>JAMPIV010001943.1:0-442500 GCA_024509875.1 Oreohelix idahoensis
TTTCCATGTGGATATGAATAAAACAATTATAAATTTCTTCTGGCCCATTGTTTTTTCTTTTATATGTTAGTTTTTTTTTCATTACAAAACATGATAGTGGCACTACGTGCCTTACGAATGGGAAGATTAAAGTGGCGAATGCGCCGGACGTGGAAAGATTCCGCGAACTAACTACTTTGACACCGTATGCGGTAATTACGAACTTGATTTGATAAGTCTTTTCTATTTAAGTCCATAACATTTATTTCACAGTTGTACACACAGGATGATCAATTCAAATAGGAGTAGAGCATAAGTCCATATAAGTCATGCATAAATTAATCATATAACGTAATGACTCTGCCTGCTGGTTTACGTTGTCGTAATGTCCGTTTAAGGATACAATGCCTGCAGTATTGTCGTCAGAAACATCACAGCTATATATGCACGCAGCAGACATAACTAGATCATGGCTACCTGCCGACAGTGAGACTGCGCGTATCAAGTATGAATATTTCATAACGGAATTTGACGATTTATTCTCTCTCCTTCTGAGGAATTCTAGTTATATAACTAACCCTCCATAAGTTTTTCACTTCTCTATTATATAGAGTTCTTAGGTACTGACTCTATGGTCCCATCAAAAAATGCACTGATATAAATGGCTATTATATCATGCCATTGAATTGGGGAAGGTTAGATAAAACGCAGCTATTTCAGGGCTTGGCGGCAGGTCAAGAAACAAAGGGTAGCGTTTCTTAGTTACCGACTGTGTCCCAAACAACGCTATACACGTCATAATCGATCGTGTATGAAGCGCTCAGCAACTGAAACATCTATCGCAATATATCAAATGTCCTAACCTTTACAATTGCACGTCTGGCAACCTTTAGCAGACGGCGTTAATATCACACACCGTAACAATTCCCTGTACACCGGGGGAAAAAAATCGATAGAGTTTTTTTTTATTTTTTCAAGCCCAAATCTAATCCGACTTAACAATAATTTTTTCAAAAAAAATTTAACACATTTGTGACATATGGCCGACGATGTTCTTGGAGATGGAGTAGCAACCGTGTGTGTTGCGGTCATGTCAACTTAACTATTTGTCCATAGTCATACGTCAAATAACTAAATTACCCTGATCATTTCCTAACATACAATAATTAAATATTATTTAATTTGTTCCAACAATACAGGCTGATATTTATTATTATGATCAACTAATATAATGTTAAGTCCAATGTTAATAGTGAATGATAGAATTCAAATTAACAAGTTAAGGGTCCTGTCGTATTAGTATGTCATATAGGAAATTAATTATTTTGACTAATTAACATGTATAAATTAAATTAATTAAAAAACTAAGAGTTACTAAATCTTTTAAGGTTTCTAATGTGGAGAATAACGCATGGATGTTATGAGAGAAGAAAAGACAAAATAAGTGAGAAGAAAATAGAAGAAATTCGAATATAAGTTTAAAACTTAAATGGGTGTGAAGTGTATAAGTGTTAGTGAATAATAACTATCTACATTTAACTGAAACATAACGTATTCAATAAGGCTATAGGGTACATTAAAAAAAATATTTAATGATAATTACTTGTGTGAGATTTATTTTCTCTTTTCATAAATTTCTTCTATGATTCGCTTTTTCTTTTTTCGATTTCTCTACATTTTTCTTTTTTTTGTTTTCCTTCAATTTCATTTTTTTCTCACATTTCATTTTATTGATAATAATTCAATTAAGAAGTTAAGTTAACTAATTAATTAGTAAAGGATATGATGATCCATCCGTAGTCTTGATCCTGATGAATTCTTTTAGGCAAAAATGTTCAAACGTTTACGTTGGAAAGAAATGTCATTTATCCCAGCATCCAAGAATTAAGTGCACATAGGATAATAAGTTCGACTTGTCGTCATATATTGTTCCATGATTGTTCAACGAATATTCATATATCGTGTATGGACGTTAGACGAAGTTTCAATGTCAATATGTATACCTTGATTGTCTTTTAGTTCAATTCTGTGATTGCAGATAGATAGTGTGTTTAGATATAAAGTATATTTTAAATTAGAATGCACAATATATATATACAAATATTAAGTAACCAGATTCCCGTTATCCAGTTTGTAGCTGATATGAAATTTTAGGTAGTGTTAATTTTGATTATTCGTCGTCAATACAGGATTACGTGACAACGCATCGCGAGCCCACAATGTTTTTCAGTGCCAGGAATATAGTGTATCAATTAGGTAGTGAACTCGAATAGGCTTGTAGGGATGATTTGCAAAGACCTGGCGAATTTCTGGCTTTTTATTGCTTGAATGATTCGATCGACGCAAAGGATGCACTACAGCATCGTATGGTGGGCCGGTCTGAGAGTAGGTTTAAGGGAGGCACCAAAGCAAGAATAACTTTTACTAAGTATTAAGTGTTTATTTGAGCCCCTAGATCAGGACAGATAAAAGTTCCTTTGACGGATCTGTTGGAATACTTTTGGATTCTGCCGGGGCTTTCAGCTTTCTTGAAAACTATATACAGGTAGGATGTAGAATGCCATCATGGTTCTGAGGTAGCAGGCATGCACCAATGCCGAGTAGTATATACAAGCATCTGTTCGTAAGAAAAAATCTTTTTGAAGCATCGGGAAGTCGTAAAAATTGGTTTCATCGTCGCAGAACAAATTTATAATTTTGTTTGAAAGTTTTCATTGCATTACCCGTCCATGTCACCTCCCACCGATACAATGATCCGTCCTTTTTTTTAACCAATGAACGAGCGTACCCCATACACACCCGTGATCGGTGAATACCCAAAGTATTGAGCGACGTATGAACTCAATCCTACCTGTTCTATAAGGACTGGGGTTTAGAAATTCAAGACCAAAGTAACGTTATCCTATAATCCCCATAACAATGAATGTCCCAATAACAATCCTGGACCAACGTCTGTTTGCACCTTAGAGTAAGTCTTGAGTGCGAATAAGGAACTTTGATATGTCGCTTACATTATCTTCCTCGAAACATGTGGAGAGGAGGGGGACACACACAGTACTTAATTGGTAACGTATATACGGTTCGAGATATCATATTCTGCGGAATAAAAATGATATATGCTCCCAAAAAAAAAAGGTTAATATACAAAGCTGCGTCATTACACCGCAAAGCATTTGCTGACTTTTTTGGCAGCCTAGAAGCGACCTTGTTAAAGGATAGTTATCACGTTAGATTGCAGACATTGCTAGGGTCTAATCAGTTTGGATAGTTAAACTCTCTAATAGGCCAAGGCAAGTCTACTGTTTCGAGGCTCAGAAGGTATAGCCGAAAATTAACTAAATCTAAGTTAATGCGTCTCCTCATGCTTTAACTACACCATACGTTCTTTCCAACTAGGATTAGAACGGGCAGTGGGACGAAACAAAACACGACAAATATCCGGATAATTTGGCAATTTATTATATTGTTCCACGGTAGGGCGTGCAATAATATGTCTAAATCCAGCGTATTTAAGTATTCTGCGGCTATACAATCTACACTGACAAAAAATCTTTTCTCCTAGCAGGTTTCGCATAGGCCCAGACAGGCGATCATGGATGTCACGTCTCGATATAAGGGCGGTTCCAAAGTACAATGGTTTGGCTGAATGCGAACTGCACTTTATCTAACACAATGGCGGGTTATCTTATCTTAAAAGGTACTGTTACATCACATCAACCCGCATATGGAACACATTTACAGACAGACAACCACTGTAGGTTTCGTCTGGCGACCGGACTCTCAAAAAAATACGGCTCATCTTAAAGCAATATCTCTTTTTTCAGGTCCCAAGTGAGGAGGTTAGTACTCAGCAAACGCAAATAGAGTAAGCCTCATTAGCGCAGAGTCCTAATCTGCTCCATGAAAAAATCTCCTATCCCCTGGGCTAAACCAGTTACTGGGTTGTCGATCGAAGCCTTCATCTCGGGATAACAAGAGTGGACATAGAAGGTTCGTGCAATGCTGTAAAGTACAATGCTGGTTCGAGTGTTTCAAACTCCTAACGTCTAGTTCATAAAGCATTTAATTTTTTTGGTTAATTCAGAACCACACGCCACATCTAATTCATAAGGCTTTGATCTACTGAAACAGCCTTAAACGCTCGTTCTCCCAATAACGCTCAGGAAAAGACAGATGGTCTTCTTCACTGGATGAAATCGATCAGTCAGACATATAGAGACAACTCTTTACGCATTTTAATACTTAGTGTAACTCTAATGATTCCAAAACACCAACATTTAGTTCACTAAACAACCTCTGTTCTAAAGTGTCCTTTTTCAGGACGTGTATCCATTTAATGGAGCAAGGAAAATTAAATAGCAACACGAATAGGGCGCATGCGTCACCACCGACATAAGGTTGCGTAAATCACATTGAGATGATACTAAATGCGACGCGTCAGCGACTCTGATAGCCGATTTGCGTAACCTCACTGTGACGCGTCGTCAAATACCTCTGTTACAATAAAAGACGACAATTCTCCGCGGTCAAATACAGTTGAGCGTGTCTCGTATCACACCTCTACACCCTTTTTTCGGACAACAAAACGCGAACAGAAATAAATGAGTGTGAAAATACCACAGAACATCCCATCCGTCCCACCTATCTCTAGAGTCACTCATCCAAGGCGTTGACACACTAACACGGTCACCCGAGCGGAAACACGAGTAAACACACACACCACTGAGTCGCGACTGCTATCTCAGCGAACCACTCAAACCCGAACAAACGAAAGACGAGACATTGCCGCTATACTTCTGGGACGGTTGTTTGAGGGTGACAGCCCCAATAAGAACCCACGTAAACTTCAACCGTTGGAAGCAGATCAGCGCAGTCTAA
Source organism: Oreohelix idahoensis (assembly GCA_024509875.1). NCBI lineage: Eukaryota > Metazoa > Mollusca > Gastropoda > Stylommatophora > Oreohelicidae > Oreohelix > Oreohelix idahoensis. The sequence goes on from JAMPIV010001943.1 coordinate 4,858, forward strand.
ACTCTAAGTTGCGATGCGGTTACGATCCCGACGCCCTAAGCAAATCAGAACGCTGTGATGCATAACTTTCAGCAGTCAAGGAGTCGATTGCTTAGAGACACATTAAACCGTTCTAATGACTATGATTGTTTACACCTCGACCAGACTGGTGATCCAAGTCTTTCACCAACCTTACCACCCCTAACTCCCACTACCCCAACTACCCCTCTTTCTCTCTGGGATCAATGTTCCAAGTTTTATGACTCTCCTTCATGTGTTCGAGGGGAACTGGAGAACTACCATAAGTCTATTATAGTTCTTACCTAATGACAAGTCCGACTACACCTTGTCTTCACTTCAAATTTAGGTTCAGAAATAAGACTGTATGAAGGTTCAGCGACGTGTAGCTGAATCATTGCTTTGAGCATTCTGTTAATCAAACAACTCCTACCCCACATCTTATCAATGAGACTCAATAATCACTCTCCTCCTGATAAATCGAGTCGAGCGAATGCGCGACCACACGGAAGTCTAACACACTACAAACAAATCAACACATCAACCATCTCTGAAGATCCCTAGGGAAAGGAATGAGGATAGGTATGGGTGAGCTTGGGGTGTGCGAAGGGAAGGTGGAGGCGGTGTAGCTTGGTTAATATTTTTGAGTAGGAGGGGGAGAGGCGAGCCTTACTGTTGCAGCCTCAGAAGAAGCTGTTGCCAACTGGGCAAGACTCAATAAATGTTCTTTTCTTACCGAAGATTAATCACATAATTCGTAAGATGACTGAGAGTCCTGAGTCATCTCTCTTCCGTCAAGTAATAAGTCTTTTATTAGTCCCCCCATAAGACCTATCTTGGGGAGCACAAAATCTAATTTCAAAGGGAGAGAAGCCAGATTTGTTTCATGCGGTACCATCCCGATCAGCAAAAATAGAACAGCTGGGAGTGCTCCTGTCCCAGTCATTGATGGGTGCTTAGCAGTAACCTTATGTAGGTACTCATTGTCACGAAATAGTGGACAATGATGATATGTATTTCTTTGTCGAACCAAGAATTAACCTATCCCTTTCATTTCACACCGACATTGTCTTTCTTTTGGATGTCGTATCATCCTGACTGGACTGAGGATATACCCCTATCATCACCAAAGGTATTAAGTTTCCTACATGTCGTAGACATGTCCTTGCTGGGCAAAGTAAAAACTTTTTTCTTCATAATTATTTGTGTGAACATTATGTTTCCTTTTAAGTCCAGCATTATTATTTAACCTATTATTCTTCCTCATAATGTTTTTGTCAATGTTGACCAAACGTCAACAGTTTTTATTAGGATTAGTTATATTCTTAGTGTGTTGTCCAATAGATCTATCATCTTCATCAATTTCCAGGATAGTACTGAGAGTGAATGTGGAACCTGCTGTGCTACATGTATTTATGTTGTTGGCACGAAGTGTAGCCATAATCAACAACAGCGTAGCGTTGCTAAAAGAATGCAATTTTTTTTTTTTTCCCAATCATTAGTTTCTTTAGGAGTGCAATCTTTACTCCCATGTATTGCGTCCTAATGTAAGATCAGCTGATGTTGGATTCTGTAGCATGCACAACCTTGACATTACCTGAAAAAAATGGTGTGTATTAACATGTAACTATGGCAGTGGGGTAGTACTCAATAGTTACCCCCGAAGGTCATGCACGGACATAAGTCCCTGGTGTTGCATAGCTAGGAGATGTACCAAAGACTGCCGAACTCCAATGGTGGTTGATCCAGAGTCTTTTAAAACTGAGACCACCGTACCATTGACTAATCCTATATTGAACATCACGGGTACCCTTGCCATCGTTTTCGCTGAAAGACCAACTGCTGTATGAAGGTGTCCACAATTCAGCACCGTTTTCCTTGCCTTCTGAAAAATATAGTATTACAATCTTGGCAACTATTTGCCACATTATAATTAATAGCAAAACATGCAGCAGAAGACTGTGTTGTATTATTGTCAAGTGGGACCTGAGCTATAGGGGTAGTATTATTTGTAACTGCCGCCCCTGTATTATGTTTGTAATGAGATGATCCCCGAGAATGAGATCGATTCCGAGTATAATTGTTAGAATTATCTCGTCGTCCTCTATAGTAACTATTATCCCGATGTCTCGAGCCATGATTATTACCATTCCAGTTACTATTATTATTGGGAGTATGTGATCGATTATAATTAGTGTTATGTTGACCATTGTGGTAGTTTGTTTGAGGTGAATAATTTCTATCTCGTGATCTACCTCTGTTGAACTCATTTTTATTGTTGAAATCATTATTATGTCCCTTCTGAAAGTTACATTGTGATTTCTTTGGAACCTGCTTCTGTCTACACTGTGATGTCTTTGTTTGTTATTATGATTGTAGGCCATATTAGACGCCACAGGTAGAGGTTCTCTTAATGAGGAGTTAGAAATGGTTGCATTCGGCTGTGCCGAACAGTAGTTTAAAGAAATTTTTTCTAACTCGTCCATAGTACCTGGTTTACGCTCCTGCAAATATGCAAAAAATGGCTGGCTAACCGAAGATAATACCTTATCCCGTAGTAGTAAATCAACTAATTTGTCGTATGATTTGTTGACTTCTGCCAGTTCAACCCATCTATTAAATGTATTGCGTATGTTCGCAATGAATCCTGCAAAATCTTTTGGAGATTCAGGTAAAATTCCCTTAAATTTCAACCTACAGTGTTCCTCGTCCAGGTGAAACCTTCGTAAAAGCAAGGACTTAATAGCACCGTAGTTATTTGCTATTGATGGGTCAGCATTTTGAGAAGCCGTCAATGGTTCTCACTAACCAAGAATTCATTTTAACTTGAGTACCCATGACTCTTCAGGCAAATGGTTTGTTTTGCAAGTCTGTTCAAAAACGTGACAGGAACGATGAAAGGTCGTCCACGTTCAAGTTGAGAGTGGGTAATTTAAAGTTGTAGAAATGTTTAGTTTGGCTGGATGATGATCCATTTTTGTGCGTTATTATTCTGGTTTGCATCAGCACTTTGTGCTTGTAATCTTGCTGTCTCCAATTTAATACGCGCCAATTCCATTTCTTGTTGTAAAATAATTTCCTCTCGTTTCAATTTATTCTCTTCTTCCTGTCTGGCGATTGCTCTTTGCTCTTCTCTTTCACGTTGAGCAATCTCTCTCAATCTATTTTCCTTGTCAATTTGCTTCATCTCACGTTCTGCTTCCTCTTTCTTTAATGCAGCCTTTTGTTCCTCTTCCTCTTTCTTTTAATGCAGCCTTTTGTTCCTCTTCCTCTTTCTTTAATGCAGCTTTTTTCTCTGCTTCTTTTCTTTCATGTTTTTCCAGTTCTGCCTCAGCAAACTGACGAAGTTCTTGAGATTTATAACATATTCCCTACCAATTTTAACGAAATGGTCTATAGTAAGCATTTTGACTTTTATCTGTAAGTAATTATTGATAATTACTGATTAAAATAGTCAATAGTAGCTTCAGAGTAATTATTATACTTACTCAACTTAGAAATATTCAATATAAATAATCACAATAGTACTGAACTCTAATGTCTAAGTTCAACTAATAGACAATATTTTGTAACAATATTGTATCTAAATAATACTATATCATAAATAGTTATGATATCTGTTAACTATTATGTAATTACTTCACACAATTAATCTTAATATCCAATAATGTTGGGTATGATTCCTAGTAATTATATTGTTGAATGTACTAAGTCACTCTCTTAGTACCAGAAAAGTATATTAAATAATATACAATGGGTCTATTACCTCAAAGGTAGACTATAAGATTATTTTATTTGGTCAATATATATTATATTATTATGCCCTAGGCATCTCTTATAAATTGTAGTGCTACTTTCTTGGACTATCACTGCATAATTATGCAATGTCCCATATTAACCTTAAATATCAGAAAAAATTAATTAAATTAAATTACACGTGTATTATTGCATATAATATCATATTATTAATGTAGTATTTAATATATATTATGAGGACAAACAAAACAATGATGCAACTAAAGGGTACAAACAATGTTAAGACGCAAACAAGACATTTTCACAATTAAAAATGAATTTATGAACTAAATAAAACAAGCGGAAGTGTCACAAGCCAAATGAAGGGTCAAGGTCTGACCCGAGGTCAACTTAATATTCAAAGTACACAAAAAAAAAATGACTGCAAAAAATGATGACATCACAGGACTCATAACGGACGACCATTAACAATCATCAAATAAATGATAGTAAGAGGAGACTGGACGAAATAGTTAACGAACATGGTACAGAACTGAATAAAATTGTTAACTGAGTACGAATAAAATACACCAGTTATCTACGGAACGGTACAGCTAACACAAATCGTCAAACGACAGCAGATTTGGACAGATAGTCCAATGGCAAACCTCAATGGGGCTTCCAAAAAGTGCAATCGTTTAACTGCCCTAAGAAACGACCGAAATCAATTCAGGCATCGTGAGAGCCACAGAATCTAATTTCGGTTCATCCTCCCTACCTCCCACGAATTAACAACACATTAAGACAACAAAAAGTACATTAAACATAGGTAAAAAACATGCCGATGTAGGCAGAGGGCATGGACTCAGTTAGCACTGTTTGCAATAACAACAGTTAAACACCTAGACTTATCTTTTCCGTTGCTTAGATCAGTGCTAGAGGTCGTCAACAGCTAGGCCTGTGCCTTTGACTGTCTGCTCCTGATGGGCAGGCAACGGTAGTCCATCTTGTGCATCTTGATCAATTTGAAGCGAACTAGAGAGGCGTTGAAAAGATGTCTTCTTCACTGCGACAATGCAACAGTGACGTCATGTTGCTATTCATGATCACGTGCGTCACGTCAGCTTCGCAATGGTCATGTGATCGAAACTTGATCGTAAATATTTTATTCGAAAGTCATGAAAAAATTTTTGGTTTTTGGTTGTTTTTCGTCCCCACATACCGGGCACCACTGTTGCAAGGTGACTTGCTCTGAACAATGTTCCATGTGATATGAATAAAACAATTATAAATTTCTGGCCATTGTTTTTTCTTTGATATGTTAGTTTTTTTCATTCAGTGATAGTGCATCGTGCCTTCGATGGAAGATTAAGCGAATGCGGGGGTGGAAGATTCCGAACAATACTTGAACCTTGGAATACGATTGATTTGATAAGTCATTTCATTGAGTCCATACATTTAATTCACAGTTGTACACACAGGATGATCATTTCAAAATAGGAGTAGAGCATAAGTCCATATAAGTCATGCATAAATTAATCAATAACGTAGACTGCTGGTTATGTGTCAATGTCCGTTTAAGGATACAATGCAGTATTGTCGTCAGAACATCACAGCTATATGCACGAGCAGATAGACATGGCTACCTGCCGACAGTGAGACTGCGAGTCTGAATATTTCATATGAATTTGACGATTATTCTCATCCTTCTGAGGATTCTAGTTAATTACTAACCTCCATAAATTTTCCTCTCATATAGAGTTCTAGGACTGACCCTGGTCCATCAAAAAATGCATATATATGGCTATATCATGCCATTGAATTGGAAGGTTAGAAAAACGCAGCTATTCAGCTTGGCGGTCAAGTAACAAAGGGTCGCGTTTCTTAGTTACCGACTGTGACCCAAACAACGCTATACACGTCATAATCGATCGTGTATGGAGCGTTCAATAATTGAAACATCTATCGCAATATATTAAATGCCTTAACCTTTACAATTGCACGTCTGATAACCTTTAGCAGACGGCGTTAATATCATATACCGTAACACTTGGCGAAGTCAGCGATGAACATGGAGAACGATTCCATCAAGATTTCGCCGTAATGGAGTCACGTTATCAAGGACGGTGGAGTGTGACCATGCTTGCCGATTATTGTTGGATGCTTCATCGCGATGTACCACATGCAATTCACCGACGAAAGTCGACTGCAAAGAAATTCAAGCCTACATAACTGTTATACTTCTTGTACGAATGATGTTGTAATACTGTATGCGTTGTTAAAAAACTTCAATTGCGTATTTCTAGAGATCCCGACCTGATAGAGAAAAACGGTTTGCAGATATAAAAACAGCGCATTAAAATTGACCAGAAAAGCATTGAAATGTTAGAGAAAGAAAAAAAATTTTGTTTGTTTGTTAGCAAGGGTTATTTAGCAGTTAAATTAAATTCATTTAAGCTACATGATTTTAAGCTAGAACTTATAATTTATTCTGTTTTCCACTGTAACTCATCAGCTAGAGAATATAACAGACTTATAAATTAATCACTGCGCAAAAGAAACTAGTATGATAAAATAGGCGATTTAACCCTTAATCACTCACAAATTATTAGATACTTAATGTAATATTTACCTCAACACAGAACTACGGTATCACAACGAAACTAAGAGATTTCACTTATAAGTTTAAGTATCTAGAACGAAGTGACCACGTCTACTGCAAATGGAGAATGAGTGCAATCAAGTTTCAAACTCTGGTTAATATCTTAAACCAGACAAAGGGTGTGCTCTATTACAAAATCCGAAATCATCTCCCCTTTCCCGTCTTTAACACTGCACATACCCAGACACCAGCCATAGCTGCCAGCCGCGTCTTAACACCTTCTCCCGACGTACGGCTTTCCTGAGCTATGTAAGTCTGGCGCTGCTCGCGCCTCATGCTGAAACTTTAACCGTGGGAGCGTGAGTGTCATGGAAAACCCGAGACGCATGTCTGCCATTCGGTCTCTCGAGAGCGAATTTCTCTCACCTCAGGCCATAAACCGGCCGAAGAAACACTGTGACAGGGGAAACTGTAGACAAATGTCTGCTCTCTATGTCTGATAGACTGAAATCCCCCCTAAAATTATCTCGTGCAAGGGACTGACACGTTAGATAATCTACTGCGTTTCTAAATGAGAAAACGAAACCAGGCGAAAGTATGAATAGGAAAATAGTAATGTTTATAGTCGCAAACGTACGAATGCGAAAAACATAGGAAAAGGATAAAGAGTGACAATAAAATAGAAGACACGGGTAGAAAAAAGAAGAGAATATAGAAAATTTATAGATCATAAAATTCTCTGTGACAGAACGTCCCCCCCCCCCCCCCCTTTAAGATATGGAAGCACTCCATGTCTACGTTATGGAAATAAATTTCCTATATCCGTAGCTTCAGGGTGTCTGTCTTCTTCACTCTCATCTCCCCCCTCCATCTCTCTCCAATTCCTACTCAAGTCTACTCCCAAAGTTTCCTTTCTCTGGAATATCTCCCATGTGCGCTTGAAAGAGCGTCGCCGCTTTTGACATTTTTGAAAGATTTCGTATGTGTGCAGTGGAATTTCCCTGTTACTGTCGTCATCTTTGTCAATTTTGGCGATCGTCAGGAGATGTTCGGAGGTCGGCACCGGTCTTTCCAAGTATCTCTTTAACAGATTTAAATGGAAAACCTTTTCCTTTCCCTGAATAGAGATCTGGTAGTTAGCCTTAGAAATCTTTTTCAGGACGGTAAACGGCCCTTGCCATCCGATCCTCAGTTGGTTGTTTCCGGTAGGGAGTAACACCAAAACGTTCTCTCCTGCTTCCAATTCTCTTTCTTTCGCGACTTTCCTGTATCGGTTAGCATGCTTAGTGCGTGCTCGCTTAAAGTTGGTCGTTCCTAGGTCCCATCCTAGTTTCAACCTTCCTTTTAAATCCGACACATATTTACTTGCTGAGACCACTGTCTCATCGGCCTTCTGGTCTGTCAGCGACCAAAGTAAGGCTTCAAGCGGCCCCTTAATAGGTCTGCCGAATAAAAGCGTAGCTGGCGGAAATCCTGTGGAAGTATGAGGAGATTCTCTGTAGCCAAATAAAGCTGCAGGAATACAAAGATCCCAATCTTCAGGTTTCACTTGTGCCAGTTTACTTAACATCATGTTGAGGTTTCCATTAACACGTTCCACGAGCACATTTCCGGCCGGAGTATAAGGCTTTGTGTAGATTTGTTGGGTCCTCAAGATCTTCACGATCTCATCCATCAACAGGTTTCGGTATAGGGATCCGTTATCCGTCAACACTTGCTGAGGGAATCCCAACCGAGTGAAAATCTGCACGAGGGCTTCTGCGACATGCTTGGCATCTGCGCATAATAGCGGTATAGCTTCTGCCCATAAAGTGCATATATCGACTAAGGTCAGGATATACCTGTTCCTTCTTTTAGTCCTTTCTAAGGGTCCTAAAATGTCGATCACAACCCGTTCGAATGGTGTTCCCACTATTGGCATTTCACCGAAAGAGACTGGGGGTGTCCGTTGCTTGGGTGGTACACGTTGGCACTGGGCACATAATTTGACATATCTGATAATATCAGTATTTACTCCTGGCCACCAATAAAGAGTGGTTATCCGTTGGTTTGTGGCGTTCGGTCCCATATGTCCGCTGAAGGGAAGAGAGTGCCCCATTTCTAGGAATTGGCTTCTGTACTGTTTCGGTACTAGGAGCTGGTTGGAACCTTGGTCAGTGATAAAGTATAGCTTAATTGAATTATTATTGTTAAAGTGCATGCGCCCACACAGAGCAGATGATAAATGGGCTAGCACTGTATTGTCACTGTGTATAAAATCTGTGGTGAGTGGTATGGAGGGTACCGTCACTCACACTGTACTGTCAAGCATAGACCAACGAATCAGACTGGTGTTCATTTCCAATTGACAGCACATAATTTATTCACACAGTAACATCAATCAGGTACGATACACTACACAGGTACAACAGCATACAAAATCCAATAATAATCAATTGCGCAGAATGTCATAGCTCTCCAGTATGATGCAAACCATGTTTACATCACAGTTCTAATGTTACATCAGTAAATCCACCAGAACGACTGCTGACAATCGCATTATTAATAATTATTTGGCCTCAAAAATACATTACATCTTAGCGCTAGTTAATCCATCAAGAAGACTGCTGGCAATCGCAGTACTGATAGTTATAAGGTCTCCAAATACATTTGATAAGGGTGGATTTAGGATAAGCCACAAATCTGGCCACTACAGACGTTGCAGGTACAAGTCCAATAGCCGTTGCTGATATGTAGCCAAGTAAAGTAACACCACTATAGACACCAGGGATGATGTACGGTGTCTTGTCTGGTTTGTTGTTGCTTGTTGTAAGTGTAGATGTGATGTAGCTTCACAGATCTACAAATATGAGATATGACGTGGGAAGTCATAAAAGTGTTAAACTGCTCTTGACGTTTCCATCATTTATTTTGACGATCCACAATGACAGATACGTTTCATCCACATTACATAAGTCATAGACACGACAGTTCATGGTATTCAGCATAACAAAGTTCTTCGATGAATCTTCTATATATATATATAAGCTGATGTAGATAATCCAAGCTTACTACAGCCTCAGCTTCATATCATATCATCAATGTACATAAGTTTAACAATACTCCTCTCTGATGCTGGTAGATCAGATGTGCAAAATAAGTCTATTACTGGTCGCACGAGAATGGCGGTCAGGAGGACAGGTCAAGCTGACCTTTACAGGCATTCCTAAGTCTAACCTCGACGAATCTCAGGTATGAAGATACCTGGGGTGTAATCCCTAGTAGAAGAACCTCTCCTTTCTGTAACAAGCAAGCGAGCAGAGAACGACAAATGTCAAACATCTAAGTAGATCACAGAGTTCAATAAAGGAGGGTATTACCTTGCTTCGGAATCAACACCACAAAAACATATGCCTCCAGGCGTTTCGAATCATCTAGGGAAAGGCCTCGTTAGCTAAACTAACTCACTAGAGGACTACAAATTCCCTATCAAAATCACAGACGTCCTCTCTGCTCAACACATCTTGTCGACTTCCTGACCGGAAGACTTTTTTAAAAACTCCCTTAAAGTTCAGACATGCGCAGAACGCATACACCTGAGTAAGACTCAAAACGGGACGATGAGGAGACATTCCAAGAAAAGATATATGACCAAAATCACGCCTTATATAGACAGGGAATAAACTTCAACTCTGGTTTCAATCATTCCAAGAAACAGTTGACCGATACTACCATATAAGGAGAATGACCTGACATCGATCGAAAAAATGGACCGGCGAGTCAAGACATAAGAGAAGGTAACCCCTATTGTAAAAAATGTAACTAGTCCAACAAGGGTTATCCACCTCCGACCAAAAAAATTTAAAGTGTACAATTCAGACAGATTAATTACACACAGTCTTAGAAAAATTATGTGCGTAACAACATTATTACATCTTAGCGCTATTAATCCATCAAGAAGACTGCTGGCAATCGCAGTACTGATAATTATTTGGCCTCAAAAATACATTACATCTTAGCGCTAGTTAATCCATCAAGAAGACTGCTGGCAATCGCAGTACTGATAGTTATAAGGTCTCCAAATACATTACATCTTAGCTCTATTAATCCATCAAGAAGACTGCTGGCAATCGCAGTACTGATAGTTATAAGATCTCCAAATACATTACATCTTAGCGCTATTAATCCATCAAGAAGACTGCTGGCAATCGCAGTACTGATAGTTATAAGGTCTCCAAATACATTACATCTTAGCTCTATTAATCCATCAAGAAGACTGCTGGCAATCGCAGTACTGATAGTTATAAGGTCTCCAAATACATTACATCTTAGCGCTAGTTAATCCATCAAGAAGACTGCTGGCAATCGCAGTACTGATAGTTATAAGACCTCCAAATACATTACATCTTAGCTCTATTAATCCATCAAGAAGACTGCTGGCAATCGCAGTACTGATAGTTATAAGGCCTCCAAATACATTACATCTTAGCTCTATTAATCCATCAAGAAGACTGCTGGCAATCGCAGTACTGATAGTTATAAGGCCTCCAAATACATTACATCTTAGCACTATTAATCCACCAAGAAGACTGCTGGCAATCGCAGTACTGATAGGTATAAGGTCTCCAACTACATTACATCTTAGCGATTTCTCACAAGACTGCACACCCGGCAGTTTGCAATAATCTCGCCTACCCTCCAAGACCTTAGGAACATCTCCTTAAATAAAGTTCTCTTATCTGCAGATAATCACAAATAAATAGGCAAATAATAGGCAATGATGCTGTAAAGATCTGAATCTTCACTCTTTATAATATTATTACTACTATAATTTCTAATACTCTTAGAATCACGATGTTGTGATCTGTCAAATTGTTTCTTGTTTTTAAGCAAAGAAACATTACTATATGAAGAAATCCCTTGGTACATTTTAACCTCAGGGTTGTATCTCCTATCAAAAGTATTTTTTTCCTTGTTTGTGGCAGTGTGTTTAAGAAATGGGTCACACTGACTTGACTGGGTGTGACCGAAAGATTTAACCATATCTTTATTGTTTTTCACAAAATATGTTTCCTTCCTGGAATAAGGAGTTCTATCTTTTTTCCATGATATCAAGCCATCAGGGTTCTCACTTAATACTTTGTTTGTTTATTAATTATGACTTAGAATTACTTAAATAATAATTTTATTTTTTGATAACTTATCGTTCTAAAATACTTTGTATGGTAATTTTTTTTTAAAAAAATTGTTTTTTTGGCATTGTAAATTATTTTTGTGTGCCCTATGATTGAAAGGGATATTACTTCTTTGGAAGTTTGTCTTATTTGATATTATGATGTATTTTTATTATTTAGCGGTTGAGTTTGCGTTAGGTCAAAACTTAGTTATCGCAAATGCTATTATTTGTTTGTGTAAGGTTTATAATTTATTTTCAGTTAAGTATAACTTTGGTAACTTAGTTAAATTACTTAGTAGACTTTGTTTAGTTATGAATTATTCGTTTTGTGCTGTTAGTATGGATATACTTTGACATTTTGTTTTGTGCCTTGTAATCATGTTTGTATTTAATTTGTGAAAGATATTGTCTGATCTAAACATTTATTAGTATGTATTGTCATTGACTTTCTATGCGTTCATACCTTTGCTTTCCATTCGATAATGTAACTAGTATTTTGATAAATTTGTATTTATTGTACATGAAATTGTTGTTCTTATTGGTTATCTTGTGCTATTGTTAATTGTTTCTCATTTTCCGATTTCTTACTTTCCTTTACTACAGATCATTCTTCTGTTGTTTGATCTTGTTCTTTCACTTTCTATTGGTTGTTGCTTGTACTAAACGTACTTAGCTTAGTGTTCTATTAAGATTAATTTTGGTATGCTTGTATTATGATTGATGCTTTTGTTGTAATTTACATCGGTAACATTCATTGGGATATTTGATTGATTATGTTTGATGTTTTAGTTGTAATATTACATTTATTGCTGATATTTCGGGTGGATGTACATTTTTTGTTAGGTATATTTTTGGTAGCCATATAATATAACTTCATTTATTTCTAAATTTTTGGGACTTAAATTTTTCAACAAAAAAATGATAAATCATTTTTTTCCCGGGCGGTGTGGCAACTGTTACAGAGTAAATATTAGCAAGGGGAGGTGATCTTGTAAATGTTAAGCAAATAGATTCGATTACGGGTTATGTTGCTTGGTTAAGCTGATGTTAAGTTAAAATTGTATTAGGGGAATTCCCTCGTGTGATCGAGAAGTTTCCAAGTGGCGAACACTGGTCAGTTCAAATCGCGGAGATGTTTTTTTTCTGTGAACTGTCTTGAGCTGTGAGTAAGCTCGTGTGACTAGCCCATGCAATTATCGAGACTGAGTTGTGTTTTTTAAACAACCGAGTCTCGTGTCTTTTTTGGCGGGTCTAGTGTGTGAACTAAGGCAGTCTGTTTTTGGGTACCGACGGGAGAGGTCGGTTCTACAGTGTGTGTTTTGAGAATGCCTGCGCAGTGCAAAAGTTTGAGGCCATTATTTGTGTAGGCCTATAATTTCTGAATTTATTGGAGAATAGTGTTTGTGAGTATTTTTGATGAGGTAAGGATCCAGGACATTTGTTTGAATATATAAATGTCAAGATGAGTGAAGGCGAGATTACTGCAGATTGCCAGGGAGTGCAGTCTTGCGAGAAATTGCCGAAAGTATTCACCATTGATGTAGTTAGCACGGCGAGGATGATGTCCGTTGGCTAACCGGATCTATATGATATTTGAGGAGGCAATCGTTATCATTGAGAGGATCCACACATACATTAAAGCGCCAAGGTTGAGAGCGTCTTTGATGAAGCATATTTGAGAGGCCATCGTTATCATTGAGAGGATCCACACATACATTAAAGCGCCAAGGTTGAGAGCGTCTTTGATGAGGCATATTTGAGGAATTTATTATTGTCAGCACGGCGAGGATAAACCGTTGCTGGGAAAAGGGATCCATTGTCCGTTTATTGTGATGCTGATGTTGGAAGCATCGTTGGAGAGGCCATTTATTATTTACATTAGAGCGCCAATGTTGAGAGCGTCTTTGATGAGGCATATTTGAGGAATTCAATATATAAGCACGGTGATGCCGACCGTTGCTGAGAGGATCCAGTATTAATATCATTATATTAGCACGGGGATGCCGACCGTTGCTAGACGGCCATTTATTATTTCCATTAGAGCGCCAGTGTTGAGAGCGTCTTTGATGAGGCATATTTGAGGAATTCATTATATAAGCACGGTGATGCCGACCGTTGCTGATAGGATCCAGTATTGATATTATTATATTAGCACGGGGATGCCGACCGTTGCTGAGAGAACAGTAGTAATGTTATATAGCGCTCATGATTATGAGAAGTGGAGATGTGACTATAGTACTTTCTTGTTGTGAGTTATGTTTGACTATGTGTAATTATATAAACGTATTGTGACAATAAATTATGTTAACAGTACACCTGCCGTTACGCCATTCCATGTCTCTGATGTGTGTATCTGTGGCGTGTGAATGCACCACGCACACTCACTACAACATTTAACACGGTAGGAGAACAGTAGGCGTGATTATAGTCACGCATGACCATAAATAGCCATTAAACTATTAAAAGGAGTAATCATCAGACTGAAACCACATATAGTAACAGTGGTGGTTTTCAGTTTAGAAGGAGCTTACACCTACGTATTCGCGTAAATAGCCTGGGTGGCGGAAATCTAGGTCAACAAACAGAATGAATTTAATAGCAGGATCTCGTGTGAAGCAGTGGTATGTTTAGTCTTTCAGAATTTGATATTTTGACATTCGCGTGATATAAGAAACTGTTCTGCTCTGTGTGGGCGTATGAACAGTGTAACCATTAAAGGAACACCCATCACCATTTAATCAATCTCTAAGACCAGTCAGTCAGTGCTAATATTATAATGATAAAGAATCAACATCAGATCTTTACAGATGCCTGTACCGAAATCCACAGGTACACCTCGAAAATAATCAACATCTTTCCCGAACACTACCCTGGGAACACACACAAGACACAGGGCTGACTATTCAGTCAACGCCCAAACTTAGACTCTCCCTCAGACTGCCACGGGATCACACATCTCCCGCTAAAACAGTCACCGGACTCGGCTGTTCACGGACTAGCCGTGAGCTATTCACTACAGCGCGAAACCAGTACAGAATAACTAAATGACTAGCGCTCACGACGCTTTCTGTACTCTCTGTTTTCTAACATATAAATATTTAAACAATACACAATCAAACAAGCCCACAAGCGCCACAACTCTAAATTCACACTGTTCAATCAGCATAGTTCGGATCACTTCCCTTTTGATCTTAACAGTCAGGCTTGCCCGTTCTGCGATAAAGTACGCCATCCTTAGAAAAAATGTCCCCGTGCTGTCTGGGTTCCTTAGCCATGGGCAGTTTCCTAAAGCAGGGTGCTAAAGTTGGGTCCTTTTGTTGCGCTCTTTTAAGTTCCATAGGTAACAAATTAGGCGCAGGCTCCCGTTCCTTCTTGGTTTGTTCTCTTGTAGTTATTGCTGCCACAATCGGCTCTTCCGGTTTCCCAATAAACACGTATCTACCGCCAAGTATGACTGGGTAGATGGGGTCATCCATAACAGCCGCTTTGATCTCGCCTCTGACAAAATCAGAGTGGATCTCCACCAGTGCGATGGGAAGCGCTATAGGTGCATCACTCTTAGAGACTCCACAAAGTTCGACGGTCTCTCCTGTCTCTTGACCGGGTTTAACCAGGTTTCTGGCAACAATGCAATCATAAGAAAGCCCCATGTCAAATAAACAAAAAGTTTGAGAACCGTTCAATGTAACAGTACCTCGCGTTGAGGGTGTATCCCCAACAGGTTGGGAATCACTGTCAATAATTCCGCCTTGCGAGACTGTTAGTAAGCATCCGATGCGTTTAGGCTCGGTGTGCTCACTCTGATCATTAGTCCCGTGCTCAGGAGTTCTTCCTTTGCCACCTTGTCCTTTCTGGCTGCGCTGCCATGAAGAGCGGTCGGGTTGATCAGACTGTTTACTGTGGTTGGGGTACTTGTTTTTGTAGAACTTGGATATTTCAGGAGGGGGGTTTTGGGGTCCAGTTTCTCTGTGGTTATTCTGATTAGAAACATGAGAAGATTGGTCTAGATTATTCTTTCGAAAATGCTCTTCTGTCGGTTTCCGTTTTGTGGCCGGTAGTTCAGCCAGCGCATTGTGATATCGCTCAGACTTTTCTAAGATGTCTTCAAGCTTTTCTGCACTCTGCTCAGCTAGAAATCTCCGGGTGTCCGCAGACAAAGCGTTCTTTATTTGTTCTGTTATAACAAATTCCTCCAGACCTTCATAGGTAGAGGGGAGCTGTGAAAGCTCAAGGCACTTTGTCAGATATCCCTTTAGACGAGATGAGAACTGCTGAAAAGTTTCCGAGCTCTCCTTCCTGCTGTTGCGAAACAGTTGCCGAAACTTTCGCGCATTCATTTCAAAGCGCTCAAGCAAAGCTTTCTTCAACAAGTCATAGTTGTCTTGTTGGCCACTTTCCAGTTTAGAATAAACATCATAAGCAGAACCTTTAAGGGCCTGGGAAAGTTTCATACACCAACGCGACCTCTCTAAACCGTACAGAGTTGCCATTTTCTCAAATTTTTCTAACCATGTGTCAATCTTCTCATTAGGACAAGGAAAAGACTCAAGAGTGAAAGACATAGCGTTGAGTTGAAGAGATTGAGTGTTAGAAGGATCAGTTAAGGAAGAATGAGGAGAAGACTCTCCATTGCTGAAGGTAGAGGCAGCACCACGACTTTGGAATTCTAGAGTTTTAAGAGCTAACTCATGCTGTCGTCGTTCCTCATTTTCTCTTTCCAAATGCTGTCTCTCCTTCTCTCTTTCCTCCCTCTCCTTCTCTTGCTGTCTCTCCCTGTGGATTTCCATTTCCTCATCCATCTTCCTCTGCTGTAATAGACGGTCTTCCGCTGCTTCTTCCTTCCTCCTAGCTTCTGCTTCTTTCCTCTCCGCATTATATCTCTCAAGTTCGTCTCTGACAAACGCTTTCGCTTCTTCGCCTTCCAAATCTTCTTCTCTTGCCTCGTCCCTGAGGAGTTGCCTAAGCTTCGCCCTTTCTGCCATAGTAAATCAGTGACTGAGACACGTGGAGAAGGAAAATAAGAAAAGGATACACTAGTTCCTACCACTTACGAGAAAATACCAAAACAAAAGATGATATACTTAACCTGGGATACCTCCTCCAAAAATATAGTGTCAACTATCGCTGCTATTAATAGGCAATAAAGCACCTAATGCAGAGGACTATGCCAAATAAATGGTAGTTAAGATTACTCACTGAAAAATAAGTTGCTACAGTGGAAACAAAATAATTATTATAAAAAATTTAAGGAGAAAAAAACAATCCCTTAATTTTTTTAAAGTCCACTAAAAGTCACCCCTGAAGTCAGTTAGGGTAAGGGAGGCAATTTACAGGACGTAATTGTCTGAACGCACTCCTTAGCTTAGCTCAAACACCTACTTCTTCAGAACCCTGTAAATGTTATACACTCACAAACTTTACCAGCGTTTAGTATTACAAAATCAGTAATTAACATATATTCCGACAAAATCAACCTGTAACTCAAATGTATATTACTCAAAATGCTGTGGAAAAACAATTTTCAGTTTGTGTGGTCAGCACGCCCATAAACAGATCGTTAGTCTAGGGGATAAATTATTTTTAAAAAGATACAAAATCCACGAGACAATCACACTCTTACTCTATTTCAGAATAAAGAAACTTACTTCTGAGACGAGCTGATATTTGCCGTCTCATCTTCCTATTCTAAATTCAAAATCCCGATAGACGAGTCCACATTTGTCGTACTCGTCTTCCTATTCTAAGTTCAAAAATCCTTCGGACGAGACCACATTTGTCGTAGATTTTTGATAGTAGAATTAAGACTTGGGTTGGTCCCTTCTGAATAGATTTGAATAAGTGATGGTCACAGTGAGTGATAGTAATAGCAATAGATTTCCACTAGTGAGATGGTAGAATGTGATAGAGGCTGTCTCTGAGATCGAGAAATCTTCTCTCTCTCTCTCTATCTCTCTCTCTCTGCCTATCTTCTACGACAGATTTAGAGGAGTCAGACAGTCTAAACACACACACACATATATATATATATATATATATATCTATATATCTATATATATATATATATATATATATATATATATATATATTAATATATCTCTATCCACTCCCGTGCACGCACATTCAAGTGACGACAGTTAAACACACAGACGTGGGAAAACTATAACAGTGATTATATAAATATTTTGGAACGAAACTGACCGACACGCTGGAATAATTATTGAGTAGTTTAATTATCATAACAAACTTCTCTCACAACATATAAAATTACATCAAATCGTATACAAATAGTCATAAAGTCAATAAAAGTACTACAAGAATGATAGACACACAGTATGATACTTTTCCTCGATGTATAGCCCACAGTCCCGTTAGGAGAACGATGATAGCCCAAAGAGTCACAGATACATATGATTTGGGTCTAATATTTTCCCTTTTTGAAGGTATGAACTGACTTTGATAGCAGTTGGGTAAGAAAGTTAAACGGGCACACAGTGTCAGAAACACGGGGTTTCCCTTAATTAGGAAGATGACCGGTGGACAACTTCTCTCAACAGATAGTCTTGGTTCACCACACACTTGGTCAAAAATGTCGGAAAAAAGTTAATGTTTTTCTGTAACTATTCTCGCCACAAGGCAGCAGGTACATTAGAGTTTGTGAAGAAATATGATCTGGCTCAAAGGCCCAGTATAAGCATTTATTCTTTTTAAAAAAAAACCTGTTAGTGGGATTGGTATTCTGTCTATCTCTGAAGGCAAACGCCCTGTCAGACAGGTGTTACTTGAAAACCCACGTGGTTAAAGATATAAAATGTTTATGTTTCTCACAGGTTTGTCTCTGTACTAAACGCCGGCAAAGTTTGGGTTACCCCAGTATTCACTGAATAAAGAAAAAACACATATGAAATATTTTACATATTATGTACTCGATATAACTTACGTTAGAACTGCAAGCGTACAGCTTGACTTGACGTTTAAACTTTCCCGTGAAATAAGTTATATATAAAAATCAATCAACATGAATTAGGAATACATATGTATTCCGTCAACACTCATGAGGCATCTAGCATTTATAAGTTAGTTTAGAAAAATTATTCTCGTCTGGTTATTTAGCAGTTAAATTAAATTCATTTAAGCTACATGATTTTAAGCTAGAACTTATAATTTATTCTGTTTTTCACTGTAACTCATCAGCTAGAGAATATAACAGACTTATAAATTAATCACTCTGCGCAATAATTATTTGGCCTCAAAAATACATTACATCTTAGCGCTAGTTAATCCATCAAGAAGACTGCTGGCAATCGCAGTACTGATAGTTATAAGGCCTCCAAATACATTACATCTTAGCGCTATTAATCCATCAAGAAGACTGCTGGCAATCGCAGTACTGATAGTTATAAGGCCTCCAAATACATTACATCTTAGCACTATTAATCCATCTTAGCGATTTCTCACAAGACTGCACACCCGGCAGTTTGCAATAATCTCGCCTACCCTCCAAGACCTTAGGAACATCTCCTTAAATAAAGTTCTCTTATCTGCAGATAATCACAAATAAATAGGCAAATAATAGGCAATGATGCCTGTACCGAAATCCACAGGTACACCTCGAAAATAATCAACATCTTTCCCGAACACTACCCTGGGAACACACACAAGACACAGGGCTGACTATTCAGTCAACGCCCAAACTTAGACTCTCCCTCAGACTGCCACGGGATCACACATCTCCCGCTAAAAACAGTCACCGGACTCGGCTGTTCACGGACTAGCCGTGAGCTATTCACTACAGTGCGAAACCAGTACAGAATAACTAAATGACTAGCGCTCACGACGCTTTCTGTACTCTCTGTTTTCTAACATATAAATATTTAAACAATACACAATCAAACAAGCCCACAAGCGCCACAACTCTAAATTCACACTGTTCAATCAGCATAGTTCGGATCACTTCCCTTTTGATCTTAACAGTCAGGCTTGCCCGTTCTGCGATAAAGTACGCCATCCTTAGAAAAAATGTCCCCGTGCTGTCTGGGTTCCTTAGCCATGGGCAGTTTCCTAAAGCAGGGTGCTAAAGTTGGGTCCTTTTGTTGCGCTCTTTTAAGTTCCATAGGTGGGAGCCGCACTGGTGTAATGGCTACGATGTTGTACTGGCGACCAGGTGTTCATGGTTCAAACCCGGCCGTCAGCGTTTGAAGAAATGTTTACGACCGGAAATTTGACTGAATAACCTGAACGGCTCCTGCACATAAATCCCGTGTGGGTTGGAAGGAAAGTCCACTGACCCCCCAGCCTCGCAATGACATGTCATTGGGCCGAAAGAGCTGGAAAGCTCGAGTGCCGCTGGTTATAAAAAAAAATAAAAAAAAATAAAAAAAAAGTTCCATAGGTAACACTTTAGGCGCAGGCTCCCGTTCCTTCTTGGTTTGTTCTCTTGTAGTTATTGCTGCCACAATCGGCTCTTCCGGTTTCCCAATAAACACGTATCTACCGCCAAGTATGACTGGGTAGATGGGGTCATCCATAACAGCCGCTTTGATCTCGCCTCTGACAAAATCAGAGTGGATCTCCACCATTGCGATGGGAAGCGCTGTAGGTGCATCACTCTTAGAGACTCCACAAAGTTCGACGGATATATATATATATATATATATATATATATATATATATATATATATATATATATATATATATATATATATATATATATCATCTCATCTCAGCCCGTAACCCGTCATGGGTCGTAGGGGTGCCATGGTGGAAGCATCAGCAGACAGGGTCCTCCACTGCTCTCTATCCTCAGCAATGCGTACAAGTGTGGAAAAAACCGTGTCCTGCCCATTCTTTGATGTTATCAGCCCAGGATTTTCTCTGCCTTCCTCTTCTCCGTTTACCTTCGACTGTCCCCTGAAGGATCGTTTTCGAAAGGGAGTCATGACGAGTTACATGCCCAAACCAGGCAAGCTTTCGATGTTTCACTATTGACAAAAGTGGTTCTTGGTGGCCTGCATAGGTGTTTATCTTCTCTCTAACATAGACATTTGTTTTGTGCTCTTTATAGCAAATGCGCAAAATTCTTCTATAACATTTATGCTCGAAAGCCTGAATCCTTCGCTCCGTATCTGCAGTGAGTGTCCAGCTCTCACACCCATACAAGAGAATAGATAATACAAGTGATTTGTATAATTTGATCTTCACAGGAAAACTGATGTTACTTTTCCAGATCACATTCAACTTTGTCATGGCAGCTGAGGCCATCTCAAGTCTTGTCTTGATTTCTTTACTTGATCTTCCATCACTACATATAGTGGACCCGAGATATTTAAAGGTGTTAACTTCTTCTAATATTTAACGTAATGTTGGTCGGAACATGTTTCTTATGGCTATTCACCAATATCTTGCTTTTTTCTATATTAATTTCCATCCCATACGTTCTTGTTACTTTCTCCAGTCTAGAGGTAAGGTCTTGAAGTTCTGATTCTGATCCAGCTATCAGATCAATATCATCAGCAAAACGTAGGTTGCACAGAGGTCGGCCTCCAATCGATATGGTTGATTTATAATCGTAGAGAGCCTCCTGCATAATATGTTCTAGATAAATATTAAAGAGCACTGGGGACAGGATACATCCCTGCCGAACTCATACAGTTGTTTTGAAAAATTCTCCAATGTCGTTGCTTGCAAAAACAGCACTGCTTGCGTCCTTGTATAGTGCTTCAATGATATCTATGATGTTGGTATCAAAATTGAATTTTCTCATTACTTGCCATAAGCCTTCATGCCAGACTCGATCGAAGGCTTTTGTGAAATCGATGAAGTTATGGTATAAATCGTGTTGATGTTGGAGATGTTTTTCGATAAGTACTCTAATATTGAAGATTTGTTCTGAGGTACTTCTTTTTGGTCTAAAGCCAGCCTGTTCCTCTGACAAGATTTCTTCTGATTTCTGTTTTATTCTGTTCAAAAGTATCCTTAACATCACCTTACTTGGATGACTAATAAGGCTAATGGTTCTGTAGTTCTTGCACATTTTTAGATTTCCTTTCTTTGGAAGCGGTATTACTAATGACTGCGTCCATTCTTTTGGCCATTTTTTTGTACTCCATATCTTCTGGCAAATTGTTGTCATGATTTTTTACTATATCTGGTCCTCCATATTTCAAGAGCTCTGCTGGGATATTATCCACACCCGGTGACTTCCCTCCTTTCATCGAACATATAGCCTCTTCCACTTCTTCCCGTAATATTGCTGCATTTCCGAGTTCCCTGTTTTCGCACTTAATGTTGTTTAATATGCCTAAGTCAGTGTCAAGTTTACAGTTATATAATTCTTTACAATATTCTGTCCACCTTCTCATTACAGCTGTTTTTTTCATTGAGCAGAGCCCCATTGCTATCTTCTATGACAGTTACCCTGGGCTGTTGGGGTTTTGATAGTTTTCTTAATGTGTCAAAAGCTGCCTTGCTGTTACCTTTTATTAGCCCCGTATTAATGGACTCACATTGATCAGCTACCCATTTTTTCTTTGGCCTGTTTCATTTTCTTCCTAATATTTTTATTCACCATACTGTATTGCCATGCTGCTTCAGGAACCTCTTTCTTAACCTTTTTCATTTCCCGCCGTGTATCACATAACTTCAGAATGTCATCTCTAACCCATGGTTTGTTTATTTTCTTTCTTTTACCAAGTATTTCTGTTGCTGATTCAATGAGCACGTCTTTCATGTTCTCTGTGATTGAGTTGATATCATCCTCCAAAAAATTGAGAGCTGCAAATTTTCCTCCAACAGTTGCCTCAAAGATTCCCGCGATTTCTGGATCTTTCAGTTTGTCTACATTGAATCTTAACTGAGAACATCTGTTTTGATTATAGTTCTTTTTAAGTTTAAGCTTGAGCGTCATCAATACCATGTCGTGATCACTACCAATGTCGGCGCCAGGAAAAGTCCTAGTCTTGGCTTTATTAATACTAGACTTGAATCTTTTGGATACAAGAAAAAAATCAATTTGGCCATGTATCTCAGTTTTTGGGGCATGCCACGTTGTTCTTCTTGATAACTTATGAGGAAATAGTGTATTTATATATTTATATATTTATATATATTTATATATATTTATATATATTTATATATATTTATACATATTTATATATATTTATATATATTTATATATATTTATATATATTTATATTTATTTATATTTATTTATATTTATATTTATATATTTATTTATATATAGTCTAACTGTTGTTTACCTGTTGTAATATAAATATAGTCTAACTGTTGTAATATAAATATCGTCTACCTGTTGTAACATAAATATTGTCTAATTGTTGTAATATATGTATAAATATTTTGTATAAACAACAACACACAACAACCTACACGCCATTATCGAACTAATATATTGCTATATAAAAGTCCTCTCCGCCACCACAATGCGCCACCACATTTCCTTATATAAAAAGTTACGTGCCTCCACCACACGCCTCCACCACATTTCCTTATATAAAAGTCACGCGCCTCCACCACACGCCTCCACCACATTTCCTTATATAAAAGTCACGCGCCTCCACCACAATGTGGCCCATAGCATACATTGTATACTACTTATGTAGTAATGGAAGATCAAGTAAAGAAATCAAGACAAGACTTGAGATGGCCTCAGCTGCCATGACAAGGCTGAATGTGATCTGGAAAAGTAACATCAGTTTTCCTGTGAAGATCAAATTATACAAATCACTTGTATTATCTATTCTCTTGTATGGGTGTGAGGGCTGGACACTCACTGCAGATACCGAGCGAAGGATTCAGGCTTTCGAGCATAAATTTTATAGAAGAATTGGTTCTTGTGCGTTTATTCACCGGTTAAATCAAATTCTGGAAATTTATTACCAAAACTGAGAACCGTACTTTTTCTTGACTGAAAAATGTTGATTTCACATTGTGATTTATGGACCACCGAGCTAAGAAACCAGTACACTAACCACTGCGCTACCGCGGCTCTAATCAAACATGTAGGAAATATAGTAAGAGACCCAGAACAACACACATTATCCCATTACTACGTGGGGCTTAGACTTGCTAGACGGACACCATTAAAGAACAATGTCCCACATCATTTCGGCACACTACAACCTTTTTACAAGACATGCTTACAAGCCATCAGAGGACACGAAATTTTAATTAACCAGAAAACAAACAAAAGTTACAAACACTTAGTCATGTTACAAGCACAATCTTTACAACTTAGAATTAAAAGAGGTTACAATTACGTTATAACAGATTACACTGAACTTTTCACCGACCTTTACAACAAAAGCATCACACTAAAAGCCAGAGAAGTCACATATCGACTTTTATATCACATGACACCAACCACAGAAAGAGCAGCACGCAGATTAAAACGAAAATCACGATGCAAGATGTGCCAGGCAAATGTACAGGAAAGTGAGGAACACATTTTCTATAAATGTAGTACAATTATACCAGCACAGAGAATCTTACAAGACGTACTGAACACACATACAACAAAAAACTGACATTTTCAAATCCATTATGCTTAATTCAATTCCCAAAACACTACCAGACTTCCATTTAAAATTGAGGTTTTTGCTCTCGGAATTTCGTTATTTAATATGGATATGCCACACTAAATCAGTATTTGACTACAACGTTATCCGCCCAGCTTTTTTACTACATTTGTTCCTTCAGACAGCGACGCATATTTTAAAACCTGTTCACTACGCCCAGCTACCTGTAACCCAAATCCATCCAGGATCCTTGAGACAGCCATCTTCATCTCCTGTTCCACGTTGATTTTTGCACGATACTTGCTTTTTATCACAGCGGCCAGTTAGTGGTTTGTACAGTGTCCGTTAGATGTCCTTCCTATCATCGCATCAACACATCGATGGTCCGATTCTAAAACCACGTGGGCTAAGTGTAATTTTAGTTAAAATATTGGAATATTTCGCGGCGCCCTTGTAAACCAGACATGGAGCACCAGGGCGTCGGGGCGCACAGTTTGGGAACCATTGCACTAACAGAAAAAAAGAAACGAAAAAAAAGTGTCTTTATTATACCTTCACTTAAACTTCTTAATGGTAAATTTTGTCTATGTTTTTGTTTGTTTTCGTTTCCCTTTTTTCCCAACTGTTAAAAAAAGAGCGCGCTTTAAAATTTCAAGAAAGAAGGCGTATAATTTTTTTTATCCTTTTATTTTCTTCTCTTTTTAATCAATACTATCAACACACAAAATAAGGAATGTACAACTTCAGAGTGCAATAAAGAGTGTGTAAATGAGTGTGCGAGAGCTGCCCATTGTGTCATTTTATTTTCATTGAAACTTCCATATTGAAATGTAAAATGAACATGTTTTGTAAAGTCAAACGGAATACTAATAAAGATTGAAAAAAAAAATTTTTGGAACGGCACGGTGTGCCGATAAGACTGAAAATCAAAAGAAGAAAAAATCCTTGTCTTATTGCAGATGCTACGGCAGACCATTTGAAGTGTCTTTCATCTGAAAATCCCCACAGAACAAACCCTAGCATATGCGAATAATTTTTGCCGTAACATAAAATCCATAGCCAAGAATTATATATAATAATAACTATCTAAAGAAAGCTTAACATGATACACTGATGAATCTAAAAAAAGGGTAAAGGTAGTGTCGTAGCAGATACTGCCGGAGAGGAGTGAAATACTTGAATCTTCACAGTACTAGGTCCAGTTTTATGAGGCAGTGGGATCAGTTACTTTCCTCGCAGCCTTTGCTTTCCCTAACTCAAGAGCAGACTGAGGGACCCATTTACAGGAGGCATACTGCAGAGTGACGCTAACAGGATTCGAACCCGGAATTCTATAACTTCGCCGCGAGAGGAAAGCGCTCTAACCATTGCCAATAGGGCCCTCGGATCTAAAATAGATATAGGTATACCTATTCAAGAATGAAAAATACCTACAGAATAAGACAGATTTGGTATAAGCATGCACCGGGACGGTTATTTGGCGCTACGAGCGGTACTGCCGCAACACCGTCGAAATGTATAAACAAATTAATTTTTACAATTAAATATGTACTGTCGTTTCTCCTAAAACCGCTGTCTTCCTAAAATTCACCGCGTCGTGGAATTTCGCGCAATAAAAATAACTAGGCATGTAGGGAAAATGGGGTTAGAGACAGAACAATCAAAACCTGTACAGTCTCGTAAGTAATTTATAAAGTATTAATAATAACAAACCAAATGATGATGCGATGTTTGAAGGCACTAAACCAGCTACTTAAATGCTAGCACTGAATGGAACACCTCTGCATGATTTGGAGATTTTTTTTTTTTTTTTTTGGGGGGGGGGTCTACGATCCACATATTTAATAGTCTTTCCATTTCTTCTATTTCTTGTTCTAACAGACTTTGCAGAATTCGCAGTTACTTCTGCTAACCAAGTTTATTTTATTTTCCTAGCGTTGTCTCTGATGGTGCGCAACGTGGATCCCTTTAGGTATGTTGCTCTCGCGATATCACGAGATATCGTTTCCTTCTAACCGTTTTATTATTTCAAGTTTCTCATTTATACCTACGGCTTTAATTGTTCGTTCACTACTTGGATTCTTATAAATAGGATGCTTAACCATGCTTGGGATGCTGCATTAAATACATTTATTTAGAAAAACATACAAACTCGGGAGAACGGCGCAATACACACTCGGAGGGCATGAGATGTGTGTAGCGATTGTGTGTGTGTATTCCTCCGCGGGTCACTACGATCACTACCTATTCTACGATCAGCTGGACAGCGTTTTTTTTCCCGTTCACCTGTGTTACACCGGTAGCACAAAGCACAGTCCTACTTATTTAGTTGTTCCTCTTTGTTAGGAGAGGTTAAATTGGTGTAGATAATAGTAGATAAAAAGATGTGTCAGATGATACTTAGAATAGATGCCAGATAAGAGTACTGGTCTTAAAATACCCCATTCTCAGAAATGTATGGCTGCTATAGGAAATTGTCAGACTGTGAAAAATTCTGGCCTAGATGGTAATAAGCAGTGCCAGATTATAAGGTGTCTCCTCTTTACAACTATCCTATGTGATTGTACTCGTATGTCTAGGGAAATTAACAAAATTAAAGTAACTTCAAACAAAACTGTAATGAGTTACTCAAGACTCGGAATACAATTAATCAATTTATATATATATATACACACATTTTTTTCTGTTAGAAATCAGAAGTATGATATGCCATGTAAATAATGATGATGATGTTTATAAAAGCATTAAATATATTACACAATCAAGTTTTAACTACAGAATGTCAATGTCTCCTTCCTTTTGGAAAATGATCACTTTGTACCAAAATGTTCTTTAAATTTAAAATGTCAATTACACTAACTCTCTTATTCTTGATCTTGTAGTAGTAGTTTATGAATCAGTGGTAGTAGACCTCTATAAGAGTCACTGTGACTTCAGATCATGTCTGTCATAAGTATTGAGCTGGTTTTCGTCATAAGTCTTTGGTAAATGTGGTTAGTCATACTGTGAAACGGTCCTTTCTTTGTACACTTAACTGAATTGACTGCACCGTCTGTCACTCTGCTCCAAACAGTGTTTGGAAAAGCTCATGCATTCGGGTTCCCAAAACCAGATCTGATGTATACACTTGGTGCTGAATGCTGCTTAGTCTTGCACGGGTATACACAACAGTCGTCTGCTTTGCTGGCAGTAGGGTATGACAGGATATGATAGGACCTTAAACACATAATGTCCTAGGCTAGTATCTTGCCACAATATCTTTTCTTAACACAGATGTGAGATCAGTGAGACTTTAAGAGAGTAGTTGTTAGGACAGTGTAATAAAGTAAATCTGTTTGACACCCCGCTCAAATTTCCCCGCTTGAAAATTAACTAACGTACTCCTAAAATCTATTAATAACTACAGCATTTGAAATTTGTTTCAAGCCACCGTAAAATCAACCGCCAACACTTTGACTAAAGAATTTGAATTTTTCTACTACACCAAGTTAAAAAGGTTACTACCCCCAAACACACTCCTTCCCCTAATATTTATTAACGAACGTCGTAAAAATTAACAACCAATCGGATTGTTACATCGTTTTATAGTGACGATAAAAATGTTGGTTGGAGTGAGAAAAATGTCTAATATGTGTTTTTAACAAAAATTAAATAATTTATTCCTCAAAAACTAAAGAGAATTAAAAGGAAAGAGATATCTGAAATTGTAGCGCTGATATTGATTAACATAATACCATAAAGATTTCCCATTAATAAAACTATCTTGACGTAGAAACATTTATTTTATTAATATTTTCAGTTCGGGAAAAAGCACAATTAATTACTTAAATATTACACAGATGAAAACGGGGAGAAATAAATAAAGGAAACCTATATGGGTAGATAGAGGTCAGCTGGCCGTTTAATAATCAATTTTGATATTAAAAATCGGTCCATAAATAACTGAGATATATAATATAAAATAAAATCAGACGAGCGAACACACTGAACAACGCTCAATGTTTATGGTCCAAAATTAGTTAGTTTTTTTACGCGTCTTTTGATTGGCTAGTTGGAATTGATAACTTTTAACCCTGCTTGAATAAGTCCGCCATTTGAGAAAAACTTAAGCACAGATAGGTTGAGAGCAGATGCAAAGCGTTGGTGACAAATGCCTTTGCCGTCTGGACAACACAGCAGTCTGGAATTGAGCCATTTACTGCTAGTCAATCCTGTGATTGTGTGATTATTCTTTACTTGCGGTAAGATAAATAAGTATTAGTATTTCATTAGCATGTAACTGGCCACAGAATGTGCGCCATATTTTGTTGTTCGACATTGCCAATTGGAAGAAGTTACGACTACCTAAGTAGGAAGTGCCTAAGCAGACTTAGAGGGAAGTGAAACTAATTTGTGTTTGAATATTGCCATAAAATCTTACGACTGTAAGTCAAGAGGCCACTAGCAATCTTCTGCAGTGCCACAGTGTTCTAATGACACATGAAAACATACCTAGGATGTTTGAACAAAAGATTTAACAGGTCACAAAAAGAAAATTTTATACCCCAGCTGATTTTAGGGAGGACAATCAATGCTTATGGTTACAGGGGCGTTGCAGCCATATGGGAAGAAGAATGTAAACACAGGACGGAGTGAAGTCAAAGGAAATAGGGTCTAGTGCAAATGGTTCGCACACGTGACTGATCCCAGATAATCTTAGTATTGATTAGTTGTGGAATTGTTACAGCCAGCATATAAAAGGGAGGGAATATCCTTCTTTTTCATGGTTATATTGCCTATTACTTAGTGGTGGCAGGAAACCTGTTGCAGGCAGACCTAGTGTACATTGAAGCCTCAGTAAAGCTGCATGCTGCATCTGTAGTCAGAAGACAACACTTGTGTTGACCTTGCATAGTCTACAGTCATCCACCTCAGACAGGCTGTCAGGTCAAGTCCCTTTAAATGGGCATATGATATCTCATTTTAACAATTTTCACAACCAGAACATAAATTTCTGTGGGCGTGATGATACCAACAGACCCTCACATCATTGACTATTTGTTATAGAAAGTATTAAATCAGGCTGTGGGATACACATACAGTGACACTTTAATATACCAGTTATGGACAAAGGGTCCTCTTTATTTATTTATGTGTTGTAAATAAAATTTTCTTGATTTGAAAACATTCCTGTCCCAAAAGAATTGAGGTACAGGAAAATAAAAAATTGTAAAATATTAAGATAACTTTACCAACAGTCTTACTTACTTCACTTTTATTGAGTTAAAGTTATGTTTAACACTGTTCATACATCACCATAGATACATTACCCTAGACACTTGCCACACAACATCACAGAGATTATTTTACACAGAGTGAGATCTTAGAGAGGTAGCGGATAGGGACCCTGAGAACATCATCATCATCAATTAGACTCAGGGAACTTACACAGCTGGACCTCACTTTGTTTACCCTTAGTGTAGTAACATCAATAATCTCTCATAGTACCACAGACAGATTAGACAGATCATGCCAGTGACACATTACATGTAGATTTATCATTTAAAAAACTACATCATCATTCCTTAAACTCAGTTCCACATATGTCCATGATTTACTTCAGTGAAATAATGTAGGCCTATTATATTGTTTAAATATAAACTCAAATTATTCAGTAAATCACTTCCTCCTATTCTTTCATGGTTCCTTCGAATTATCTCATCCAGTGATCAGAAAAAGCTTCCTAAGTCTCCTAAAACAGAATTCTACATTTCCAAACATTTCTATAGTTTATCCCCCCCCCCCCCCCCCCCCCCCCCCCCCCACACACACACACACACACACAAAATGTACAGCACACAATGGCGTTTTCCCTCCAAGAAAATCACAATTATTATTCTACACACAACACAATTCCAATAAGCAAAAAAGATAATATTATGTACATATTTCTAATTAAGTCACTCTAACCCTCAATTCAGAATACACAGGGCGTCTAATGCCTGACAGGCTGCACACACAGTTGGATGGCAAAGGTGCTTGGTGGCGAACTCTGTCGTCTGTGTCTTGAATCAAATTTAGGCGGTGAGTGAAATATGCCTCCGCTCCTCTCCCCTTATATACTTTCACATCCGGCGAGCGAGGGAACATATATTTTATTGGCTATTTCCTTCGTTCATTTTCTTGTAAAATGTGTTGCATATAGCCACGAGTGTGCTTGTAGCAAAATTTCCATTAATTCCTATGCCTCTATTTTCCAACCAATTTTCTTCATCCATGGCTTGTTTCAACCGGGCAATTTAGAGCTGTTGTTCCCTATAACTGTCTCTTACTTCTGTTCCTTGGATCCTTCGCTATGGCAGACTAAATGGTGAAACGCTCCATGCGATTCACGTGTTACTGCCTTCAAACACAATTATCTCAGGATATACTGCACAAACTGCAACGATACAGGTAACATGACAAAGCCTCGGTTCTGTAATATCTCACTTGACTAGCATTATTAGTTGAAATCCTTCTGCTGGGCCACACTACCAATGGAAACTCATACAACTGTGTACGTTTTCCGATCTCCATCTTGTTTATGCTTACCAGCCTAAGGGTCATGCAGTAAGGCTAACGCTGCTTTCATTGACTGACCTTTGCGTTACACGGAATAGGCGGTGAACGCTATTTTCGATTGCTCTAGATTCTAGGCCCATTCGTCTTGCGACACTCTTCTACCCTGGTGTGTAGAGGTTTGCCAGACAGACAGAGAGCGCCACACTATAATATCGGCTGTCTTCCTCCTGGCCTGGGTCCAATCTAGTCCTTGGTCCTTCGGAGATTGTCTAATGTTATCCTCCCAGCGAACTCTGGGTCGTCCTGAAGGTCGGGATCCCTGGCTTTTAGTTTCCCATACTTGTCGTTGTGGACGATCTTCTCATGTTCTGCAGACATGGCAAACCCATCGTAATTCGGAGTTCTACTCGGGTCTGCAGCGGCTGGGATTTGAGGCCATGGCGTAGTTGCGGACCGTGTCTCTTCTTGTCACTTCGCACCACCTCTTCAGATACCTCATTTCTAAGGTTTGGAGCTGGCTTTTGTCATTGGCCATGAATCGCATCCATAAGTCAAGACTGGAACATAGGTGAAGTGGTATGCAACCATCTTCGTCTTCTTGCCAACTTCTCTTTGATTAAGGAATCCTCGATGTATGGCCTCATGAAGTCTCCCAGCTGCTGCTCTTCGGGTATCCAACTCAACTTTGATGCCTCCCTTCCAGTCTGTGACAACTCCAAGGTATTTAAAGTGGTCGACCTGATCCAGGACCTGTTGTCCCAGATTAATGCAAAGCACAGTCATGTCGTGAAAAATCGCGTATGAGCTAACACTATTTCGTGTTTTTGTGATTTTATTTTCCTATTTATTTATCACGTATGAAATAATTCGTGCATTAAAAACACGCGTTGTAACAGAAGAGGCTGTATAAACCTGACGTATACTGTTTTTGCTGTGTGTGGTACAGATAGTCCTCGACTTGCGACATATGCGACTTACGACCGCTTGTATTTACGACGGCCATCCTAGAAGTATTGTTCACATATGTTTCATACATATTACAGTACAGGATTGTGCAGTAAAGTAAATTTATGTTATGGTTCGTAACTTGTGATACTTCACTATAAACAAAGAGTACAATTTGTTCAAATATACAACAAAATAGACATCTGTATTTTAGCATTCAGACATGTTGCTTGTTAACATATTCATACGGTTTATATATCATATAGGAGTTTCCGACTTACGTCCAATTCGGAGTCTTCGGAACAGAACCCCGTCGTAAGCCGAGAACTACCTGAATAGTCGTTTTTATTTTTATTTTTATTTGATGATGAGAAATATCCCGTTTAACCTCTGATGGGTTATAATTAGTATATATATTGTTTCCAATTCCAAATAATACGACTAATTGCCGATACGTGAAAGTGGCATCACATATGTCAAATCATTTATAACATATAATATGTCAAATCATTGCAAATAGGGCTAATCAAAATTACAAATTCTGCGTGTGTGTAACAAAAACCCACCGAAAAGCAAACACACTAACAAAAACGAGATGAAACAAAACGAAACAAAAACACCAAGCAAAAATAATATTGGGGGGGGGGTATAAAGGCTGGTGTTTCCAGTCATATATTTAATTCACTTGCCAGACTGTTTATGGCATAAGTCATATGTATTGTAAGAACATCATCATCAGACCTTCACATTCCCAGTTACTATATATTAACTTTTGTTCTTGTTAAATATTGTTTGACTATATTACGCATTTCCCTAGATCTGTCTATTCTCAACACCTCTTGTATATTTATAGGTAAATTTGATGCCTGCAAATAATCATCAATCTCCAAAATTCTCGCCGTTTGTATGTCGGTAACATCTAAGGGATGCAACTGTGGTTGAAAGCTAGAAATTAATTGTATTGTTTCGCTTTTATGTCCTCTCCCGAAAATAGTAACACTCAACGAAGAAAAGTCGATGAATTGTGCAAAACAAAGTGAGTGACAGTGATATATGAATAACATGAAAGTTTTGATTGTACAACCTAGTTTCATTCCGGAAACGGATTTAACTCATCATTTTGTTAAAAATAACCTTAAAATGTAAGTTTTTGATTGTTTCTTCAAGACAAAATTTTAATTTAAAGTATTGCAGACTTATTGTTGGAGATACTCGCTGGAAATGAAACGGTTTATTGGAGCATAGATACCATGATTTCCGATGATCCCAACGACGCAGTTGATTTCTCAACCAAGTTCTTTAACGAGCAGTGCCCATCAGGAATGCCACCGCATTTGCTTAAATTAAAGGTTGCTGCATGTATCGTGCTATTGCGAAATCTGAACGCAAAAAACTAACTATTGAATGGCACGCGTTTGGTCATAAAAGTCTTGCATCGGAATTCGATTGATGCAGAAATGATTACTGGCAGTAATAAGGGAGAACGAGTCTTAATTCCTCGCATTGACTTAGAACCGAGCGAGCGCAGTTTGCCATTTAGGATGCGACGTCGTCAATTCCCAGTAATTATATCATCTACAATGACGATCAATAAGGCGCAAGGACAATCTTTTGATCACGTAGGAGTTTTCCTTCCTGAATCTGTTTTCGGACACGGCCAGCTCTTTGTCGCCCTCACAAGAGGAACAAATCGTGAAAACGTGAAAGTTTTTGTTAAAAACACTTTTTATCAGGGAACATTCTTTGAAACAAATCCACGCACTTGACCAAAAAAAATGTTGTCGTCAAAGAACTTTTATATTGAATTAAAAAATATTTTAAAAACATATTACAGTTTTTGATTTACTTCTTGCTGCGCGTTTCTCGCGCGTGACGAATGAAAGAGTAGGGATTTACAGGCTGCGCAGCCGAGCGAGACTGTCTGTAAATCCCTACTCTTTCATTTGTCACGCGCGAGAAACGCGCAGCAAGAAACGCTCATCTGCAAGGCTGCCACTCAAGTTCTAGAGATAAACCCAGATTTTCTTCTTTAAAAAACCCAGAAATACCAAGATTATTTTATACCTCAAATACACGGGATATACAATGCTTACACAATCTACAGTATGTAGCCGACAAACAAAAGCTTCGTGCCAACAGTGTTCATCGTCTGCAGAATTTGCGTCGCACCTTTTGACGTTGTACACTGAAGCTTCGGCTTGGAAATACAAGTGCAGAGCATCCCATTACTCAATGACTCCTTCAATGCAAATGTCAGCGTGTTTCACACAGCTTCAACACTTTATGTTACTGGGCCTGAACTACATCTTGTATTAACTGGAACTGGAGATTTCTTTTACTACTAAGCGAAAAATAGAAGCAGACATTCTTCATGAAAATTTCAAGCAAAGATGGTAGGTGGTTGCTGGCAGCATTTGCACAAAGTGCAAATGAATGACAAACACAGCCGAGAACAAAGGCATGTGGAATCTCTTTCTTCAGCCGTGCCAGTAAACCACTTGCAGTCCCCATCATAGTGGAACAGTTGTCTGCAGCAAAACCAATGACGTTACTAAACGGGATTGCATGCGTGCTCAACAATTTCTTAACAGCTGTAAACATGCCAAGACCAGCCCCATCCTCCACTTAAATGAGGTCTAATAGTGAATCAACTACTTTTCTTGTTTTTGTGTCACAGAATCGCACAACGACTGCCAACATCTGGTTCGTAGAGACATCAGTACTCTCGTCGACGATTATAGAAAATTTATGAATTCTGCAAATGTTTATAACCTCAAGCAGCTCAAAATGAGCAATGCCGTACTGCATCACTCAGGCAGCCTTGGTGCGCTTCAGTGACATTTTTTGAGCAATTGTGCTGTCTGGAAACATCTGCTTGCAACATTCAATCAAATGATCAGCTTGCGAAAACGGAGTATTATGTTCTGCCATGAAAGCCGACAACAGTATCTCCGCTTTAGCAATTTTGTCTTGGAGACACGACTTTTTTGGTTTGATGAAAAACTTTTTAATGTTCAGAGTTTTGCTTTTGGCTTCGAAGTTTTTCATGTGTTTCTGTGTGCTTTTATATTTCAATAAAGCTGTTTTGTTGGCATTAGTTAATGTACAGGAACAGACCGTACAAATCGCAGCATAGCGATTGCCAGAGTCCGGCTTTATCCAATCCTTCAGTTTGCTGTCTGTTAGCCATTCCGCACAAAAAGCCTGATGATAACATGGTTTCACTTTTTTACGCGGTGGCGTGTGTGTCGTCATGCTGCTACAACTACCTAGCGTACCTTCATTATCGCTCATTTTATAATCTTATAATAACCAACAACAAAATACAAAATGCTGTTTATCTGTTTAAGTCTTCAATTTAAAAAGAATACTTAATACTTTAATAATATTAAATATAATGTATAATGCTCAGTGCAAACAATATACATACATTGTAAATGCCAATTGTCAAATATACCCAGATTAATGCAGATTTGGAAAAAAATATACCCAGATACCCAGACGGAAGCAAAAAAAAAAACCCCAGATCTAGTAAAAAATACCCAGCTGTGGCAACACTGCTCGTCTGTAAGAGCCCAAATTTCTTTATGGTCATTTTATCCAAGAACGCGCCAGCGGCATGAAAGCGCAAAAACTGAATATTAGGGAATACCCAAAACAATCGAAAGGATATTAGTTTACGTTTCAAAATTCAAAGGAAGTTTAATTCTCACTAAAGCCATATCTATTACTATAGTTTTAATGCGCTTTGAAGCTAAAAAAAATTATTAGCGTAATAAACATTCTCATCGCAACAGTAGAAAAAGCTAAACTTATAAACGTGGTGATTTACTCGTTAAAACTCCTGTCGATCTTTTGTTTGTATATTCAGTTCAAAATGGCGACCATCAGGGGAATCCCACTCAGTAAGGTAAAAAAAAAGCATATGTGGTTTTGTTAAGCGTTTAAATTTGTTACATTACAATGTCAAGAATTTTACCATGAGTATATATAATGAACGTGTGTAAGTTCGGAGGTTTTAATAGTATGGCAATCAGTTGTCATTAGGCCTATACCTTAAGGATTATCGGTGCCGCCATCGCCTTTTTTTAAAAGAAGACCCAGTGTTAATGGATATTAGGCCCTATGATTTCTGTCCGTCATTAGGCATGGGGAGATTCATTTTCCCGTCATATGTACAGTATGTGGCTTTGGCTAACATCAGTCCATGCTTCTACAGAGTTTTGCTACAGCCAAATGTCCATATTCCTTTCGTTAGGCCTACCTCCAACAGGAACATGTGAAGTAGGCCTATCTAGGGAATTTATTTTTCATTGAGGTACGTTACTTTTAACCTAGACTGAAGTCCACCGGTTATATCAAAGAACAGTTGCCATTAAAAAAAAAGGGTAATGATGAAAATGATTGCTAGTCCTTGCAGCTTCGAGAAATACTAAACCCTGAAAGGACTAATAGTATTTAACATTTGAAATGAACAACAGTGGGATATGTTCTTTGATGCCATCAAAATCAGTCGTTAGGGTTAGGATTAAAATTAGATTTAGGATTCCTAACCCTTACCCCTTATTAGTGCATTTCCATATTCAATTTTAAGGCCATATCGAACACATGTCCCATTATCCCACTGTTCTTCATTTCACTCATATTAAATCTCTTCTGACCAAGACTTACTTAGTCGTTCCTCTTCTACTGTGAGGTGTAGAGGTTTGTAAGAGAGAGTGCCATACTATTCTATCGGCTGTCTTCCTCCTGGCTTGGTTCCATTCTAGTCCTCGGTCCTTCAAAGATTGTCTAATGTTGTCCTCCCAGTGGACTTTGGGTCGTCCTGGAGGTCTGGATCCCTGCCTCTTAGTTTCCCATGATTGCCATGGTAGCCGATCTTCTCCATTTTCTGCAGACATGGCCAAACCATCTCAGTTGGGACTGTTCTAATTGGGTCTGCAGGGGTTGGGTTTTTAGGACTTGACGTATCGTTTGGTTGCGGACCATGTCTCTTCTTGTTACTTCAACCACCGTCCTCAGATACCTCATATCTGAGGTTTGGATCTGGCTTTTGTGGGTTGTAGTCATTGCCCATGTCTTGCATCCATACGTCAAGACTGGGACATTGGTGGAGCAGTATACAGACATCTTCGTCTTCTTACCAACTTCTCATTTGCTGAGGAATCCTCGATTTATGGCTTGAAAAAGTCTCCCAGCTGCTGCTCTTCGAGTAGCCAACTCTTCGTTGATGCTTCCCTTCTGGTCTATGACAGCTCCAAGGTATTTAAAGTAGTCAACCTGCTTCAGGACCTGTTCTCCCAGCTTAATCTGATGTCTTCTTTCCTCACGTGATATCACCATGGTTTTTGTTTTCAAGCTGCTTATGATCATCCCTCTCTTCTCCAGCTCTTCCTTCCAGACTTGCATGTTGGATTGAAGATGTGCCTCTGATTTAGCAATCAGGGCAACATCATCAGCAAATGCCAGCTCTGAAATACAGACCTGTCTCATCTTCCAGTACCCCACTGAATACTTTCCTGTCCTCTCCTTACATGCCTTGATAACATCGTCCATGAGGAGTATGAAAAGATAAGATGACAGGATATCACCTTGTCTTACACCAGTGGTGGTTCTGAATTCTTCTGACTTATGGTTTGCCGTCCTCACATAATTTCTGCAAGACTTGTCAAAGCTCTGTATAGCATGAATCAGAGGTGCTGGGATGTTCTTTGCCAAACAGTCCCAGAGTTTGCTCCAGGGGACCCTGTCAAACTACCTTTTCCAGATCTATGAAACAAAGATGGATCTCATTCTTATACTCAAGGGCCTTTTCACTCAACTGTCTGAGTGTGAAGATTAGGTCTTGAGCACTTCAATTTGCTCGGAATTCGCTCATCCATTTGTGGCTCAGCTAGGCATCTGAGTCTCTGCTCCAGGATTCTAGAGTAGATTTTACCAGGGACACTGAGACGGGATATGCCTCAATGGTTTCCACATTGTCGGTTGTCACTCTTTTTGAAAATCTGTGTTATTATGGCAATCTCCCAATCCTTTGGTATGGTCTTGTTGCACCAAGCCCTTTGCTAAAGACAACAACATCGAAGTTAATCCAGAGAAGCAACAGGAGACTCGTGAGAAACAACAATACGCAGGACGAGATGGAACCATACCTGAAGTTATGAAGGCACCAATCACATTCAGAGAACTGGAGCTTGCAATATCCTAATTAAAAATGAGAAAGTCGCAGGAGTTGATGGAGTGTCCAATGAAATGATTAAGAACTTGGGAACCACAGCAAAAACAAAGCTGCTGCAGATCTTCAATATCTGTTGGAACTCAGGCAGAGTTCCACAGACCTGGAGGAAAGCAATCATAATACCACTCCTAAAACCAGGAAAAGACAGTTCCATGGCCTCCAGCTACAGACCAATCAGCCTTACAAGCTGTCTCTGCAAAACAATGGTACGTATCATCATCCGCAGGCTACAGTGGTACCTTGAAAGTGAAAACCTTCTTGTACCACAGCAGGTGGGCTTTAGGCAGTGTTACTCTACCGAAGATTAGGCAACTTACCTTTCCCAAAGATTGAGGATGCGTTCCAAGATAAGAAACTGGTACTAGCAGCATGGATAGATCTAAGGAAAGCATTTGACAAGGTTCGGAATGAAGGGCTTCTGAAGAAACTGAGACATTGTAGAGTGAATGGTAGGATGTACAAATGGGTGAAAGCATACTTGCATAACAGAAGGGCCCGAGTACAATGGCCTCAAGAGTAAGAAAATTCTACTGCGTCATGGCGTCCCTCAGGGAGGGGTTCTATCCCCCACACTTTTCCTAGTCTACATCAACGACCTGGTTGCTTAACTACCACATGGAATGAAAGTGGCAATGTACGCTGATGACCTGGTAATATGGTGCACAGATGAGCATGCACACGACAGCAGAGGGACAGGAAACAAGATGGGCAGAGCACTTCAGAGAAACTCTGAACAAGGAACCACCAGAGACACAACTGAATGTTCCTGAGGCTGAAAACGATCTAGATGTAAATACAGACATTCCACGAAAAGAAGAAATCATCACAGCAATCAAAGGGTTAAAGAACGGAAAAGCTCCTGGCCATGATAACTTAAATGCAGAGCTATTTAAGACAGACCCTGAGCTAGCAGCAGAGCTATTAGAACCACTATTTGCACAAGTCTGGAAAATGGGGACAACACCATCAGAGTGGAACAAAGGAATAATTGTCAAATTGCCCAAGAAGGGAGATCTTGCAGACTGCAATAACTGGAGAGGAATCACTCTTCTCTCAGTTCCCAGAAAAATACTAGGCAGGATAATTATACAGAGAATTTCAAAAGCAGTAGACCACAAACTGAGGAAAGAACAAGCAGGATTTAGAAAGAACAGAAGATCTGTAGATCATATATTCACTCTCAGGAACATTATAGAGCAGTGCTCAGAATGGCAAAGACAGCAGTACATTAATTTCGTTGATTTTGAAAAGGCTTTTGACAGCATACATAGGGACAGTTTATGGAAAATACTGAGGGCTTATGGAATTCCAAGCTGCATAGTGTCAATCATAAAAAGCCTCTATGCCAACTTTACGTGTAGCATAGGCATAGCAATATAACGTTTGAGGTGAAGACAGGAGTACGACAGGGATGCCCCTTATCAACCACTCTATTTTTTACAGTCGTAGACTGGGTGATGCGACAGACAACAGAGGGCAGTCCAAGAGGAATAAGATGGACTACATTTTCTACATTTGAAGATCTGGAATATGCAGATGACATTGCACTACTAGCACATTCACATCAACACATCCAGGAAAAAAACGGATAGACTTAATAAGTTTAGCCAGCAGGTGGGCTTGAACATCAATTTAAAGAAGTCAGAGGTCATGACGCTCAATGTGAGCAACCCTGAGCCCATATCAGTAAGGAATCAGCAACTGGTACAGACAGACACCTTCACATACCTAGGATGCATAGTAACACCAGACGGCGGGGCAGGCAAAGACATCAACATCAGAATGAATAAGGCAAGAACAGCCTTTTTTAGCCTAAACAACATCTGGAAGTCCTCTCAATACAGCACAAGCACAAAATTAAGATTATATCAGAGCTGTGTGCTTTCTGTGCTTCTCTATGGTGCGGAATGCTGGAGAGTTACAGAGAAGGAAATGTCGAAATTGTCCTCTTTTCACACAACATGCCTAAGAAAAGTTCACCGAATCTTTTTGCCAAATACCATCACTAACCAAGATCTGCTTACTCGGAGCAAGCAAGAGGACATGCACACCATCATAGCCGGCAGACGCTGGAGCTGGGTTGGCCATGTCCTCAGAAGAGACACCAATGCCATCACAAGAACAGCTATGCTTTGGACCCCTGAAGGAAAACGAAAGAGAGGCCGACCAAAAACAACCTGGTGGAGGACTGTGGAGGCTGAGATGCAAAGAATGAACCAGAGTTGGGGCACTGTACGAAGGATGGCCACCGGCCGAGCAAAGTGGAATCAATTTGTTGTTGCCCTACAAGATGCCACTAGGCGTGATGGCCACTGACTGCTTTGACGGTCGGCGGCTAAGGATCAAAGAGAAAGAAAGAAGGATGAGCATGCAACAGTGACCACCAAACTTCTACAAATAGCTATAGATGCCTTAACCTCATGGGCAAATAGATGGCATGTCAGCATCAACACAGACAAGTGCAGCACTACACTCTTCACCCTCTCTCCTAAACAAAAAGCTGACGTCATCAAGATAAACGAAGAGCTCCTGAGAGAAGATATACAACCCACCTATCTCGGAGTTACATTTGATGATAGTCTGACATGGAAGCAGCACATCAACAAGGCAGCAACAAAGGTCAGGAGGAAGTTAGCCATCCTGAGAAAACTAAGTGGAACCACATGGGGAGCCAGCGGGAAAATACTTAGTAAAGTTTACCAGCAGGGCATACGACCACACCTGGAATATGGGTCAGCTGCGTGGTGTCCTGCATCAAACACCACATTACAGGAGCTATATAAGGTGCAAAACCAGGTGCTTAGGGTCATCACGGGGCAATGAAATCAACGCCTATAGTGGAGATGGAGAAAATGGGGAGGATACAAGCACTGAGAGAACGCAGAGACACGAAAGTGCTAACACAGGCAGAAAAGTTTCTCTGTATGCCGAACCATCCAATGAAGGACAGATTCCAAAACCTAGCAATGGGGCGATTGAAAAGAAGCAGCTTTATCCACCAGGCCAAACGATTTCGCAGACAAACCTCAGACCTGCCTGAAGTTAACAGCCCCCTAAAGTCTGTGCCAGAACAAACCCCTTTGAGAGAGGAGCCTGGACTACCAGTACACATCCAGACAAAAGTGAAAGGAATATTCGACAGGGATGAACAGAACAGTGTGCAACGTAGGACAGTCGCTCTCAGTTTCCTGGATGATGAATACCCACAGGACCTCTGGGTCTGAGTATACACGGATGAGTCAGCACAGAATGCAGTAAAGAATGGAGGAGCAGGAGTGTACATAGAATACCCAAACAACGCTAGGGATACGGTCAGAGTAA
Organism: Oreohelix idahoensis; assembly: GCA_024509875.1. NCBI lineage: Eukaryota > Metazoa > Mollusca > Gastropoda > Stylommatophora > Oreohelicidae > Oreohelix > Oreohelix idahoensis. The sequence goes on from JAMPIV010001943.1 coordinate 45,924, forward strand.
ATTAATATTAGACAAACATAAAGGTATGTTTTCAGGCACTCGTAAGAAATAAAGAAGTAGAACACTTGGACAATAGAAAAACAACAGACGTGAGTGGCTTACCCAGGGTTCGAACCCCGTACCTTCCGTACGACAACTCCGCCTAGCTATCAAGCGAATCACACTGAACCCAAGGCCAGCTAGGCATCCCCAAAAAAAGATGCTTTGCTGGCTATTTATCAGTACGAAACACAGCTAGGCTGAGTTGTCGTACGGAAGGTACGGGGTTCGAACCCTGGGTAAGCCACTCACGTCTGTTGTTTTTCTGTTGTCCAAGTGTTCTACTTCTTTATTTCTTACGAGTGCCTGAAAACATACCTTTATGTTTGTCTAATATTAATTTACTGTTTACAGGCCTCGGGTTTCCCTTCCTTATGTGTTATTTATGTTTATACGGTCAGAGTACCAACAGGGAAATTCTGTAACAACTATGATGCAGAAATCCAGGCAATCAAGGTGGCAACTGAGAAACTGTTTTGAACACCAATCTCGGTCCACAGTCTGTAGTATTCCTGACACATGCAAGATCAGCACTCCAAGCACTTCAGTCCAGAAAATTGCCAGGTATACAAGCCCTACTTTCTGAACTGTGCAACCAGCGCAGGGTCGCCATGCAGTGAATACCATCTCATTGTGGAATACCAGGAAACAAGAGAGCGGACGGACTGGCTAAAGAAGGTGCTGCAGACAAGCAACCGGGTGTACCAGTTACGTACCATCAGAAGAAAAAGATGATCAAATCAATCAGAAAGCCACCAACACAGGATGACTACCAAGCTATGAACAGATCAGAACAAATTGTCATTCTGCGCCTCAGAACAGGACACAACCAACTCTGCAGCCACATGTATACAAAATTCAAGATTGGCAATTCAGCCATGTGTACATGTGGACAGGCACCCCAGACTGCGGAGCACGTACTTCAAGATTGTCCCGAATATGATATATCGAGGCGAACCCACTGGCCCAGAGAAACAACACTGAAAGCAAAACTATATGGACCTCTGTATGAACTACAAAAGACAGTGAAGTTTATACAAGAAACAACATTGCAGATATAGACAGTATATTTCAAGCGAATGAAAGAAGAAGAAGTTGCACCAAGCTGCCTGTAGGACCCTTTGGAGTAATAGGTCGCCTGCTGCTCCCATGTACTTAACCATTTCTGGTGTTATACCATCATGCCCTGCTACTTTGCCCATCTTGATCTTCTCCAGTGCTGCCTTCAGTTCTTCCATCTTTATATCATCTTCATCACCATTGGTTTCCCCTTCTGTGTTAGTGGTTATCATTTCTGATGTTTGACCTTGCTCACCATCCAGAAGGTGTGAAAAATATTGTTTCCATCTTTCCATTACTTCTTTTGGGGCAGTAAGCAATTTGCCTTGCTTGTGCTTTATAAATTTAAGAGGGCGCTGTTTTTCCTTCCTCATATTCTTTAGGGTCTTATAGAACAATTTCTGGTTTTCTTGCGCATCGTTTTCTAGCTTTTCTCCAAATTCTTCCCAGGACTTCTGTTTTGCTGCTAGCACCTTGTTCTTTGCTTCTGTTCTGAGTATCATATATTCTCTATTTTTCTGTTTTTCCTGCTGTGTTTTTAGCTCCTAAGTATTGTTTCCATTCCTTTTTCTTCTCTTATTTTCTCTTTAACCTCACATGTCCACCGAGGTGTCCTCTTTCTCTTGTTCCCAAGTCGAACTTCACCACATGCTTCTGCTGCAGCTATCTTTATGATGGCCTTGAATTTCAGCCAGAGTGTTTCTAGGTTGTCAGGTTGTTGTTCTGTGTTTCTCACTGCTGTAGCAATAAGCCCCTGATATCTGGTCTTCACTTCTGGCTCTCTCAGCTTGTAGATCTTAATGCTTGTTTCCCCTGTTCGTTTACTTAGCTTCTGACTAAGTCTTTTCATATTTTATTAGCAGCATTTCGTAGTCGCTAGCTTGGTGAAGCCCTAATAAGAGCTAGACCTGAAATGGACACTGCGTACACTGCCAAAGGTGATATTAAATGGGAACAGAATGTGATATCTGTGGAATAAAAAATTCCCAGCAAGAGGAAGCAACTTAGACTACATCATGGAATGGGCTATTTTAGACCAGAAGAACATTACTGTGCAGAATGTTTACAGGACAATACTATTGAGCATTTCATTGTGTAAGAAGTATGAACAACAAGGAATTCAAATATTATATTATTTAGGCATGCAGTTCACCCATAACTATTGAACATCATCATGATGCCTCAGCTCCCTAGGGAGCATAGGCCTTGAACAGTTTTATGCCAAGTCCTCTTGTCCATAACAAGCTCAAAGCCTGTCCTTGTTAACTATAGAACAGAAGTTGTAGAACAGACAGACCTAGAGAACTGAACAGTTAGACAAACAGTATTTAACAACAATTTAATATATAATGATTGGTGGGGGGTATGGTGGTAAAGTGAAGGTCTTGTGAGGTTCCAAATTATACATGTTACTGATGATAAAGAGTAAATTAAAATATCAACCCAAATACCCAAGCTTCCTCACCTCCCCCCTCTTTTTTGTTTTCTTTTTACACAAAAGTATGAAGAGCTGCCATTTTATACAATGAAAAAAGTATGCATGCACACATACACACCCACAAAATGGACATTTTCATTTACTTTGTTTACCATAATTGGACAGGAAGGATGATACCATGATCGGGTATCGGCAATTGAACATACTGTTTAGAATTAGACACTATGTATCCTAATCATAACACATCAGAGGTTGAAATGGATGTTTTTCTTCATGAATTAATTATTGTGGCAAAATGTCTGTACATGTTCTTTTGGTGACTCTCTCACACCTTCAGCCACCCCGGCAGTATCCCTGCATTTCTTCATTTTTCTATTTCTCCCATTCAATTCGCTTATTATTTGGCAATTTCTTGCCCTTTCATTCATTATTTTGCTCTATGCTGGATCTAGTAGGGTGAAGTCTCTAACACTCTACTACCCTACGGACATATCTGCTTTACACGCAGAAGTATTTACGTTCCGCCAGGTGAACTGGGGTATTATTGTATTAATACCCGGTAATTAGACCGGTCATCGGTAATACGTTTATCTATTTGAGTCGCCTAGCCAACCTTTGATAATAGACGATCCTCGTTTGACAGCCATATTGTTTGTCTGTGTGGCCGGCGACCCTTTTGTTTGACTGTCTGAAGAAGGAACGAAAACATGGGCGATAATGAGATAATAGTTTCACGAGACCATCCCTGTGTGTGATTATCACAGATAATCTGTCTGGCCAGTCATCATTGGCGGAAGACATTATGCCAGGTAACACTGGACAACAGCCAAAATGCATCAGAGACAAAATTAGCTATTTTAAACTAATTTGGACATGCTGATCACGAATATGAACTTAAAAATAGCGAATTAGCTCTAGTTTTCTTTTCGGGGGGCGGGGGGTTCAGTAGGCTGGTGGCTTTATCTTCCCGACGCGAATGACCCAGTCCTTCTCTTTTCTATAGCCCTGGCGCGTGATTCCCCACGAGGAGGAAAGCCTTGAGCGCCAATAGGAGGACACAATCTGTAGCAGTCATTGCAACCACATTTCCTCCTTGTCATCATTTGTGTTGTGAATTCTGTGAGTGCAGAAGTGTCATTCAAGATGCCTCGTGAATGTGTGAACAGTGCAGATTATTTTTGCTATATTTGCGGACAAATAACTTTGCTATCACAAAGGCGACCATTACACCGATGATAAAGAAAGCTTATAGCCTTTATTGTGGTTGTGAGATCGGTGACCAGGGCCGGTATTGGGCCCCACACATATGTTGTCAATCCTGTGCAACGAATCTGCGCTGCTGGTTGAACCGAAAAGGACGATCGATGCGGTTTGCAGTTCCAATGGTGTGGAGGGAACCGACAAACCATCTTAATGATTGTTACTTTTGCATGACTCCTCCAATTGGACATGGGATTTCTAAGAAGAAAAAGCGGCCTGTGACCTATCCGAATATTCCCTCTGCTATGTGGCCAGTGCCTCACAGGGAAGGACTTCCTGTTCCGGACCCACCAGAATCTTATACTCTGGATGATGAAGATAATAAGGCCAGTGGACATCCGTCACCTGTGAAAGCATCTACATCAAGAGATCCTGATTTCTTGCCTGTTGAAGAGTCTGCACGGCCACATAAAATTACCCAGAGTGAATTGAATGATCTAGTGAGAGATCTGGAATTGCCAAAAAATAAAGCAGAGCTGTTGGGGTCCAGACTGCAGCAATGGAATCTTCTAGAAGAGAATGTGCATGTGTCTGTGCTCGGCAAAAAGATCTGCTTACATATTTCAAAATGACAGATAACCTCATTGCTTGCGTTGATATAGTGAGTGTGATGGCAGCACTACACATCAACTACAAAGACGACGATTGGATGCTGTTCATTGATTCATCCAAGTTGAGCTTTAATGCTGTGCTGCTCCATAATGGTAACGTTTTACCATCTGTTCCACTCGGGTATGCAGTCCACATGAAAGAAACGTACTACAAAATGAACAACTGTTACACACCATCAACTATGACAAGTGTAAGTGGCAGATTTGTGGTGACCTGGAGGTCATTGTCATCTTGATGGGGGCTACAGCAGCATTGCACAAAGATTTGCTGTTTCCTCTGTCTGTGGGACAGCCATGCCAGGACTTCCCACTACAAGAAAAAGGATTGGCCCCAACGACAATCACTTGAGCCGGGGAAAAAGAATGTACTTAACGAACCACTTGTAGAATCCCACAAGATCTTGCTCCCTCCTCTCCACATCAAACTTGGACTAATGAAGAATTTTGTAAAGGCCATGGATCGAAATGGGGCAGGATTTTTATACCTTCGTGATAAATTTCCAAGACTTAGTGAGGCCAAAATTAAGGAATGTGTATTTGTCGGTCCACAGATACGTCAGCTCTTCCGAGATCAGCGCTTTGATGATATCCTCACAGGTGATGAAAAGTTAGCTTGGAATGCTTTCCAGCAAGTGGCCACAAACTTTCTAGGAAACAATAAGGTTGACAATTATCAGGAGCTTGTAGAAACCCTCTTGCAGTGCTACGAGAGACTAGGGTGCAACATATCTTTGAAATTACACTTTTTACACTCTCATATGGATTTCTTCCCTGCTAACTGCGGTGCTGTCAGTGGCGAGCATGGGGAACGATTTCATCAGGACATTACTACCCTTGAAAAAGGTACCAAGGGAAATGGAATGCAGCAATGCTACCAGACTATTGTTGGACCCTTGTGAGAGATGCTCCAGAAACTCATTACAAGCGACAGGCAAAACGGCGTCGCTGTGATTCATGTCCGCTGTGAGCATTATTATCATATATATGTATATGCAAATGTGTAAAACTTGTTTTATAGATATTTAAAAAACTAGAGCTAATCTGGTGTTTTAACGGCCATTTTCATATTCAGCAGCCCAAACAACATAAAGGTAACTTGGTTTAATCTCAGATACACACAAAAAGTCAAAATTTGTTGTCCAGTGAATCAGTTCACACATTTGTTTGTGAGAGTGCACAAGATGTCACAGGAAATATTACATCTTATTATAAAGAGGTCATGCGTTGGAATATTAAATGTAATATTTTAAAGCATGCGGGGGAGGTTATGAATTAAAACACCCCGACTCACATAGTCTAAAGAGATTCCATTGGTTTGAAGTGAGCGCCGGGATATACATTGAATTTCATTGGAAAACTCTGCGGAAAGACCATCTGTGATCTGAACTGGAAACTGGAAATATAATCTAGCAAAATCAGAGAGACAGAACAGAGAGACTGCAGCGCACGTCATATGAGTGACTCCCAGAAGCCAGTGAAACATCGGACTTAGAATTCCTGTATTATAAGTGACAGATCAAAGTATTTGGGAAACTTAAAACCTTAAAAGTAAGCCCGCCTTTATAAGTACAGAAACTGAAAAACTTAAGGGACCAGGACTTAAAATATGAAGACTGGAAACCTAGAAATTGGATCACCTGTCAAAGAAGAACTCTTACTGTTTCCCAGACCAAGTGTATCGCAGAACACCCGTCGAAGAGGAATTATCAGCTTCCCAGACCAAGTGTATCGCAGAACACCCATCGAAGAGGAATTCTTACAGTTTCCCAGACCAAGTGTATTGCAGAACACCCGTCGAAGAGGACATCAGTTTCCCAGACCAAGTGTATCGCAGAACACCCGTCATAAGAAGGAATTACTATAATTTCCCAGACAAAAGTGATTCGAGAGCATATAACCTCAATTTCTCGTGTCTAATTCTACCCTGGGCGAGGAGATTGTGTATTCCCAAGACTTTGGGTTAGAGGTTACAAGCCATCAGACCATTTGTGGTACTAAAGCCGCTAGTGTGAGGAAAGAGCATCACCACTAACCGCCTACATTCCATCTTAAGCTTTGTTTGTTATCTAGTTAGTTTTCAGAATTTTAATAATAAACCATTTCGTTTTCCATGTCTGCAATAGATTGGAAATGGGACTGTGACAAGATAAATTCGCTTATCTGTTTTCTTTTCAGTCTTTTGTTCTTTCTTTTAAATTCTTACATTTTTTTCAGCTCCTTCTCTTCGTTCAATTTCTCACGTGTTAATTTCTCCCCTACCCCTATTTCTATGTATCCTCACCTCTACCTTCTGCTGTAGTTTCTGCTTCTAAGCATTGAGCCAGCCTATCACTCACTCAGTGGTCTTGTTATTATGATCATGCACTTTTTTTGCCCTATATTACCTGAACAAAGTTTACAGATTACAGACTGCAGAGCTGGAAGCACTGACATTCTCGCTCTTCCAGCTCAGCTTTTGATCGATCCACGCTGCAGTGACAGCATAACGGCTTGTGTGTGCCAGTAAAATGTACAGAGCAGATAAGACTGAATGTCTGGGGATTCATAAACAGTTTCTCCAAATTAAGATGATGTAAGATGTATACCACCATGTTTCAGATCCACAGTGGAAAGGTCCCACTTTAAAACCTTGCCTAAGATTGGACAGGGGTGTGGCCAATTTGATCCAGAAACCGAGTAACTTTGCAGCGAGAGGCAAGCGCTCTATCCACTTAGCCAGTCGTATGCTCATAACCAATATAGAAATAATTAAGATGTTACGGTATTACACGGATTTTATTTGTAGCCTATTCCTCACATATGGCACGTGACAGGAGGACGTGGTTTGTGTTTGTTGAAGGCATATGCTCCTTGGGGAGCTAAAGTGTATTGATAAAACTCCTGACAAATGCATTTTTTTTTTAAAGGTGGCACCGAGCTGCATTTCATTTCATACAAACTTACATTTTTTTTTTTAAAAACCGATACAGTTTAGTTCTAAACTTTAGAATTTTATCCAGTAAGAAAGTAATTGTGCTAAATTTTCTTGAAGGCACCTCACACTTTCACTGTGTCCCTTCTGTACCTCCTTTCTTTGTGAGGCGCACCCCACGGCTTAAGAACCCCTGGTATAAGGAGTAGATAACAGAAGAGTGGTAGTTGTTGATACTAATTATGATCCCAGGGAGTTTCAAGTTTTAACATGCCTGTGTATTTTCTTGCTCCTTATTTTGTGGTAAATGGCAACAGTCCCTAGCTGCCGTAGGGGAGTAGAGTGTTAGAGACTTCATCATACTAGGTTCAGCTTATTTATCAGGTGGGGTGACCAGTTCCCTTCCTCACCGCCTTTCCTTCCCTGACTCAAGGACAAAGTCAGGTACCCATTTACGGCTAGGTAGACTAGAGTGTGAAGCTGCCAGCTTTCTCAATCCTGGAACCTGGTAACTGTGCCATGAGAAGACATCACTCTAATCACTGGTAGCTGTCAATAGTTAACATGAGATATTACAGAATGGTGTCACACAAAGTCACAAGCAATCCGTGTTTCCATTTTAATGAGCAAGCTTTTGTCAGGGAACAAGCTACACAAAAGCTGAACAAATTGAAAAATAATAACTGTTTCAAACAGCAAGCATTCATCAGGGAGCAAGGACACAAATACTGTACAAATGGAAAACAGATCCAGAGAAATCTGTTTCCAGCATTTCAACCAGGAAGTTTTCATCAGGGAATAAGGCACACAAGAACTATACAACGAAAACAGATGAAGAGAAACCTAAAACCAATGTTCTAACTGTAGGCTGTTATTGGCAAGCAATACACATGAATAGTATACAAATGAAAAACATGAAAAGATACCTATAACCAATGTTTCTTCTTCTTCTGGTTCGTCCTAAATAAGGACGTTTGTTACGTTGTGTCGCTGGTTTACAGCAATGCTGCGATATCTGCGCCTTTTGGCCCGACACATCCGTTTCCGGCATGGCATTTTTGGGACCAGGTTAGCTTTCCCTCTTCGATCCCTACTCTCTCAGCCAGACTGCAGTGATGCAGCCTTCTTTCCAGGACCACCACTTGGAGGTGGAGTAGGGTCTTGGTCAGCTCTGATTGGCTGACCCTGACGCAAGCAGTCAAGCTATGGGTCGCTTTCTGCATTCCTCACTTTTGATGCGTCTTTTGGTCCTAACCAATGTTTCAACAAGCAGATTTCATCAGGGAACAACTTACACAAAAACTATGAAATTGGAAAACAGATGATGAGAAGCCAGTAACCATAGGGTGATTGAAAAGTTTCATCCTATTTTTAAATTGTTACTTCTTCAATGACATCCAACTAATTTATATGAAACAGACATCAAAATAAAGACAGTTAACTGTCATGTTATTGCATAATATGTAATAGTGCTGTCACATTTAGTACTGAATTCCATAGCTCATTGCGGTTGTTCCACAGCCAACATTAAAACTACAAGTCAGCGTGAGATCCACTTTTTTTCAACTCATAATTTCGTAGCGGCCAGTAATTTTTGCTGTCGCTTGTAACTTCACTTTGTTGGCTGTTAAGATTTTAGTTTGTTTTATTTTGTTTGTGGGATTAAAATGAAACTTGTTTGTCAAATGGCAGTTATTGCTCACTGGTCTAACATTTGTTTCATGCATATCCAATGGATGCAAGTGAGGATATAAAATGTAAATATAGAAAGGGACTTTTCAATCACCGTGATGTGTTTCAACAAGTAAACTTTCATCGGAGAGAATGACACATGAACATTCTAGAATGGAAAATATTTAATAGTCATATGATTTACCACACGTCTGAGAGTCATCTCAGTACAAGCACAAACACCAAGTTAAGATTATATGAGAGCTGTGTACTTTGTGTGCTTCTCTATGGTGCGGAATGCTGGAGACTAACAGAGAAGGGAAACATTGAAATTGTCCTCTTTCCACACAATCTGCCTAAGGAAAATTCTCAGAATCTTTTGGCCAAAAACCATCACCAACCGAGAACTGCTTACTTGAAGCAACCAAGAGGACAATGCACACCATCATAGCTGGCAGATGCTGGAGTTGGGTTATCCACATCCTCAGAGATGACCCTGATGCCATCACAAGGACAGCTATTCTGTGAACCCCTGAAGGAAAGTGAAAGATAGGCCGACCAAAAACAACTTGGCAGAGAACTGTGGAGGCCGAGATACAAAGAATGAACCAGAGCTGGGGCACTGCGTGAAAGATGGCAGCCGACTGAGCAAAGTGGAAGCAGTTTGTTGCTGCCCTACAAGACGCCACAGGCATGATGGCCACTGACTGCTTTGACAGACGGTGGCTAAGGATCAAAGAAGTAGGAGAAGATATGATTTACCAACATTAACTCTGTTAATATTTTTGTATGCAGTTGCTGCAACATTTTTAAGCACTTAGAATGCGAGAATGACCTTTAGGCAACAGAAAAGAAATAAAATATAACAACTAGGTGTCTGGTATGTTATATGTGGTTTTATTGTAAAGGCAAAACAACTGTTGATTGACTCTGAGGTGCATTGCAAGTTTTCTTTCCTGCTCTTTTACTTATTATGTATTTGTGTATATATCTCATTCTGTGTGTGTGTTGTTGTTTTTTTTGTTTTTTTTTGTAATAAAAACTTTTTGTGAAAAATTATGAAAAATTTATAACACATTCATAGTTTAATGTTCCTTATTGTTTGTATGTTTGCAGGTGAGCCCAGCATTTCTGCATGCAAATTCTACTAGTCACACCTGGATATTCAGTGCTTTTGCTGAACTGATAGGTAAGTGCACAGTGGGCACAAGTTGGTGCTTGAGCTGAGTATATACAGATATAATAGCAGTCACCAGGACAAATAGGAATGAAAGACACGAAACACATTCTGGGCAACAGTTAAAGAAATAAAGTTAATCCTACACACCTGGAATTCTGCTTCTTCGTCATTTAGTTTCATACAGTCAGATATCTGTTTCTTTCATAAAGTGGGCTGTGTCAGGTTTCTTTCATCATTATCCAGTTTCTCCCTCAAGGGAGTTGGCAAAGGCAACACAGTGAGACTGCTTCTGTCAGCATTCTCAGGAGACATGTTCAACTGTTTGTTTGTCCCCCAGGTGCCCCTCTCCACCCAGAGTGAAAAGGAGAGTAAGGGGCCGAAACACTTGATCGACGGGGTGACCGCTTCTGATGATCAGATTGCCTCCTGTTGTATCGCTCTGTATAGAGTTTCCTATCATAACTTCTTGGATCCTTAGCCCCTGACTGACAAAGCAGTCAGTGGCCATCAAGCGTAGTGGCGTCATTTTCAATTGATTAAACACATAGTATTTGAATCTGCTATGGCTGGTTCACATCCTGACAATGATGGATTCAAATGCAGTCTGTCCAAATAACATCATCTTCTTGCCATGAGAATAAGATGAGCTGGCATGTATTAATGTTGAGTGATTCTGTAAATCTTACTTAGCGGTCTTACTTAATACTATCACTCGTGGAAATGTTTTTAGCATTGTTATTTTTAGAATGTTATAGCAATCTATGGAGATACCAAAAGCCTGAGGCTGACGGTTGATTTCTTTAAGCATATTCAAGTCGTTTTCTTTAAGCATATTCAAGTCGACATCTGAAAGTGTATGAAGAAGAAGACCCCAAGACCTTCCTTTTCTCATGGGAAGACATCACACACAATCTGGGGATTTTTTTTGGTTGCATTTCTGTAAAAATAGTACATTTGTAGTTTGATATTTTAAAAATGTCTTAACTGCATATTGTCAGAATTACTGACAGTAGTTGATAGGACATTCTGTCAATCAATCAATACCCTTTAGCTCCCCAAGGAACATGATCCTTCAACAGATAAATGCTAATTCCTCCAGTCATGTGCCGTCAGCTCAAGTTCTTTCCATGATTTCCTCATCATTTTTTTATTTCTGTCTCCAGCAGTTAACTTCTCTGTGTGTTTTTGTGTGTCTACCTCTGCCTCTCTTACCCTAGTGTTTCCAGAACAAGGACTGCCTGGTATCAGCAAGTTTCCTCAGCGTGTGTCTTATCCATCATCAGTGTCTTCTTGATAGCCTGTGCTTGAACTGGAATTAATAACATTGTTATGGTGAATGGTAAAACTGTAGCTGAGGTTGAGATATTACATATAAAAGGAAGCTACAATATTGCGGACTGCCAACAGCCAACATATTTTAAGTCTGTCCATTTTCAGGGTGAAACAAATGTAATAAATAACAAATGATAAGAGTTTGCTAACGCTGTAATTTATTCGCATCTGTCGCTCATGCTTCTTTCACTGATGAAAGTCGATTTACAAATACCTTATTTGTTTTGTTATGTACATTATTTTAACAGAGAAAGAAGGTCCTGATTTTTAATTTCTTGTCTAGCTGTTGTCTTTTTATTTAAAACCTTTGTTAGAATTTGTGATGTCTTCCATATTTGTATTTTTTTTAATTGTCTTAATTACAGACAATGCTTATGATCCGGATGTCAGTGCCTCAGAGCTGCTGATTGACAAGATTGATATCCATAGTGTTCCTTGTCTGGTATTTTTGGATAATGGAGCTGGAATGGACAGAGATCATCTGCTCAAGATGCTGAGGTTTGCTTGAATTGACATAGATTTACATTCTGGTGTTTGGACGCTGTAGTTGCTATAATAGCATCTGATTGGCTAAGCAGTGAGAGCACTTTCCTTTCAAGGCACATTGACCAGGTTCTGGGATCAAAACCTGGTAGTGTCCCACTCCAGTGTACCCAGCTGTAAGTGGGTACCTGATTCTGCTCTTGAATTAGGGACGGCAGGGGTAGAGAGGAAGGGAACTGGTCACCCCACCTCATGTAAAAGATGTACCAAGTATGGTGAAGTCTCTAACACTTCACTTCCCTATGGCAGTATCTGCTGTAGGACTGCCTTTACCTTTAGTTGCCATAGCTCACCTGACTTTGACATGTTTGTACTTGTGGCAGTATTGGATTGGATCAAGTAAAGTTCTTAAGAAAATAGTTGTGTATCACATTTATCTATCCTCTGGATACCAGGGTGCATTTAAAGAAGCAGAGCACAGGACCACTGCACTATGGCAAGTATATTGTGACAGAGTTTAACCTCATCCAGAAAATAAGTTTAGAAGGCATAGCAGGAATAGATACAAGGGAAACGCTATGCTAATGGCAAGAAAGAAGTATATCATTTTATACTTCCTGAGACAAGCAAAAAGAAGCTTACTTAGTCATTCCTCTTCTACCCTGGGATGTAGAGGTTTGCCAGAGAGAGCACCATACTATCCTATCGGCTGTCTTCCTGCTGACCTAGTTCCAATTTAGTCCTCAGTCCTTCAGAGATTGTCTAATGATGTCCTCCCAGCGAACTCTGGGCCGTCCTGGAGGCCCGAATCCCTGGCTTTTAGTTTCCCATATTTGTTGTGGTGGGCGATCTTCTTCCATTCTGCAGACATGGCCAAACCATCGTAATTGGAACTGTTCTACTCATGCCTGCAGGAGCTGGGTTTTGAAGCCGTGACGTATCATCCACTTGCCGACCATGTCTCTTCATGTTACTTCAACCACCTTCCTCAGATACCTCATTTCTGAGGTTTGGAGCTGGCTTTTGTTGGTTGTAGTCATTGCCCATGACTCGCATCCAAAAGTTAAGACTGGAACATAGGTGGAGTAGTATACAGCCATCTTTGTCTTCTCGTCATTTTCTCTTTAGCTGAGGAATCTTCGTTTTATGGCCTGAAAAAAAGTCTCTCAGCAGCTACTCTTCGGGTAGCCAACTCTTCTTTGATGCCTCCTTTCCAGTCTGACAGCTCCGATGTATTTAAAGCGGTCGACTTGCTCCAGGACCTGTTCTCTCAGCATAATCTGATGCCTTATTTTCCTCTCATGATAACACCATGGTTTTAGTTTTGATCCCTTTCTTCTCCAGCTCTTCCTTCCAGACTTGTAGGTTATATTGAAGATACATCTCTGATTTAGCAGTCAGGGCAACATCGTCAGCAAATGCCAGCTCTGAAATACAAACCTGTCTAATCTTCCAGTACCCCACTGAATACTTTCTTGTCCCCTCCTTATATGTTTTGATGAAATCGTCCATGAGGAGTATGAAAAGATAAGATGTCAGAATATCACCCGGTCTTACACCAGTGGTGGTCCTGAACTCTTATGACTTATAGTTTGCCGTGCAGTTAAAAAACAAATAGCTGGAAATCATTATAACAGTAATAGAAACTCCCATCTTTCCTCGGAAACAGCTGAATGAAGAGTAACAGACCAGCAAGTGTGAAAGACCCTTTCAGAAGCTCTTTGTACTAGAGTCCTGTATGATTGTACCCTTTTTCACATAATTTGAATGTTAGGGGTTCCGTGTGAGGTGTTAATTTCTGCGCTACAGTGTAGAGAGAGAAAGGTCCCCCTCTGAAGTGTTATTTTAAGTGCTAGTATCACCATTTGAAGTGTCTGCTTTTCATCTAAATATCCACAAAGGATACCTTCCATCATTGGTGTCTATGCCTGTTCATTGGTATTTCATGGAAGAACAAAGTGACAAATGTTGAGGTGTTGTCACGTGCCGGCCTTCAAAGCATTTATACACTGCTTTGACAGCACATACTACGCTGGCTTGGCCATGTCCGCCGCATGGAAGATGGCCGCATCCCGAAAGATATCTTATATGGACAACTGACAGATGGCAAAAGAACAGTTGGGCAACCGTAGCTGAGGTTCAAAGACGTCTGCAAGAGAGACATAAGGTCACTGGACATAAATCAAGCAACCTGGGACAATGAAGCTACCGATCTCACCAAGTGGTGATGCTCTTTACGGCGCCACCTCAGATTGGGTGAAAAGAAGCTCTCACAGCAAGCAGAAGAGGGGAGAAAATGTCAAAAGGAACACCTGGTAAATAAGCAGGGCTGTCACCTCAGGGGCGCATTCCCATAGTCAGTTATTACTGAGGGGGCTATTATTATCCACAAAGGAAAATACATATAATAATGTGAACAATTATTGTCACAATATAAAAAAACATAGCCAAGAAATATATGGTGTGCTAGTTTAAAGAAGAGTTACCTCTTAAATTTATTAATGCAGCTATCTGCTAGGTAGAGAAAGGAAATGAAATTCTGTGGTAAATTCTCTATTTTTCAGCTTTGGTTTCTGTGAGAAAGAAATCTATGAGAAGCAAGGCTCCCACCAACCAATCGGCCATTATGGAAATGGATTTAAGTCCGGCTCCATGCGCATCGGGCAAGATGCCTTGGTCTTCACCAGAAGTCATAAAAGTGCATGCATCGGGTTTTTGTCACAGACCTACTTGGCCGCCATAAAGTCGGACTCAGTGTTGGTACCCATACTGGAGTATAGACTACCAAGCTATATCCTTTTTTGTTTGGTTCAGGAATACTTTATGAAATTGTCTGATTAGCTAAGTAGTTAGAGCTCATTCCTCTCACAGCACAGTTACTGGGTTCCAGGATCAAAACCTGGTAATGTGTAATGTCACGTTCCAGTCTACTGAACTGTAAATGGGTATCTGACTCTGCTCTTGAGTTAGGAAGGGCAACGGCAGCGAGGAAGGGAACTGGTCACCCCACCTTAAGAAAGAAAAAAGAAAAAAAAGCTGGACCTAGTAAGATGATGATGTCTAACATTTCACTTTCCTACGACAAGAACAGTCCCAGGTCTGGTATTGATAGCAGAGTGGTTCTATTATTATATTTACCAGCTGTTTCTTTGTAGTCATTTGAATCATTGGATGCTTCACAACGTGACCCGCAGGTAGGCCACGTTATTGGGTTGTTGATTTCTCATACCAGTGTCCATCACATCTTCTGTCAGTGGTGAAGATACCTCGTCTTGAACAATGTTAATATCTGTCTGATAGGAGGCTGTATGCCAGAGAGCCTTAATGTCCAGCACTCCTTTGTCTGAGACTGCCTTCTAGATCAATGTTTCTTAACTAGAGGTGCATGCATCCCGTGGGATGCGAGACATGCCAGATATTTTAGAAGGCGAATCACGTTAAATGCTATATAATACACTGAACGCAAATGTATTTGTACAAAATAGAACAGTGACAACGTGAATTAGATACTGAACCATAGTCACATTTTGTAAATAACATTATTCTCAAAACAAAGTTTTATCTCTTTTTCTCATTTCTAGCATATTGTGTGAGCTGCAAAAGAATGGAATGTGAGGTTGCTTAACTCTATTCAATTCTTGAGTTGTCGAAATTGACACAGTCTTTGTGTTCACTTAATTATTGCTATCTACAGTGTGGAAACTTGTCCTCTGGGCAACATTTCCATTGTTGTTGTTTTGGGTTAGTGGTAACAGCGATAGTGGAAAGGGAGCAAAGAATAGGAACACTGTACCCTACCATGCAATTAGTAAAAAGCAACTAAGGAGGGTTGGGCATGGGGCTGGTTACCCCATCCTGTAAAAAACTTTTCACAAAAAAACTTCAACAAACATGGACAAGTCAAATACGGAATATAAATTAACTCAGCCGCCCAAGACAGAAGGTCCTCTGGAAAGGAGGCACATGAAGCAACCCAGAGAAAGCCGAAAGGAGTCTGGGTTGCCGACTAACCTTTTTTCGTCTAGGAAAATCTCCAAGATTGGCACCTGGAATGTTCGCACTCTATGTGAACAAGGGAAAACTGCACAGGTAGCAGTGGAAATTACAGGATTGATATCCTGGGTCTCTGCGAGACACGGTGGATGGGCATAGAGAGGAGAAGATTGATCACAGGTCCTCAGGACATGAGAAGGAAAGAGCCCACCACAGTGAAGACAATAATGCTGTCTAGTGAAGCACAGAAGGCACTTAACCTTTAGCATGCTGCAGTCGCATTATTGCGACAGAAGTACGCTATGCTCTGCCAGCTGGAGGCGCATTATTGCGACTGCGGATATCTTCGTTTTTTTAGCATTAGGACTTGTGTACACGTGATTTCAGCCCCGGATGTTAAGTTGTAATGTTATTTGCAAGAGAGTTAGCTTCTGTTTCCGATCTTAAAAAAGTGATGGGTGTATCCGCGTTTATTTTTTGTAAATTTTTTAAATCGAAATGAATCGGCATCAACACGCGGCCATTTTCGCTCTAATTTCATTGCATTCTGACGCTATGCGGTGGGGATGAGATTTTTGTCTTTATAAGCGCTGATATCGGTTCTCAGAATATGTTTGATGGCTGAGATGGAAACGAAAGTAAAATGGCATTTCTAGTA
Source organism: Oreohelix idahoensis (assembly GCA_024509875.1). Taxonomy (NCBI): domain Eukaryota; kingdom Metazoa; phylum Mollusca; class Gastropoda; order Stylommatophora; family Oreohelicidae; genus Oreohelix; species Oreohelix idahoensis. Next base: position 62,559 of record JAMPIV010001943.1, read on the forward strand.
TGTATAATTTTCGGGGTTAGGATTAGGAATATCGGAAAGGTTTAATTTACGGCCGAATGTCACTGCTGGCTAGGGAGTTTGTTGCTTTGCGACTGATGATGGGTGTAACGAAAAGATCGTTATTTCATTTGTATTGGTCAAATGACTTTCATTGAGATGCAAGGGATATGGACTCTTCGTTTGTTGGTCATTTTTTTTAAATTTTAAAATTAAAAAAAAAAAATTTTTTTTTTATTTTTTTAATTTTTTTTTTCATTGTTTTCATCTTTCCTTTCCTTTCTTCCTATCACATCTAACATGTACACAAACAAATTTTATATCATCAGATTCATCATTCATTCATTTCTATACAGTCTAAAAATTAGAGCAATTGACCAAAAAACAAAAAAACTATAGAATTTACAAGTCACCCACTATAAAAATGGGGGGTTGTGAAAAAGAATGCAGTGGTTGGGCAAGTTTTCTGAATTTTTATGCAGCGTGCTAAAATTTAAAGAATGGGAAGCAATGGGACCCTGAAAAGTAACAGCAAGGTTTAAATCAGCCAAAAAGAAAGTACAAGTAAATATAAACATCATCCAGTGTTATGCACCAACAAATGATAAAGAAGAATCGGAGAAAGAAGACTTTTACACCAGACTACAAAATGTCTTGGACAAAATGAAAAGAAAAGACATCACAATTTTGATGGGGGGCCTAAATGCGAAAATAGGAACTGACAACACCGGCTTTGAAGATGTCCTGGGAAAGCATGGATTAGGTATGATGAACGAGAATGGGGAACTATTAGCTAACTTCTGTGCTTCAAATCAACTAGCTCTAGGAGGAAGCATATTTCCACATAAAAGAATACATAAAGCAACATGGATATCATCAGACCACAGAACTGAGAATCAGATTGATAACACATGCATAAATAAGAAGTTTAGGTCATCATTGCATGATGTAAAAGTATGTAGAGGAGCAGATGTGGTATCAGACCACCATCTTCTGTTGGCTAAAACAAAATTAAAACTCAAGAAATTTACAACAGTAAATAGCTATAGTATAATGTGGGATATCTAAGAAATCAGGAAATAAGAGAAAAATGTGCACAGTATCCAACAAATACCAAGTACTCCAACAGCTGGAAGATGAAACAGATACGGAAGACCACTGGCAACAAGTAAAAAAAATATGGAACGAGACGTGAAGAAGTACTGAGAAAAAGAGAACATCAGCACAAAGCAATACGAAAATAAGAATCTTCAACTCAAATGTCAAGTCAGTCCTACTGTATGGCTCTGAGACATGGAGAGCAACAAAAACAACCAAAAAGCTACAGACTTTTATAAACGGGTGCTTGCGTAGAATAGAAGGCCTGAAATGGTATGACAAAGTCACAAACATGGAATTGATGACAAGAACCAGACAAGTGCCAGTGGAACAAGAGTTGAAGACGCTGGCAATGGATAGGACACACATTGAGGAAACCTGTTATTAGCATTACAAGGCAGACCTTGTTCTGATATCCACAGGGAAAGAGAGGCAGAGATCGACCCAAAAACACATGGAGAAGAGAACTGGATACAGAGGTGAAAATGATGAGGGAAACATGGAAAGAACTTGAGCGGATGGCACGGGACAGGAAGACTTGGCATGTGTTTGTTGAAGGCCTATGATCCTCGGGGAGCTAAAGGATATTGATTGAATGTCAGTATATCAAGTAGATCATTGTTTTACTGCTACAGTTTTGCCAGTAAAGTTTGTTATTGAATTGTTGTCTTATCAAGGAACTGAAGCTTTTGTTGTACTGTTCGACATTTTAAAGTTTTCAGACAGTTGTGCACAGCTTTTCATTCTGGAATTGGTTCATTGGTGTGTAGTTTTTGTCACAGCTAAAGTTTGGTAGTTCAAGGCTTGTGGTAGTCCCTGTATTATTGTTAGTTTAGACCCCCGTTTTCACATGGCTATTTCCCATTCCCTATATACGAGGAATCCGGCAGAGTCGTTTTGGGTGTTCCAGATATTCTGGGAATATGGTATGGAAGAGTTAAAATTACATGCAGTCGTTGTCATTAAACCAGCATAATATGGAGTAATTAAGTTACTGACTTTAACCAGACTTACTGGAACGCATCAAGAGTCAGGAGTCACGGAACAACCTGAATGCAATCCTTCAGTTCTCTGTGTTTAAGCTGGAGAATGAGCTCAAGGAAGAATTGAAAGCTCTGGAGGGTTCAAAGACAGGAACTAAAGTTATCATCTCTAATCTTAAAAGGTATGTTTTTTTTTTTTATTGTTCTTCAGACTTCTGATTTGTTGTTCTTCTTGAGGCTTCGGTTGGTGTTCTTGAGACTTCTGTTTTGTTGTTCTTCTTGAGGCTTCGGTTGGTGTTCTTGAGACTTCTGTTTTGTTGTTCTTCTTTAGACTTATTGTTGTTCTTAAGACATATGTTTTCTTATTGTTCTTGAGACTTCTATTTTATTGTTCGTTTAGAGACTTCTGTTTTGTTATTGTTATTGAGGCTTTTATGTTGTTCTTCTTTGATACTTCTGTTTTCTGTTTTTTTTTTTTTTTTTCCTTGAAGCTTTTGTTTTATTGTTCTTCTTTGGGCTTTTGTTTGGTTGTTCTTCTTGGGTCTTGAGTTTTGTAGTTCTCCTTGGCTGTTTTGTTCTTCTTCTTGAGACTTCTGTTTTGTTGTTCTTTTTGAGATTTTTGTTTGTTGCTCTTCTTGACTGTTTTGTTGTTCCTCTTGAGACTTCTGTTTTATTGTTTTTTTTGTTGTTGTGTTTTTTTTGTGTGATGTTGTTCTCCTTGAGACTTTATATTTTTTATTCTTTTGGAAACTGATTTTGTTGTTGTTCTTGATTGTTTATTTGTTCTTTGTCCTGGTTTTTCTTCTTGAGACTTGTTTGGTTATTCTTCTGTTTGATTGTTATTCTTGAGTCACTGTTTTGTTGTTCCTCTTAAGACTTCTGTTTTGTTATTCTTCTTGACTATTTGGGTGTTGTTTTTTTTTTTTTTAACACTGTTTTGAACCAAAGAAAAAAAAATCTGTGGAACAAGAGGTGAGTAGAAGATGCTGGTGTCAGATAGAACACACATTAAGAGAACCAGTTGATAGCAATGCTCCGAAATCCCCAATAGAAGGAGACAAAAAACACCTGGAGAAGAAAGCTAAAGACAGACATGAAAGGAATAAATCTTCTTCTTCTGCGTTCGTCCTGAAAAGGACGTTGGTTACGTTGTGTCGCCGTTTACAGCGAAGTGCGATATTTGCGCCTTTTGGCCCAACACATCCGATTTCAGCATGGCATTTTTGGGACAGGGTTTGCCTTCCCTTTTCAATCCCTACTCTCTCTGCCAGACTGCAGCGATGCAGCCTGTTTCCAGGACCACCACTTGGAGGTGGAGTAGGGTCTTGGTCAGCTCTGGTTCGCTGACCCTGACACAAGAAGTCAAGCTATGGGTCGCTGACTGCATTCATCTCATTTGATGCGTCTTTGGTCCCAAAAGGAATAAATAAGTCATGAAAAGACCTTGAATGAAGGCCACAGGATAGGAGGGCTTGTTTGACGATCTGTTCTCATCATGGAGCAGAAATATGTTGATAATGGTGATGATGACGATAAAGAGAGAAAAGCCCAGTGTTGTGCCCTGGGGGTCTCGGATGAGACAAAGAGAGAACAGGACTACCCCTTCCTCAGGCATGTTGTATAAGTTGATTAATATGATGGTGTATGGGGCTGACATGCTCATCTTGTAAAACAATTTGTTACAAACTACTGACCCATGAGCACTATACATGGAGGCATATCTGGAGTCATCCTTATATGACCACCAGCTATGCACAATGCTACAATATATGTACGTGGAAGTGAACCTATGTCTGTGAGGCTAATTACACCCTCATTGACTCTTGAAATCATCCACACACTTCCAGGGATTGCCCCTGTGGTGAAACTTGTTGAGAACCCAGCATTGCACAATAAGCTTGGAGAAGTCACTTGAGCCCCAGGCGTAATTCTTTGGCTTTGACTTGGTTGACTGCATGCAGAAGGATCTCACTATGGGCCCAGTGATAGGCAGGGGAAGCTGACAAGTGGCTCTGTGCAGGACATGACTATTCCTTGGGAGAGCCCAGAACTAGAGTACATTATTTTAGCTCTGCATAGTTGGAGAGCCCCCTTGGATGGCAGGGAATGCACAGTATGCCACGCACTTCTTACTCCTAGCTTAGGACCAAATGTGATGATCCTTTAAATGCAAGCCAAGCTGGAGAAACTGGAGCTCATGACTTCAACTCAACACGTTTCGGAATGGCAGAAAAGCCACTGGAAAAGCCTAGATCTACGGTGTAGAGTGTAGATAATACCAAAGAGTCTTCAACCTGGCATTGGTTCTAAAGAGCAAGAAGCTCAGCAGCCCTAGTTAAACAACACCAACAACAAACCCATGAGCACTTGAATGCTTTGATGCAAATATCCTGTGAGGATGCTTCATAAGGCACGAAATCTGGAAAGAGAGGTGATAATGAAAGGAAAGAAACATCAAAACCGTAGGAAGATCTAACTAAAACAAGTGGATGAGATCCTATACCTTGGCCATAGGGTCATCAGATTATATACTTTTATTTAAATGTTCAGACCATCCTAGTTTAGTATATTACATCTTTATTTTTTACGAGCAATGCCACAGTTGGCTGTCTGTGGTGTTCCCGAAAACGAGGCCTCCCAGATCTGGGGCAGAGATGCATCTCGGCCCCAATGATGCTCACTGGTGCAGCCACCTCACTGCACTATTGAATGGACATGAGATAAAGCATACATATTGGCGTGAGGTGGCAGGGAAGCAAACCCGTAAAAATTGCTTGCTGAAATCAGATGGGTTGGGCCGAAAAGCGCAGATATCGCAACCTGCTGGGTGTTAGTTTTGCGCTGTAAGTACGTTGTGTCATAGTTTACAGCTATGACACAACTTATTTACTGCTCAAAACCAACGGCTGGCATTGAAAGAGAAAGATATGGCTGAGAGCAACCGCAAACAACAACAACATTTTTTTAAGCTTGAAAGAAAATCTTTTTAGCAGACTGGACCAATTTGTTTTTAAAACCTTGAATATCCTTGAGCATGCTAGCTTATGAGCAATATACACTTTGTAATCACTAGATTACACAAGCAGTGCTGTTTTTGCAAGCAACGACATTGGAGAATTTTTCAAAACAACTGTAGGAGTTCGCCAGGGATGTATCCTGTCACCAGTGCTCTTTAATATATATCTAGAACATATTATGCAGGAGGCTCTCTACGATTATAAATCAACCATATCGATTGGAGGCCGACCTCTGTGTAATCTACGTTTTGCTGATGATATTGATCTGATAGCTGGAACAGAATCAGAACTTCAAGACCTTACCTCTAGACTGGAGAAAGTAACAAGAACGTATGGGATGGAAATTAATATAGAAAAAAGCAAGATATTGGTGAATAGCCATAAGAAACATGTTACGACCAACATTACGTTAAATGGGCAAACGTTAGAAGAAGTTAACACCTTTGGATATCTCGGGTCCACTGTATGTGGTGATGGAGAAATCGGGACGGGACTTGAGATGGCCTCGGCTGCCATGACAGGGTTGAGTGTGATCTGGAGGGGTGGCATCAGTTTTCCTGTGAAGATCAAATTATACAAGTCACTTGTGTTGTCTGTTCTCTTGTGTGGGTGTGGGGGCTGGGCACTCACTGCAGATGCGGAGCGAGGGATTCAGGCTTTCGAGCATAAATGTTATAGAAGAATTTTGCTCATTTGCTATGGAGAGCACAGGGCAAATGTCTGTGTTGGAGAGAGGATGGACACCTGTGCAGGCCACCGGGAACCACTTTTGTCGGTGGTGAAACGTCGAGGGCTTGCCTGGTTTGGGCATGTAACTCGTCATGACTCCCTTTCGAAAACGATCCTCCAGGGAACAGTCGAAGGTAAACGGAGAAGAGGAAGGCAAAGAAAATCCTGGGCTGATAACATCAAAGAATGGGCAGGACATGGTTTTTCCACACTTGTACGCATTGCTGAGAATAGAGAGCAGTGGAGGACCCTGTCTGCTGATGCTTCCACCATGGCACCCCTACGACCCATGACGGGTTATGGGTTGAGATGAGATGATGAATCACTAGATTGATGAGCGCAGACATTGTTGAATATAAGAATGGACAAGTAATATATCAACCAGTGATGCCACTCTGAATTTTGAGAAAAAAAACCTAGACTTCAGCGACTTGGGCTACTTTAGGCTGTTTTTAGGCTATTTTGGATTAATTTGGGCAAAATCTAGGTGGCGTTTTTCTACTAATGAAGGACAATGTCTCCTAGATGGGACCCCAAAAAATCTAGATCTAGGTGAATCTGAGAAGAATCTTGTTACATGTCCTCTATTTTTTCCAGATTGCAAGATGGTACTTATGAACTGGATTTTTCCAGTGATCCTACAGACGTCCGTTGTCCAGAGGCCCATGAAATTGACATGACATCTGTCTACCATCGTCCCATCCAGCACAACGCTTCAGAGTACAAACGCTCATTAAGAGTAGGTTTCTTGTGGCGTCTTTATATCATGAATTTATACATTCAGTGCTGTGAATTTTCTGGAGACTTTTTTGTTCTTGTTATTTGAAGTAATAAAAAGCTTTTCATATTGAGAAACAAAAAGACTTTTTAACAAACGTATATTTCATTCCAGTTTTTCTTAACACTTACAGGAAACCAACTTGATCTGACTATCCACATAAGTTGTAATTTGAATTTAGAAAATAGCCTGACTATTAGTACAAGTTGAGTTGAAAATTGAATGCATGAAACACCTGTAATTTGAGTCTGCACCAAAAAAAGAAAGAAACTATATCTTACAGCATTGTTCGGAGCATGTACTAAAACTTTTGCAGAATACATATTTTTCTGGACACACATAAGTTGGTAGTTGAATACAAGATATTACCTTCTTTAAAAATGTGCTGAAGTTGGAAATTGAATTCAAGATTATAGACTTCTTTTAAATATGCTCGAAAGTCAATTGCACATTATAGTTGTGTTCTGTCACACACAAAAGCTGAAAGTCAACAGAAGCAGGATTTAGCTTTGGATTGAGGAATGCACGGAAGTCAGAAGTAAAAGCAGTATTTTGCTCACACACAAAAGTTGAAAGTCAACAGAAGCAGGATTTAGCTTTGGCTTGGATGCACGGAAGTAAAAACAGTATTTTGCTCACACACAGTGAAATGGTTGCATTAAAAAAAATTGTTGCCAAGCATAATAATGTCTTTTTTTTTTTTAATTTCTGGAGTACAAGAAATAGAGGAAAACTGAAGATTGAAATAAGAATTGTAAGAAAAACATGGAAGACAGTCAGAATTTCCAGAACCAAGACCTATGAAATATACATGGAAGCAAAACAGTAGTAAGGAAAAATGTCTGAAGTGGGGAAAGTAAATACATTGACAATGTGGCAAGTTAGGTATATGAAGCTGCAGCCAGAGGAAATATGAGGGATCTGTACTGTAGTACAAAGAAGCTAACAGGGGATCTATAAACATTCAGATGGCTTTATCAAGGACAAGAGTGGAAAATTGCTTAGGAACATAACAGAGCAAATGGAGAGATGGACAGAAAATTTTGAAGAACTTGTCAATTAGACTAGCTCCACAAGATCCTCCAGACATCCAGCCATTAAAAAAGAAGTTGCAGCCTAACTGTAAAGATACAATTAAGGAAGAAATAAAGAAAGCCACCTCTTCTTGGATCCTTAGCCCCTGACTGACAGAGCAGGCAGTGGCTTCACGCCTATTGGCGTCTTGTAGGGCAGCAACAAACTGTTCCTATTTGGCTCAGTCGGTGGCCATCCTTCGTGCCATGTCCCAACTCTGGTTCATGCTTTGCATCTCATCCTCCACTGTGCTCCGCCAGGTTGTCTTTGGTCTGCCTCTCTTTCGCTGTCCTTCTGGGGTCCATAGCATAGCAGTTCAGGTAATGGTGTCAGAGTCCCTTCTGAGGACATGGCCAACCCAGTTCCAGCATCTGCCCGCAGTGATGACGTGCATGTCTTTTTGACTGCACCATGTAAGCAGTTCTTGGTTGGAAATGGTATTCGGCCAAAATATTCAAAGAATTTTCCTTAGGCAGGTTGTGTGGAAAGAGGATAATTTGGACATTTCCTTTTCTGTTACTCTCCAGCACTTCGCACCATACAAAAGTACAGAAAGTACACAGCTCTCGTATAATTTTAATTTGGTGTTTCTACTGTACTGAGAAGATTTCCAAATGTTGTTTAGATTTGCAAGGGCTGTTCTGCCTTTATTCATTCTGCTTGTTCCGCCATCTGGTGTTGCTATGCTTCCTAAGTATGTAAATGTAAAAAGAATTTTATGAAGCTTTAAAATGATGGGAAAGTTGATGGCCCAGATGGCCTTCCAGCAGAAATGGTTTAGACATAGAATCAGTTAGGAAGTTGAAGGGGAAGTACATAATCGCTCCTGTAAGTTCGGAAAGAAATATGAAAAAATTTGAACGAAAAATAATACCCTAAAAGTTCTTGCGCATATTTTATTGGTTTTGTATTTACAGGAATATTGCAGTATTCTGTTTCTGCGACCAAGGATGAAAATAACAATAAGAGGAGTGCGAGTCAAATCCAAACTGATTTCAAAGTCATTATCTAACACTGAAATAGACATGTATAAGCCCACCTGGTTGGTAAGTTACAGATTTGAGAATCATTATCAAACAAAGAAATAAACATTTATAAACTTCTGTGATTGCTAAATTTAGATTTCGTAGGTAGCGTCTAGAAATAAGCTGTAAAGTGACCTCAGAGTCAGAGGAAATAGATATGTGTAAATATACCTGGTTTGAAAGATATAGTGTCAATACAGTTTTAGGATATAAAACGTTGACCATTTTATTGTAGTCATGGGAGATCATCATTATCATTTTTTAATAATAGGAAATCATCATTATCATTTTTTAAATTTGGGAGATTTTCATTTTTTAAATATGGGAGATTTTCATTTTTAAATACGGGATATCACCATTTTTATTTTTTCAAATATGGGAGATCATCATTTTCATTTTGTAAGCATTACATTAGACTAAGGCAACTGAATCCATGGGGGCTATGTGAAAGAAATAGCCACAGAAACCAGTACTGCAAGAGCATGTGAATGCTTGATGCAGGCTTCCTGCATGGGAACCAGCTGCATTGTTGGCTCTATGCTCTGTAAGGAGCACAAAAGGAAGAAGAAGAAGACTACAACTGAAGTCTGTAAACCTAATACCACACTGCGCTGGCGATCAGGAGATCTCAGGTTAAAGCCTGAGCGAAGACATTTGAAGTAGTGTCGTCGACCAGGGACTGGAATAACCTAAACGGCTCCTGAGCCGACCCAGCTCTAATGGGTACCTCCGAAGGCGGAGAGTAACTGCCTGAATGGCGAGAGGACACCTGTCAGCGTACAGGGAAAAAAGGGATGCTCACGTAAAATCAGTCTCATGTTAGACATACTAACCGGAGATTTTCGCCTCTAGTAATAGCTGGTGTACGATATTAAAAAAAAAAAAAAAAAAACCTAATACAGGTTTCACAATTTGCTGTAAGATAGACATTCTATGATGTAAATATGACAGATTTGAAAATAATTGTTTGAAGTTTTTTTTTTTTTTTTAGTTCAGACAAGTAATATATAAATTAAAAAAGAAAATGGTTTGAAATCTGTTTTACAAATTAACGATAGACAGGAAACACAGGACACTTCGGGGTTCACCACAGTATTAACTCATTCTAACCCAGCCATTTTTTCGGTTTTACCCAGGACCCATTAGGCAGACATTTTTTTTTTTCTACAAGTGATGTTTTAAAAACAGGCAGTAGACACATACAGTAGAACTCCATTTATCCGAACCCCAATTATCCGAACATCCAATTATCCGAACACTTTTTCGAGAGAAAAAAAAATCAGGCGCCACCAGTCATGCTAGACTACATTTTTTAATCTTTTCATGCTGCAAGCTTCAAATGTGTGCGAACAATTTGTAGAGGATGGAATGGGCTAATGGTCGGTCGCTTACGTACAGGAAGTCAGTTAGATCATAAAGTCAGTTAATATCTGGTTTACCAATCTAGTGTACGTGTGCGTTCTAGGCAGAACACTGGCTAAACAGACAGTTCAACTTAAAATAATTGTGTCTGCTACTACAGCAGAATAATTTTGGTATGCAAGTATTTCTCTATGCGATATGGCATCTTCCAGAAGGCCTAAAGCATATAAAGGGAACCACAATGTTTTGTCAATTGAAACGAAAAAAGAAATTATCAAGAGACTAGGAAAAGGTGAAACTGTGTCTTCACTTGCGAGCATTTTCAGTGTTGGGAAAGCTACCGTCTCTGACATCAAAAGTAACAAGGATAAAATTATGAGTTTTGCATCGAAATTGGATAGTGAAAATGGGTCGAAGAAACGTAAACCATGAGAAATGCGAAAGATTTGAAATTGGAAGAGGCTTTGTATATATGGTTTGTGCAAAGACGAAGCAAAGGGGAACTATCTCTGGCTCTCTATTGTGTGAAAAGGCACTTCAGTTCAACAATCAACTTGATTGTCCTCCTGACTTTAAGGCTAGCCAGGGATGGTTAAGAAACTTTAAATCTCGTCATGGCATACGAGAATTGGAGATTCAAGGGGAATCTTTATCTAGCGATGCAACTGCTGCTGAAAATGTTAAAGAAACATTCTTGGCTTTTTTGGAAGAAGAAGGTTATTCACTCGATAATGTGTATAATGCCGATGAGACTGGCTTATACTGGAAATCATTGCCTCAAAAATCACTTGCATCTCAGCGCGAAGCAGCTTCCCCTGTGTTTAAAAAGTGCAAAGAGAGAGTAACAATTTTGGTAGCCGCGAGTGCCAGTGGAAGTCATCGTTTACCGGTGCTAATGATCGGTAAAGCCAAAAAGCCACGTTGTTTAAAGAATGTGACATTTCTCCCATTGTGCTACAAAGCACAGAAGAGTGCTTGGATGAATAGTGAAATATTTCTTGATTGGTATACAAATCAGTTCATCCCAAATGTGAAGAGATTGAGAGAACAAGAAAAGAAAACTGGAAAAGTAATTCTTCTACTGGACAATGCACCATCTCATCCAGAGACGGATACATTGAATGCAGTTGATGCAAATTTTAAAGTAATTTTTCTGCCTCCCAATGTAACAGCACTGATTCAACCAATGGATCAGGGTGTTATAGCAAAGCTTAAAAAGATGTACAAGAAGGAAGTCCTGCGTCGTTTATTGTTGGCTGAAGATGAAGAAAGTGTGGTGGCGTTTTCCAAAAAGCTTAATCTCAAAGACTGCTGCTATATATGTTAGCTGATGCTTGGACCACCCTGTCACAAGATAATCTCAACAAGGCTTGGAATAGATTGCTTGGGAAAAAAGGAGGAAATGAAACTACTGTAGTGGACACAAAGGATGATGGTATAAATGAAGTTGTGGAACTGTTTCAAGCAATGCCCGGATTTTCGGCCTGTGACAAAGATGATGCACACATGTGGCTCAAAGATGATAATGATTCTGGTTTTCAGTCTTTGAATGACGAAGAAATTTTGTCTTTTGTGCAAGAAGAAAACCAAATACATGTAGTGACCGATGATGAAGACACCTTAGAAGTACATGATGTACTTGTAGATTATGAAGAAAACCCAAAAATTCGACCAAGTCCTGAAGAAGCCTTTATAGCACTAGAAACAGCGATGGCTTGGTACGAGCAAGAAGATGACAGCTGTCCTACACAGATTCTGCTGTTGAAGAGAATGCGGGACTTTGCAGCCAAAAGGAATCTATCCAGTTTGGTGCAAAAGAGGATTCCTCATTATTTTAAATAGTGGGTTACATCTGTGTAAGTACATTTATACGTAAGTTGCGCCTGGTTTTGAATCGTTTGTAATGTTATTTTGAAAACATTTCTCTTTAAAAAAAATAAATAATTAATACAAGTAAAACATGCACTGCAGTGTAATGACAGATTTTGGTGATACAGTGATCTAATACAGTGTGGGTATTATTATTACAGTACAAATAAATATGATTTATAGTGTAATTTCCTTGTGATGGTTAATTATTTTTAGAAATGTGTGTACATGTACTCGATAAATTATGTAATCCAATTATCCGAACATTTGATTATCCGAACGATGCTCGGTCCCATGGGGTTCGGATAAATGGAGTTCTACTGTATATTAATTTAGTAGATATATGTATTATGCATCAAACTTTAGGAAATTGGCTGCAGAATGTTATGAAATAATGTTGAGTTCTTATGTGATGTTATAATTGTTTGTTATATTTTGTGAAGTGTAGAAACATTAAGAAATCAAAATAAAAAATGAATAAAAATTATGCACATCCACATAAATATTTCAGCTGTACTTAATCCCTTGGTAGTAAATCACCAGGAATTGAAACGTATATCCAGTTGACAACTAATTCAAGACCTTTGATAAACAAATGAAAATTGTAATTTATATAAATTTTTTTGGGTGAAGTCACATATTGCTGTACTGGAATCTCACTTACACATTCCTGTCCCATGCAAATTAATTAATTTATTACTTTAAAATATCATGTTTGTTCAACGTCCTTATCGGAATCGAAAATATGTTATTATCGCTAAAATTCATTTCGAAATTATATATTGAGGTTGATTCGTTAATAGTTTATGAGTGTTATGTATGTGACTACACTACATGTAAACAAATAAGCCTATGACGTCATTAATTGATAAAAGTATGCAAAAACTAAGCACCAATATCATTATTTCGCTACCAGTTCAAAATATAATGTCCACAGGAAGTGTATACATGATATGAACACTATGGCCACTTATTTTCTAATGTTTTGTTCAATTTTGGAATCTTATAAAGCAGGCGTACCATGCGGCCCACGGCAAGATCTATAGCAACTCTAGCAACGGATGTAAAGCACACAATTTCAGCTTCAGCATTTTTTTTTCGCTCACAAACGTTCACACACGTGTGCTGGATGTAATGAAATGATATTCTATAATTTTCCGCTCACATGCGGCATATATCACGCTGGCGCAGGATGCGCCACTAGGTAAAAGTAAAGGCTAGTCTGGCGCACCATACGGCTCGCGGGTTAGAATGAGTTAACAGTTCTTAGTCACCACAGCATTGTATTTATTTACGTATACTTTTAATTTATTCAGTAAATATTTGCTTCTGTGTTTCAGACGCGTCCAGTCAAAATCATTTTTGGTTTCACATGTGAGAAGGGAAGGGCTGAAGATTATGACTATGGGATGATGCTGTACCACAGAAACAGGCTCATCAAAGCCTTTGAGAAACTGGGATACCAGAAACAGGTGATGTGTTCATTGAACACAACACATTTTCTTTTAGAGAATGTTCTTGATTAACCTTAATATATCTTTCATTGTTTTTTTTCCCCCATACTTTGTTACTATTATTGCATAAATATTCCAGATTTCTAGAAATGCTCAGTGATTTTGGGAATAATTATACCATTTTTCTTGCATGTATTACTTACTCCATCATGTCACCTCTTCCTTGGCTTTGTTCCTCATGTCTTGATTATACTGTATTCTGTGGGTACTGGAAAGTGAGACAGGTCAGTATTTCAGAGCTGGCATTTGCCGACGATGTTGCCCTGATTGCTAAGTCAGAGGCACATCTACAATCCAACCTGGAAGGAAGAGCTGGAGAAGAGCGAATAGTCATCAGCAGCTCCAAAACGAAAACCGTAGTGATCTCATGAGAGGGAAGAAGGCATATTATGGAGCAGGTCCACCACTTTAAATACCATGCAGCTGTCATAGACTGGAAAGGAATCATCAAAGAAGAGTTGACTGCCCAAAGAGGAGCAGCTGGGAGACTGGCCATAAGTCACGGATTCCTCAACAAAAGAAAAAGTGACAAAAAGATGAAGATGGCTGTATACTGCTTCACCTATGTTCCAGTCTTGACTTATCGATGCGACACATGAGCAGTGACTACAACCCATAAAAGCCCGCTCCAAACCTCAAAAATGAGATATCTGAAGGTTGTTGAATAACAAGAAGAGACATGGTCTGCAACCAGAATGTGTCATGGCCTTAAAACCCAGCCCCTGCAGACCCAAGTGGAACAGTCCAATTACGATGGTTTGGCCATGTCTGCAGAATGGGAGAAGATCGGCTACTACAACAAATATGGGAAACCAAGAGCCAGGGATTCAGACCTCCAGGACGACCCAGAGTTCGCTGGGAGGACAACATTAGACAGTTTATGAAGGACTGGGGACAAGATTGGAACCAGACCAGGAGGAAGACAGCTGATAGGATACAGCTCTGTCTGGCAAACTTCTACACTTCAGGGTAGAAGAGGAATGACTAAGTAAATAAGTCTTGATTATAAAGTGTTTGTTACCAGTTAGTACCATTGGACAAATTGCATTGGCTCAGCCATATGATTATACGAATTCACATAGGACCAATCATAGCATTGGAAGTATCAGTTATGCACTGGCTGAGTCGTGCACAGTTTAACTGAGGAAGGGGCAAGGGTGAGTCTGGCACTCTATAATTAGATGCTTTGAGTAGATGGGACTCATAAGCTTGGAAAGCAGCTCATCTGGGTGAGTGAAAACTCTATTTCAAACTACCTGGTGCTTTGCATGTAAACTGGAGGCAGCCTGAGATTAGAAGAACAAACATGACCTGAATGCCTGCTGACATCAGACTTGTTTGATGATGATGATATCACAGATAAGAAGTAAGCAGAACAGTGCTAGTTTCATGAAGGCCCACCAGGTGCTGATAGTAACAGATACCCTGCCGTAGTTTATATGACCCTCGCTGGCGTCAATTCAGAACAGTAGATGTGAGCAATCTCAGGCTGACCGTGCTTTTATGCAAGCGTATTCAAATTTATATCTGAAAGTGTTAGCAGACGCAGGAAATACTCAGCGACAACCCCCCGCCGCTGCCCCCGCCCAAATACGGAAAGGCTGGTAGGGGCCCTTTGTTGTAGACAGAACACAGCCTCAAAAAGTGAATTAAAGTATATTACAGTAATTAACTTACGTGTTCTAAATAAAATTGGCTTATTATGCAAGAAAAACTAAATTATCATCATCATCATGTTCCTTTACAGGAAACCCATACAAAGCAGTCACATACTCTAGCAGCAGTGGTTTCTGTGGCAATTGGTTTGACATGATGATGTTGCCAGCTTAATGCACAACCTCATATTACTTCCCGTTCACGACAAATGCAAAATTAGAAGCGCTCTCTTCTTCTTCTTTGATCCTTAGCTGCCGACCGTCAAAGCAGTCAGTGGCCATTACGCCTGGTGGCGTCTTGTAGGGCAACAACAAATTGATTCCACTTTGCTCGGTCGGCGGCCATCCTTCGTACAGTGCCCCAACTCTGGTTCATTCTTTGCATCTCAGCCTCCACAGTCCTCCGCCAAGTTGTTTTTGGTCGGCCTCTCTTTTGTTTTCCTTCAGGGGTCCATAACATTGCAGTTCTTGTGATGGCATCGGGGTCTCTTCTGAGGACATGGCCAACCCAACTCCAGCGTCTGCCAGCTATGATAGTGTGCATATGTCCTCTTGCTTGCTCCGAGTAAGCAGATCTTGATTGGTGATGGTATTCGGCCAAAAGATTCGGATAATTTTTCTTAGGCAGGTTGTGTGAAAAGAGGACAATTTCGACATTTCCTTCTCTGTTACTCTCCAGTATTCCGCACCATAGAGAAGCACAAAAAGCACACAGCTCTGATATAATCTTAATTTTGTGCTTGTGCTGTACCGAGAGGACTCCCAGATGTTGTTTAGACTATAAAAGGCTATTCTTGCTTTGTTCATTCTGTTGTTGATGCCTTTGCTTGCTCCGCCATCTGGTGTTACTATGCATCCTAGATATGTGAAGGTGTCTGTCTGTTCCAGTTGTTGATTCCTTACTGTTATGGGCTCGGGGTTGCTCACATTGAGTGTCATGACCTCTGTCTTCTTTAGATTGATGTTCAGGCCCACCTGCTGGCTATACTTATTAAGTCTATCCGTTTTTCCCTGGATGTGTTGATGTGAATGTGCTAGTAGTGCAATGTCATCTGCATATTTCAGATCTTCCAATGTAGAAAATGTAGTCCATCTTATTCCTCTTGGATTGCCCTTTGTTGTCTGTCGCATCACCCAGTCTACGACTGTCAAAAATAGAGTGGTTGATAAGGGGCATCCCTGTCGTACTCCTGTCTTCACCTCAAAGGTTATGTTGCTATGCCTACGCTACACGTAAAGTTGGCATAGAGGCTTTTTATGATTGACACTATGCAGCTTGGAATTCCATAAGCCCTCAGTATTTTCCATAGACTATCCCTATGTATACTGTCAAAAGCCTTTTCAAAATCAACGAAATTAATGTACAGCTGTCTTTGCCATTCTGAGCACTGCTCTATAATGTTCCTGAGGATAAATATATGATCTGCACATCTTCTGTTCTCTCTAAATCCTGCTTGTTCTTTCCTCAGTTTGTGGTCTACTGCTTTTGAAATTCACTGTATAATTATCCTGCATAATATTTTGCTGGGAACTGAGAGAAGAGTGATTCCTCTCCAATTATTGCAGTCTGCAAGGTCTCCCTTCTTGGGCAGTTTGACAATTTTCCTTTGTTCCACTCCGTTGGTGTTGTCCCTGTTTTCCAGACTTGTGCAAATAGTGGTTCTAGTAGTTCTGCCGCTAGCTCAGGGTCTGTCTTAATTAGCTCTGCATTTAAGTTATCGTGGCCAGGCGCTGTTCCGTTCTTTAACCCTTTGATTGCCGTGATGATTTCTTCCTTCCGTGGAATGTCTGTATTAACATCTAGATCGTTTTCAGCCTCAGGAACATTCAACTGTGTCTCTGGTGGTTCATTGTTCAGAGTTTCTCTGAAATGCTCTGCCCATCTTGTTTCCTGTCCCTCTGCTGTCGTGATGAGATTTCCTTGCTTATCTCTTACTAATGTAATACTGTTTGCACCTCGTTTTCCGCTAAGTGCTCTCAATTTGACATAATTGTTTTGTAGATTTATTTATTCATTTTTCTTTATACTCCTTAAGGAGTGAAGGGGCACCACTGCAGTTCACCTCGCAGGAAGCCAGCACTGGAGCACTTTAAATGTTCTCGTGGTGGTTAGTTTCTGTAGCAACTTTGTAAACATGATGAGGCTGCCTGTATCGTGCTCAACTTCACATTACTTGCTTCTTACCGTGTGCATTAGGGAGCAGGGATTCTGTTCTTTACCTGAGAGACTGCTGAATTCAGTTACACTCAGAGTGTTTTCCACAGTTTTCTTGTATGCTTTGTTCATGTTCTTTCAATCTAAATCTAGTTGCTTTTACATATTTCCCTTCCTTTCAGCTGCCTATGAAATTTCATCTCTACAGTTAAAAACCCTGTCCCCTGTAGTAAAGGTAAAGGATCCCGTTACATGCCCATTGAGGCATATTGGTAATATGGTGTTAGGCACATATTTTCTTGACCATCGGCACACTAGGGGTGATGTGGTCAGCATCACACCAGCCACCTTAACCTTCCCAGAGTTGCTCTGGTACCCAATTCATGAAGCTGGGTCGACCCCAGAGCCATTTGCAGTCTAAAAAAATCCCACCTCAACTGGGGATCGAACCAATGAGACAAAGAAAGAATAAGACCACTGCTTCCACAGCCGTGTCATAAGAGGCAACTAATATGAGGTTTGTCATGTGGCTGGCAAACCTCATATAGGAGTATTGCTACAGATACCAACACTGTAAGAGTACATGAGTGCTTGCTGCCGGCTTCATTCAATCACAGACTATTCAAATAAATCATGAGTGCAGATTATATGCCACCCTAATTTAGTTATGTTCTTAAATAATTATATAACATCATATGTAGGTTTTAAAGATAATTTTGTCCTGTTTAGTATTGATTATGATAAGGTACTGTAAATCTGTGTAACTGTTATTGTACTGTTACAATGTTGGGATTTTATTTTATTTTGTTATTTTATTATTTATGTAATATTTAAGACGCATGTGAGAATAAATGGATTCAGTATGGAAGATGGGAGAAAGGAAGGGCAGAATGTTGGACGGGCCTGCATGCCCAATTCTAGACCCTTTGAAAATAAAGTTCGTTCGTTCATTCCTTCCAAGGGGACCAACTACAGTGGGTGGCTGCATGCTATTTAAGGGGGGAAATAATAATGATGATGGTGAATTAATAAACCCTGACTGAAGTCATGTTGTTTTCTGTGGTGCCTTATTCTCCATGTTGTTTTATTTATTCCTTCAGCCAAATGGTCTCGGTGTTGGAGTGGTTGGAGTTGCACAGGTCGACTTTCTACAGCCGATTCACAACAAGCAAGACTTCAGTAAGGATGAGAAGTTCCAGTGAGTTAGTTTTTGTGTGTGATATTTTGATAGTGTTGCCATTCTTGTTGCGTTATGTTAGTTCTGATAACTGTGTTGCATTAGTTCTGATAACTGTTATGTTAGTTCTGATAACTGTGTTATGTTAGTTCTGATAACTGTGTTATTGTTAATTCTGATAACTGTGTTACATTAGTTCTGATAACTGTGTTATATAAGCTTTGGTAACTGAAACATGAAACCATTTCTATAAGAATATTTGTGGCTCTGACATTAAAAAAAAAAAAAAAAAAAAATACAGGTACTTTGAAAAGACATGCTGTCACTTCCTTTAGCTATAAAAGCTAAAGGTGGTCCCATAACAGAGACTTCACTGTGCTTGGTCTCAGCTTTACAAGGTGGGGTGACTAGTTCCATTCCTCACTGCCTTTGCCTTCCCTAACTCAGAGAGTAGAGTCAGGTGTTCATTTACAGCTGGATCATGACACTACCAGATTTTGAATCTGGTAACTTTGCCATGAGAGACAAGTGCACTTACCATTCTGCTAGTCAGACACTGATAGCCATATTAATACTAAAAAGCAGGAATTAGCATCATTCTTAAATGATAGAGCTGGATCGAAGACAAGCAGTGGACTGAAACACCCACTCACCACCACCTCCGCCATGTGGATAGACAGTGTTAAATCCTGAAGAAATTAGCATAATGACGCTGACCAAGCAACACGTCTGATGCAAAAATGACAACTGCTTTTCCCTCACAGTGCTTCATGGCATAAGTCGACAGAAAAACAAAGTGAGTTTAAATGATAAGTGACTGAGAATTGTAGTTATGGTCATGAACTTCAATATGTTTCTAACTAAAAGTATGTTATGATCTTCTTCTTTGTTCACTCTCATCTGTCTACTTAATGTTTTCAAAGAAAATAGTAGTCAGCTTGAGGTTATTTGCATTTCCGTTGAGAATGATACTGGTGTCGGCCATATGCGCTTTCTCTATTCCGCATATTATGATCTGACTTGAGCATGGTGAATGTCTCAGATACTGCCATAGGGAAGTAAGGTGTTAGAGACTTTACTATATAATGTCCAGCTTTATGAAGGGGAGTGACCCTCCCTTCCTCGCTGCCTTTGTCTTTCCTAACTCAAGAGCAGAATCAAGTACTTTAAAAAAAAATATTTTGCCTCGTATTGGCGAGGCGTGTCCCGTTCAACCTAGTCGGTTATATTAGGGCACATGTCCAAATGTAAAAGACCTTTACTTCTGGTTACAGTGTCGTTTAGATAATTTATTAAGTCAGGTGCTCATTTACAGCTGGGTAGACTGGAGTATGATACTACCAAGTTTTGAACCTGGTAACTTTGCTCATTGTTTGGCATAGAAATAAACTTAATTGGTTTTTTAATTATTGAATACTCAATGCTTGAATATTTTACTTTATGTTCTCCATTAACGTTTTTGTCACAATATTATCCATCCACAGTTCAGTAATGGCTGCGTTTGCTAATAAACTGAATGATTATTGGAATGAGAAGAAAGTTTCTAATAACCTATCTCCTGCACAGCCTGTTAGGTATGTTTTTGTGTTTTTTATTAAGCAAGTGCTTTGCCTCTAAACTTGGTTTTATGCTATCAAGGTTTCCTCACAAACTTCAGCTTCCCACCACTTTTCACGGGAACAGTGGACTGGGGAAAAAAAGTAATTATCAGTTCTCATTACAGAGCATAAAGCCTTAAGAATTATTTGTTATTGTTAATAAAGAATCGATCTCACTGCACTTCTGGCAAACCCATAGGTGCTCAATCTCCCTCAGCAAATGTCAAAGAGTATGAATGCTAATTGTACCTGTAGCACGCTGGTTGTACATACGACAGATGCATCCTCTCTCACGTCCATTTCTGCTAGTTTGATACCAAACTCCAACAGTCTCAGCCTTGTTGATTCATCCATTGCAGTGCCATTATCCAGCAGGCAATCATTAATAGCCCTTAGTATCTCTCCCTTATCCATGTCCAATGTTCCCACTATGGGTGCTCTCGAGGCCAGTCTGTCAGCTCTCTCATTGCCACGTACCCCTGCATGACCAGGACAGTAGATCCACACCAGTTCTTCAAGACTTGAGGATTCTATTGATGTTTTCCATTCCTGCCGCAGTCATCAGTTCTGAACTTTCCGAAGCACGGCTTGAGAGTCTGACAATATAACTGCCCTGGTTGATGGAGTTTCAGACAGCCACCTCAGAGTAATAATATATGAACATTATTAATTCTTAATAATGTTCATATATTATAATATAATGTAATTCTTAATAATGTTCATATAATATAATGTTCATATATTATAAGTAAATTAAAGGAGTGTCAGAGTTGGTTAAACTAAAATAAGGGGGCCGCGCTAGCGTAGTGGTTACAACACCGCTCTGGCGACCGGGTGATACAGGATCAAACCCGGGCGACGGCATTTGAGGATTTTTCGTTGACCGGGATTTGGACTGCATTAACTCGAGACCTGGCGAGAACATTTGAAGGAGTGTCGTCGACCAGGGACTGGCGGCTCCTGAGCCGACCCAGCTCTAATGGGTACCTCCGAAATCGGAGAGTATTTGCCTGAATGGCGAGGGACACCTGTCTCTGTACAAGAAACAAAGGGATACTCACGTAAAATCAATGTCAGGTTAAAATATTAATAATAACCTGAGATTTCGCCTCGAGTATTAGTGGGCGTACGGGAAAAAAAAAAAAAAACTAAAACTGTCTGCTTTCTCTAAATCCCTACTCTTTTTAGGTACAAGCTCGCTGTTAGACTCAGTAACGATAAGTTAATGTTGTTATGTGCACTAGTTTATCATTGTTCTGTCCAGAGACCTTTTCCTACGTTACCATCACTAAAAACATGTTTGTGCTCAAGGGCATCTCACAAAACTATTGCCTTCTTTATATGTGACCGGTTTTGTGACATGACCAAAAAATAAAGGCACAAAATAATTTTTGAACAGTTTGATTCAGAAAAGGAATGATTTTGATTTGGGCAAGGGGCAAATGAGATCTGGCCCTAGGCAGAATAGTCCGGTGTTTTATATGCTGAGGTTGCCAGCATCGTGCATGCTCTATGATATTTGTTGCTTCTTACATTACTGAGGAAGAAATAATCCTTTCTGTGTCTACCTATTTGACATCAACTAAATTTCAAATGCGGCTTGCAGTTTTCGGAAAGAATATTTTGCCTTGTAATATGTAATCTGTAGGAAAATCATTGATTTTACAGGGCAGCATAGTTTAAAATAAATGTTTGGTTTGCTGTTATAATTATGCAGAACACAAACCTCTTTCAGCAATCTTCCTGATTGGCTTTGGGCTCAGTGCGATCATTGCTTGAAGTGGCGGCGCCTTCCTGATGTAGTTGATCGTGACTCACTGTCCGAGGTTTGGTACTGCCGAATGAATAAAGACGCTACGCACAAGTATGTAAATCAGTGATCTGAATAAGAGTTTAGAGACTTACATAGAACAAATATATTTTCCAACAATTACAAAGTTAGGAAAATTGTAATATTTATTTCTCCGCATTGAGTGTCATAGTTAGCTATGCCATCATAATTAATTTTTCTTCTGATGAAGGTTTTTAAATTGCTGCTTTGAGTGTCTGTATTGAAAATCTTTGTAGTGCTGTAACTGTTTTTCTCACCTATTTTGTCTAAATGTGCTGCATGTGTTCTAAGCGCTTATAATTGTCTGATCACCTTTTTGCCACAATATTTGTTCTGTGAATTTTTTACAGAAAGAATTCCTGCTGCAGATTCTTTAAAAAGCATTGAAAAAATGCTAATCATGTGTTAACACTTTGTTTTTAATTTTCAAGATTTATTTCATACGAGCTATTTCTTTTAAGCTTAACTTATGTAT
Source organism: Oreohelix idahoensis (assembly GCA_024509875.1). Taxonomy (NCBI): domain Eukaryota; kingdom Metazoa; phylum Mollusca; class Gastropoda; order Stylommatophora; family Oreohelicidae; genus Oreohelix; species Oreohelix idahoensis. Next base: position 84,896 of record JAMPIV010001943.1, read on the forward strand.
TTATTTTAATTCCTTCTTACAAATGAAACGAATCACTATCCCAGCTTTAGTTCTTCTTTCACCTTTCATGTCCCAAACAAACATAGGCCTTCAACAAACTAATGCCTAGTCTTCCTGTCCTGTGCCATCAGTTCAAGGTCTTTCCATGTCTTCTTCAGTTGTCTTTCTCCAGTTATGTCTTTCTCCAGTTATGTCTTTCTCCAGTTCTCTTTTCCATATGTTCTTTGGTCTTTCTCTACCTCTCTAACCCTGGGAATTCCAGAAGAGGGATTGGCTAGTAATGCTACCAGCAGATTTTCTCAATGTTTTGTTCTATCCATCCCCGGAGACTTCTCATTTCTTGTTCCAGTGGCGCTTGTCTAGTTCTTGTCATCATGTTCCACATTAGTGATTTTGTCATATCACTTCAATCCTTCTATTCTAAGCTAGCATCCATGTCTGAAAGTCTGTAGCTTTGAAACCACAAAAACTTTAACTTTAGGTGCCATTGAAATAAATATGTGGTTGTATTTTACCCGACAACCTTGCAGCCGCTGTGATATCCCTGAAGAGCCAGAAGATGAGGACCTGGCTGTCAAGCCGACGTACGAGAAGACCTTCAAGAAGAAGCAGTAAGTGGAGGCTTTTTTTTTCTTCTTTTTTTATTCCTCTTTTTTTTTTTTTTCTATTTTCTGTATTGGGAAACAAGATTTCTTATTTTTCTCTTCTCTGTATTGGGAAACAAGATTTTTTTTTTTTATCTTTTCTGTATTTGGATTTTTTTTTTTTTTTTAATATCTTTTCTGTATTGGGAAACAAGATTTTGTTTTTCTTTTCTGTATTGGGAAACAAGTTTAGTTTTTTTTTTTTTTTGGTTATTGGGAAACAAGATTTTTTAAAATCTCTCTTCTGTATTGGAAAAAGATTTTTTTTTTTTTTTCTCTTCTGTATTGGGAAAGAAGTTTTATTTTTTAATCTTTTCTGTATTGGAAAACAATATTTTTTTTTCACTTCTGTATTGGGAAACAATATTTTTTTTAAAATCTTTTTTTGTATTGGGAAACAAGATTTTTTTTTTGGTCATTCATACATTAACTCTTTCATTCCAGAGTTATTTTGCACGCTGTGCCAGACTTTTTTTTGTGGGCAGAATTTTATAGAGTGAAGTGTTCATCTTTCAGTCTAAATTTGTTTGTGAATTTTCCTTTGAACATGTACTTATTATATACCAAACTGTAGGGAAATGGATAGAGAATTCAAATATATAATGTCTGTGGTAGTATTAACACAAGTATGTTCGGTATAATTTAATCATTTTGCATGTAAAATTAAAAAAACGCTAAAAAGTTGACTGTAGAATACGATCTTACCAAAGACAAATTACTGTCGTAGACAATAAAACTTTCTTTTTAGTCCTCAAACGTCAAGTTAATCCATATACAAAGTAAAAAAAACATGCTTATGGCCAAAATTAGTAGATTTAGTGTTATTCGCACCAGTTTGTCCGTGGTTCTTTGTAAGAAAAAAATAAATTATGCAATCGTGCATTACGTAATTTTCAAACAAATAAATAAGAATAACGTCATATAAATACTTTTTTACTCTTGTTTAATGTTTTAATAGTATCCCTAGCTTCATCTTCTACCAAGAACTAGTGATTAGATGTTACGGTAGGTCTAGTTTTGTTGCTTTTTGATCAGCCAGAATATGACTACGCCCACTCATCAACTAAATCTAGTGTGTCTAGCTTTTCTGCATATATTCCGTATTTTGACAACAAACTGTGACTACCAAACAATCATCATCAATGTCAGCAATGTTTCAAAGTAGTTTGACACAATTATTTGCTTAGGAGACTTAGAAAATGTAAATATAAAGCGTGACATATTTCTCTAGCAAAAACAACTAAAAAACGTAAACACGCGAATTTTGATACGCTCAGAGCATTGCTGTGGAGTCAAAAGAGTTAACCTGTTGGTTTTGTCCTTGTGCTTATTTAAGGGAGGTTCATCATTTATCTAGAACAGCAGCAGGCAACCAAAGAGCTTTGGGGTTCTGCTTTACGCCGACCCTTGATCTAGCAAAACACAAATCCTTGGAGAAATGTATGTGTGGTCTGTGTACCCAAAAGTTTACAGATACCCAAGGGAGTTAAAGGGATTTGTTTGATTAAAGAAACCTTTATAAAATAGCGTACCTGATCTTTCACCAATTCTTTAATAAAGATCTAACTCTTTTTCAAATGCTTATAGCTTCAATGCCTTTTTTTAAAAAAAAGTTTGCCTGTTGGATTTTTATTGATGATGAATGACAGCACGATGTATAACAGTCTGTCTATGTCCAAGTTTTGTTTAGTGTTGCCATCATGTATATCACATCACATCCTTTCAGTTTATTGTCTTTTTCTGTATTCTGTGGTGCTACAGCTGGCTAAGTGAGACATTTCTGTGTTTTGTTTCTTTTGTGAATTACAAGATTTATACATATCGGTTGATTTGCCATGAGGTTTGTTGTTGATCAAAATCAATGTCATTGCACTCCAGGAAAACCCATAGGTGCTCAGTCTCCCTCAGCAAATGCCGAAGGGCATGAATACTAATTGTTCCTGTTGCGCGCTAGTTGCATACACGCCGGATGTATCCTCTCATTCGTCCTTCCCTGCTGGTCTTATGTTTGATGCCAAATTCCAGCAGTCTTAGCCTTGATGATTCATCAGTTGCAGTGTCATTCTTTAACAGGCGATCATTAATTGCCGTCAGTATCTCTCCCTTATCTGTATCCAATGCACCTTCTATGGATGCTCTTGAAGCTAGTCTGTCAGCTCTTTCATGGCTGCTTACCCCTGTATGACCAGGACAGTAGATCAACACCAGTTCCTGAAGATTCAAGTTTTCTATGGAGGTTTTCCATTCATGCTGGATCCATCCACTTTGGACCTTCCGAAGCATGGATTGTAGTCTGATGCAATAACTGCCCTTATTAATGAAGAAAACGAAGATGGCTGTATACTGCTCCACCTATGTCCCAGTCTTGACAAATGGATGCAAGTCATAGGCAATGACTACAACCCACAAAAGCCAGATCCAAACCTCAGAAATGAGGTATTTGAGGAAGGTGGTTGAAGTAACAAGAAGAGACATGGTCCGCAACCAGACGATACGTCAAGGCCTAAAATCCCACCCCCTGCAGACCCAAGTAGAACAGTCCCAACTGAGATGGTTTGGCCATGTCTGCAGAATGGGAGAAGATCAGCTACCATGACAAGCATGGGAAACAAACAGCCAGGGATCCAGACCCCCAGGACGACCCAGAGTCCGCTGGGAGGACAACATTAGACAATCTTTGAACGACCGAGGACTAGAATGGAACCGGGCCAGGAGGAAGACAGCCGATAGGACAGTCTGGCGCTCTCTCTTCCAGACCTCTACGCCTCACTGTAGAAGGGGAACGACTAAGTAAATAAGTATTAATGAAGTCTCAGACAGCCACATTAAGACTGTAGTAGCTGCCTCTACCTTCATTCTCATGCTGGACGTTGTTATCATGTAAGCCCTGCTATATTCAGTGACGATTCTGCCCTTTACTCTAGCAGAGAAGCCCCATCCTGATTTCTCACCACGGATTACAGACGCATCAGTGAACACAATGGCATCATCATCCCCAGCATGATCATTTATCAGTTGATTGAGGTTTATGTGAATTATCTGTTTTATTTGTGAATTATATGCTTTACTGATTGGATAGAACTTTAACGTAGAGTGTAATATGCAAGATAACTTATAAACTACTAACAGTGGGAATCTTTTCTGTCATAATACAGAGAGGAGAGGAAGAGGCAACAGCAGATGGAGAAAGAGAAGGAGGAGGAAGCCAAAGTAAGAACCATATTTGTTTATCCATTTCACTGTAGCAAAATGCACGTCCATATCCTTGTATTCACAATCGTTGGGAACAGAGGTGTTTCGGAAACCAGATTTTTTTCAGTTTCCAGATGTCCCCCAAATCATGTTCTAAAAGTAGCCCAAAGTAGCCCAAAAACACTTGATTTTCAGAATATTTCTGTTTTCTGGCGTTTGAATAAAAGGGATAGACCATTATTGTTTTTCATTTATCAAACAATTTACCTAATTTTTTATAATGCATCGTCCCTCATAAACAATTTTTGTTTGTTTTGTTTATAAAGTTAAAAAACAGATTTCTTCAGCAACTTCTAAAATGGCTAAAGGTGCTGATCATTCTTCTCCATGTGGATTGTTTGTTGATCATTTATCTCTGTTTGGATAAGTCTTTTAGATTATGTAGTGTTGTGACTGTGCTGGTGTTTCCACTCCAATCTGTCACATTGTATATACTACTACTTAGTCGTTCCTCTTCTGCCGTGATGTGTAGAGGTTTGTAAGAGAGAGCGCCATACTATTCTATCGGCTGTCTTCCTCCTGGCTTGGTTCCATTCTAGTCCTCGGTCCTTCAAATATTGTTTTATGTTGTCCTCCCAGTGGACTTTGGGTCGTCCTGGAGGTCTGGATCCCTGGCTCTTAGTTTGCCATGGTAGCTGATCTCCCATTCTGCAGACATCGCCAAACCATCTCAGTTGGGACTGTTCTACTTTTGGTCTGCAGAGATTGGGTTTTTAGGCCTTCACGTATCCTCTGGATGCAGACTATGTCTCTTCTTGTTACTTCAACCACCTTCCTCAGATACCTCATTTCTGAGGTTTGGATCTGGCTTTTGTGGGTTGTAGTCATTGCCCATGACTCGCATCCATACGTCAAAATTGGGACATAGGTGGAGCGGTATACAGCCATCTTCGTCTTCTTTCCAACTTCTCTTTTGCTGAGGAATCCTCGATTTATGGCTTGAAAAAGTCTCCCAGCTGCTGCTCTTCGGATAGCCAACTCTTCTTTGGTGCCTCCCTTCCGTCTATGACAGCTCCAAGGTATTTAAAGTGGTTGACCTGCTCCAGGACCTGTTCTCCCAGCTTAATCTGATGTCTTCTTTCCTCTCATGATATCACCATGGCTTTTGTTTTCGAGTTGCTTATGATTATCCCTCTCTTCTCCAGCTCTTCCTTCCAGACTTACAGGTTGGATTGAAGATGTGCCTCTGATTTAACAATCACACATTGTATGTAATATATGTAAATAAAAGGGGTTGCTGTAAAACTGACATATTAATTACACAAATTATGAAAATTGGTATTAACACGTCGTACATGGGATGGTGTATGCATACTGTATTCTCCCTCTTCTTCTGAGGCATAAAATTTGTACTTTCCTATTGATTTCTCCCCAGTAGTAAGAGTGTTAGGTTGATATTCACCTGTCTCTCATAACGTGACTATTATTTTGCCAGATAGCCATCATTTTCAGACTTCATTATTTAAAGAAAGCTTATGTTGTCCATTTCTTTGTCTCTAACGTATGGAACACTTTTCTGCATGATAAGTCATTTATTGGGGATGAAAGAGACTTATTTATGACAGACTGAGCGTGCTGATATAGATATTTTAATAAAATCTAGTGTTTGTTATCATTTAATCTGTTTCTCATTCTAATGTTGTTTAACCTTTAGCATGCTGCATTAAATTCCCGGAATGATGGCCCTGTCACTGCATTCTTTTTCACAACGCCCCGTTTTTATAGTGGGTGACTTGTAATGTCTATCGTTTTTGTGTTTCTTTGTCAATTGCTATCATTTTTGGAATTTATATAAATAAATGAATGTTGAATCTGATGATATAAAATTTGTTTGTGTACATGTTAGATGTGATCGGAAGAGAGGAAAGGAAAGATGAAAAAAAAAATTTTTTTTTTAATCTAAAAAACAACCAACAAACGAAGAGTCCATATCCCTTGCATCTCAATGAAAGTCATTTGACCAATACAAATCAAATGACGATCTTTTCGTTACACCCATCATCAATAGCAAAGCAACAAACGCCCTCGTCAGCAGTGACATTCGGCCGTAACCCTAAACCTTTCCCACAAACCTAATCCTAACCCCTAAAATTAGACATACTAACAATGACTTTCTACTATCGTTTCCATCTCTGCCATCATCCATATTCTGAGAACCGATATCAGCGCTAATAAAGACAAAAATCTCCTCGTCATCACATCAGAGTCGGAATCCATTAAAATTTGAGCGAAAATGGCCGAGTGTTCGATGCCGATAGATTTCGATTTTAAAAATTCACAGAAAATAAACACGAATACACCCATCACTAAATAAAGATCGGAAACGGAAGCTAACTCTCTTCCAAATAAGATTACAACTTAACATCCGGGGGTGAGATCACGTGTACACAAATTAAAGTGCTAGTAACTGACGATATACGAAAGTCGCAAATTTGCGACCGCAGCGGTCAGAACATAGAGTTTCCACTGTCGCAAATTCGCGGCTCCAGCGTGCTAAAGGTTGAAAAGCTCTACTAAGCATTAAAGTTGAATAAGCAAAGCAGATTTTGAAACCAACATGTAAAAAAGATTAAATAAAGCTGCTACGTATACCATCTCAAGAACTGGAGACTAGGGTTTTAACCATGGTTTGGTCTGGTTTGATTTGGTTTTAGGGACTGTCTTCATTGCACATGAACAACTCCATCAGTGCTCTGATCTCCTCTCTTAGATCACACAAAGAGGATCTCAGCACAGTGCACGAACTCTGTAGCACAGGCGAGAATCCCAATGTGTGTATATAGGAATCACACATTCTATAAATATTTTTGTGGTGGGTAGGTTTCTAATTTTTTAATTTACCAGGGCCTTACTGTTTACGATTTCCAACTGCTGTGGGATTTTTAACGTGCACAACTTGCACATGGGGGGACCTCTTATTTTTTTGCCATTATTCGAGAAGGCTAGGCATCCGATCTCACTACCCAGGAGACCAGGGGGGAGTATGACATCATTAGGACAACTGGTTTTGAGAAAAAAAATGTCCATAAATTATATTCCATCAACTGGGAATCGTAGCAACATACGGCTGCGAGACTTGGACACTCAATAAAACAGTTGCAAAAAAGATTACATCATTCGAAATGAAATGCTACAGAAGGATGTTGAGAATACCCTGGACAGAAAAAAAGACCAACAGAGAAGTACTGCACTCACTAAACGTACAGGAACATTGGCTCCTAAATACCATCGCAATAAGGAAGCTGAAATTTTTCGGTCATATAAAAAGACATAATAGTCTGGAAAAAACAGTGATGGAAGGCATGGTCCCTGGAAAAAGGGGAAGGGGTCGACCTAGACGACGGTGGACCCAGGACATCACAGAGAGTCTGAACTTGTCTTTGGCTGATGCAGGTCGACTTGCCCAGAATCGTGATGCGTTCAGAGCAGCTGTAATGGAGACAACGTTCTGGAAAGAATATGTCACATGATGATGGGAATCGAATTTGGTACCTCTAGAATTCGAAGCGGACGCATAACTGTTAGCCACTCCGACCCTCTAAACCATGGAACCATGGAAAACTGTGTATCTTGTAGTCAGAACTGCTGATCAATTTTTCTCATTTCAAAATCATAGCTCAGTAATAGTCTTTGTTGGTGAATCAGGAGGCACTGACATTACAGCTTAGTAAATGAATAAGTTTGTAAATCAGAAAGTACTGACTTTAAAGCTCAGTGATAGTGCTTTTGGAAATCAAGAGGCTCGATTCTGGTCACATGGACTAGTTCCTAATTATATTCTATTATTGATTGTAATGCCTTCAATTTCTCTTTTGATGAATCTTTGAAATTATTTCCATTTGTTAAATTATTTTTTGTTTACTCACTTATAATAGATCTTTCTTTATGTTTTAGGTTATTTTGTGAAATATTTTAGTGAAATTGGGCACATTTGATACTTGATAAAATAAAAGATTTTTTGGGGTTTTAGACTGTGTTGATTGATTATAAGATGTGCCATTGTGTCCAAAACTAGACCTATTATCTTGCAAGAACATTAGTGAAGTTTTTTTTTTTTTTTTTTTAAGAAATAAGGAAGGGCATTGAGAGATTTTGATCAAATAGTGTTACATGTATCTTTATGTGGTAATCAATTGTTGAATTCATTTATAAAGCAATAATCATTGTTTGAAATGTTTTTTCAGAGAAGAAAGATCATGGAGAAGGAACAAGAGCTGAAAGAGAAGGAGGCTGCTCTAAGAGCAATACAGCAGGTTGCAGCTGCTCAGCCAGTAAGTTGTGGTTAAGTTTACAACAAATTGAACGTAAGATATGTTGGACATGGAGAATTGCAACCTCTATCATAAAAGAAATGACAGAGTCATTGTTAAAAGCTAATTTGTATCTAACTTTGTAGTAGCATCCCAATTTAGGTGAAGGACTATGTTGCGATGTCCTATATGAGTGAAGTTGTCATATCTTTGAAGTAATGTTTTTAATTCATCTAGTCTAGTACAGAGAGTGCAGCTCTCCTACAGAACTGTACGTACGAAAGAAAATGTGTAAAACTGAAAACAAAGAAATAATGTGGCTAGCTGAAGCAATTGACAGACTGCTAACAGCATACAACTTCAAAGTCACTCTCAGGTGGGTACTAGAAGATTAGACAAACTAGGCAAGGAAAAAGCAGACAGACTAGCAAAACCAAGAGAAGGCATGGTTCAAACAAACATTCCAACCAGCATGCAGACAGCTAAACTAATATTCTAAAACAACTTCAATGAGGAATGGCAGAACTGATGGGCGAAAGGTCTATCGAATGTGCCATGTATAAATAAATAACCCACCCTGACAAATATGACATCAACGACAAACTGCAATGCATGGACCAGAGCACAGTCTTCCAACTAAGAACAAATCACACCAGACACCCACAAGCACAAAAATTAAACCCCTCACATGAGCATAATTGCCACAACGGTACCCATCCATACGAGAAGTTCAAGATGTGCTTCTCACATTCCCAGCACTTGCCACAGAAAGAAGAAAGCTATTGCTGAGCTCCCTAGCAATCACAGACATTCTATATGGCACCACCCAACAACTACAGAACCCATGCACATTCTTCAGTTTGGCATTGGCTGTGAAAGCAATCCTAGTTAAACAACAACATCTAAAAAAATGTAAAAAAAAAATATTTATCATTGTTTATATATATATATATATATATATATATATATATATATATATATATATATATATATATATATATATATATATATGTATATATATATATATATATATATATATATATATATATATATATATATATGTATGTATGTATATGTATGTATATATATATATAGGATGGACCAAAAATTGATTTACACTCTACATTTTATATTTTATTTTGCTGATTTAGTTTATGTATGTGTCGACTTAGGCTATTAACATGTGAACATTTTGAAACTAAGATTGTATGAATGAATGTCCCTATTTCAATCTTTAAGGAATGCAGGGCCACATCTACTGTTGGCCAGGCTTTATATCCTTTTTTTAGTGGTAGTTTCTGTAGCAATTTTTTTAAATATTGTGATTTTGTTGGCCTCATTCACAACCTCACTTTAGTCCAGGGTTGAACCACCTAATTTGCAGGGTGAAAACTTATTTCATAATTCCCACATTGTTAATCAGTTACAGGAAACTAGAACAGTGATGACCCTGCAGAGAGCTTTAGCTGAGGCACGCCGCAAAGAAGAGCAACAGAAACGTTTGATACTGCAGATGCAGGAGCAGAAAAAACTCATGGAAGAGCAAAGAAACTCCTTGCTACAGATGGCCGAAAGTTTGCAGGCCTCTGATAGGAAGGATAAGAAAGTAAGCGTCTGTGTGTGAAAATTTCTTGTTTTCTGAAAGTGTAAAAAATGTAATGTTTGCATACACATTGACTTTCCAAATTTAGCATAAGGAGTCCAGAATTTCCCATTTGTGCATTTGTATGAATGTGTAAGTAAACAGGCACAGAGATTTCACCTGGTCACTGTGTGCTGGTTTCAAGACTTTTTGGTGTTTAATGCTGAATATCTTCTATAAAAATGTGTAAGTAGAGCTGTAAATAATGTTATGCCCTGGTTTAGAGTGTTAGGACTGTATAAAATGATATGCCCTTGTTTATAACCCTTGAGCTATATAATGTTCTGCCCTAGTTTAGAACTTTAGGGTTGTAAATAATGCTATGCCGTAGTTTAGAGCTTAGGGGCTGTACATAATGTCATGTTCTAGTTTAGAGCTTACAGGCTGTATATAATGTTATGTTCTAGTTTAGAGCTTACAGGCTGTATATAATGTAATGATCTAGTTTAGAGCTTACAGCCTGTAAATAATAAATTATGTTCTAGTTTAAAGCTTACAGGCTGTATATAATGTTATGCTCTAGTTTAGAGCTTATGGCTCATATATACCGTTATGCTGTAGTATAGACCATATGGGCTGTTATAATTTTATCCCCTCATTTAGAACTTATGGGCTGTATATATAATGTTATGCCCTCGCTTGAATCTTTTAGGCCGTCTATGATGTTTTACTCTTGTGTAGAGCTTTTGGGCAGTCTGTGATGTTTTACACTTGTTTAGAGCTTCTGGCATGGCACATTTGATCTGCAAGCATTATTATTGGGGCTTGCTTTCCTTAGCCTTTGGTTGTGCCCTGCCTGCTTGCAAGGAAGCATTGGTTTGAAAGCACCTTAGAGTTTCCATACAAAGCTAACTACATCTACCTGCAGCTATGTGGAAATGAAAGAGCATATAAGAGTTCCCAAAGAAAGAGAACACTAAAAAAAAAAAAAATGGAAGACAGGAAAACAACTGAAGAGATACAAATAATTATTGAGAAATATAGGGAGACTTTAAACCCTCTTGGAGCAGTGGTTAGTGCACTGGAGTCCTAGCTTGGTGGTCCATGGTTTGATCCTCATTTGAGATGGGATTTTTTTTATACCGCAAATGGCTGCGGGGTTGACCCAGCCTCATGAATTGGGAACCAGAGCAACTCTGAGGAGGTTAAGGCGGCCGGCATGGCGCTGACCACATCACATCTAGTGTGCCGATGGTCAAGAAAATATGGGCCTAACACCATATTCCTAATATGCCTCGATGTGCATGTAACGGGATCCTTAACCCCCCTCCATGAATAAGGCAGATAGAGACAGATGTGAAAGGTATAAAGAAGCCTTGGAAAGAACTTCAGTGGATGGCACAGGACAGGAAGTTTTGGCATGAATTAGTCATAGGCTTATGCTGCATAAGAAACTGAAATGTAAGGAACAAGTTTAATGTTTGGTTTTTTCAATGTTTACTGATGTAATGACTTTAATGTTTGGTAATGAGTTATACTTACGATGGTAAGAAACAGCCCGTAGCACAAGGTACTAACTTTTGTTAAACTGGATTGTTTTCAGGATGTACTTGAGCAGATGTCTAAGCTTATTGGTACATTCAGCTTTGATTCCATGTTATTGTCACCAACGTAAGTAACTAATTCTTTCTGGTATAAGCAAGTTATATCCACTTGTGACTTTTTCTCCAATATTTGTGTGTTCTAATATGTCAAAGGAGGCCTAGTCTCATGTTTGTAATTCCTCTCATAGTGCTTAAACATAGGCTGGCATGATAGTGATAGATATAAAATGAAGTACCATTAACATTTAAAAATTAAGTCTAACTTAAAAAAAAAACACACAATGTAAACCATTTCTTTGAATTGTTTTTCTGAGCTGAGCTGTTCGTTCGAAATAAACCAAGTATTTTGTTTGAAATATTTTTTCTCATTTCTTTTCGCATTGACCAAAAAAAAAAAAACACTTTTGAAACATTGTATTAGCATTGTGTTATATTTATATACTTTTTTCTTAATTTTTCGCCAGCAATATTCAAAATATAAGATATTGGTCTCTGAAAAATCTACTTACTTACTAAATCGTTCCTCTTCTACCCTGGGATTTAGAGGTTTGCAATAGAGAGAGCGCAATACTATCCTATCGGCTGTCGTCCTACTGGCCTGGTTCCAATCTAGTCCTCAGTCCTTCAGAGACTGTTTAATGTTGTCCTCCTAGTGGACTCTGGGTCGTCCTAGAGGTTTGGATCCCTGGCTCTTAGTTTCCCATACTTGACGTAGTAGCCGATCTTCTACTCTTCTGCAGATAAAAAAAGTTTGACAACCCCTGCTGTAGACATTAAGCTAGCTCTTTATAGTGATCATCTACATTCTAGAACAGGGGTACTCAACACGGTGCACGTGGGCACCATGGTGCCCGCGAAAGCTTATTTGTGTACTAAACCATCTTAGTTGGAACTGTTCTGCAGGGGCTGGGTTTTGAGACCTTACCATATCTTTGGTTGCGGACCATGTCTTTTCTTGTTACTTCAACCACCTTACTCAGATACCTTATTTCTGAGGTTTGGAGCTGGCTTTTGGGGATTGTAGTCATTGCCCAAGACTCGCATCCATAGGTCAAGACTGGTACATAGGTGGAGAGGTATACAGCCATCTTCGTCTTCTTGCCAACTTCTCTTTTACTGAGGAATCCTCAATTTATAGCCTGAAAAAGTCTTCCAGCTGCTGCTCTTCGGGTAGCCAACTCTTTTTTGACGCATCCCTTCCAGTCTGTGACAGCTCCAAGGTATTTAAAGTGGTCGACCTGCTCCAGTACCTGTTCTCCCATCTTAATCTGATGTTTTCTTTCCTCTCGTGATATCACCATGCTTTTTGTTTTGGAGCTGCTGATGACCATCCCTCTCTTCTCTAGCTCTTCCTTCCAGACTTGCAGGTTGGATTGAAGATATGCCTTTGATTTAGCAATCATGGCAACATCATTGGCAAATGCCAGCTCTCAAATACAAACCTGTCTCTTCCAATCTTCCAGTACCCCACTGAATACTTTCTTGTCCTCTCATTACATGCTTTGATGTCCATGAGGAGTGTGAAAAGATAAGGTGACAGGATATCACCTTGTCTTACACCATGGGTGGTCCTGAACTCTTCTGACCAAGGTTTGCCATCCTTACATAATTTCTGTAACTCTTGAAGAAGCTATGTATAGCATGGATCAGAGGTACTGGAATGTGTTTCTTTGCTAAGTACGAGGGGCGTTCAGAAAGTAATGCACCACATCGTTTTTCTCAGGAGCTGTTTATTAAAAAAGCATGAAATTTATAAACAATATACATGGATATGTCATGTAAACATTGGTATTATTCAACATAATCCCCATCAACTTGTACGGCTTTATGCCAGCGCGAAACAAGTGCATGTATTCCTAGCCCATACCAGATTTTGTCTTGATCATGTAGCCATTTCTTCGCTGCATGAATCACTCCTTCATCATCTTCAAACCTTGTCCCACGGAGTGCATCTTTAAGTGGACCAAATAGATGAAAATCAGAGGGTGCCAAATCGGGACTATAGGGTGGATGGGGTAGGACAGTCCAACCCAATTTGGTGATTGCTTCCCGTGTTGTCAGACTTGTGTGAGGTCGCGCATTGTCGTGAAGGAGAAGCAGGTCTGCTGGATTCTTGTGCGGCCGAACTCTGCGAAAACGTTGATTGAGTTTTTTCACTGTCTTAATGTAAGCTTGCGAATTGATTGTCTCTCCTCTTGGCATAATGTCCACAAGAATCACCTTCAATGTCCCAAAAGACAGTGATCATGACCTTTCCAGCTGAAGGAATTGTCTTGAATTTCTTTCTTCGTGGTGATTGCGGATGATGCCACTCCATTGACTGTCTTTTTGCCTCAGGTTCAAAATGATGTGCCCAGGTTTCGTCACCTGTAACGATCTTAGCCAAAAGGTTCTCTCCATCAGCATTGAAATGCTCCAACAATTCAGAAGAAATTGCTTTCCTTTGCAATCAGTGGTCATTTGTGAGACTTCGAGGAACCCATCTTGCGCAAACCTTAGAAAATCCGAGAGTTTTTATAACTGCATTTGCACTACCAATGCTGACTGACAGCTGTAAGGCCAATTGTTGAGTAGTGATTCGCCTATCAGTAAGAATAATGCCCTAGCGCATTTCAACATTTCTGCATTGGTGGCTGTGGCAGGACGTCCACAGCGCGGCCGATCAAGCAGCTCCGTATTTCCACTTCCTGATTCTTTGATTCTCTGAACCCAGCGACTGACTGTACTCCTGTTGACTGCAAAACTTCCATACACATCACATAGACGCTTGTGAATGTTCACAACAGTTTCCTTCTCTGCAACGAGAAATTCTATCACAATTCGCTGCTTATAACGCAAGTTGCTAACACGATCCATTTCAATGGTTTAGGGCAGCCGTATTATTTGGCCGGTTGCGGTGCAATTTGGTGCACACAATTGGCACATGCCATATTTGAAGTGTGCAAAAGTTCATGCTTCTATCTTCATTATTAGCTGAGAAAAACGATGTGGTGCATTACTTTCTGAACGCCCCTCATAGTCCCAAAGTTTGCTTCAGGGGACCTTGTCAAACACCTTCACCAAATCCAAGAAACAAAGAAGCATCTCACCTTTATACTCAAGGGCCTTTTCACTCAGCTGCTTAAGTATGAAGATAAGGTCTTGAGGTGTCTGAGTCTCTGTTCCAGGATTCTAGAGTAAAATTTACCAGAGATGCTCATGCATGGAGGCATATCTGGAGTCATCCTTATATGACCACCAGCTGTGCACAAAGCTACATTATACGTGCGTGGAAGTGAACCTGTGTCTGTGAGGCCAATTACATCCTCATTGACTCTTGAAATAATCTACACACTCCCAGGGGTTCCCCCTGTGGTGAAACTTATTGAGAACCCAGCATTGCACACTATGCTTGGAGAAGTCACGTGAGTCCCAGGCGTAATTCTTTGACTTGGTTGGTTGCATGCAGAAGGATCTCACTATGGACCTATTGATAGGCAGGGGAAGCTGAGAGGTGTCTCTGTGCAGGACGTGACAATTCCTTGGGAGAGTCCAGAACCAGAGTACAGTATTTTAACTCTGCATAGTTGGAGAGCCCCCTCGGATGGCAGGGAATGCACAGTATGCCACGCACTTCTTACTCCTAGCTTGGGACCAGATGTGGCGATCCTTTAAATGCAAGCCCAGCTGGAGAAACTGGAGCTCATGACTTGATCTCAACACGTTTCAGAATAGCAGAAAAGCCACAGGAAAAGCCTAGATCTACAGTGTAGATAATACCAAAGAGTCTTCAATTTGGCATTGGCTGCTAAAGAGCGAGAAGCTCGGCAGCCCTAGTTAAACAACAACAACAACATCCAGAGACGCTGAGAAGAGATATGCCTCTGTGATTCCCACATTGTCTGTTGTCACCCATTTTGAATATGGGTGTTATGATGGTAATCTCCCAATCCTTTGGCATGATTTTGTCATGCTATCTCTTATGTTTTTAGCCACAATGCAACCCACACCTCCTAAAGCTCTTTCAGTTGTGGGGACTCCACTGTAGAGCAGCATGTCGCCATTGAGATCCATAACTTAATTTTTAATTAACTTAAATTTGATTTTGTATCGTGTTGCTTTTACCTCTAAACCATCAACATCAACTGCCATCTCCAGCTTTTACCACTAAACCATCGTCATCACAACTGCCATCTCTAGCTTTTACCACTAAACCATCATCATCACAACTGCCATCTCTAGCTTTTACCACTAAACCATCTCATCACAACTGCCATCTCCAGCTTTTACCACTAAACCATCTCATCACAACTACCATCTCCAGCTTTTACCACTAAACCATCATCATCACAACTGCCATCTCCAGCTTTTACCACTAAACCATCATCATCACAACTGCCATCTCCAGCTTTTACCACTAAACCATCTCATCACAACTGCCATCTCCAGCTTTTACCACTAAACCATCGTCATCATAACTGCCATCTCTAGCTTTTACCACTAAACCATCTTCATCACAACTGCCATCTCTAGCTTTTACCACTAAACCATCGTCATCACAACTGCCATCTCTAGCTTTTACCACTAAACCATCGTCATCACAACTGCCATCTCCAGCTTTTACCACTAAACCATCGTCATCACAACTGCCATCTCCAGCTTTTACCACTAAACCATCATCATCACAACTGCCATCTCCAGCTTTTATCACTAAACCATCATCATCATCAAGTGCCATCTCCAGCTTTTACCACTAAACCATCGTCATCACAACTGCCATCTCTAGCTTTTACCACTAAACCATCGTCATCACAACTGCCATCTCCAGCTTTTACCACTAAACCATCGTCATCACAACTGCCATCTCCAGCTTTTACCACTAAACCATCATCATCACAACTGCCATCTCCAGCTTTTACCACTAAACCATCGTCATCACAACTGCCATCTCTAGCTTTTACCACTAAACCATCGTCATCACAACTGCCATCTCTAGCTTTTACCACTAAACCATCTTCATCACAACTGCCATCTCTAGCTTTTACCACTAAACCATCGTCATCACAACTGCCATCTCCAGCTTTTACCACTAAACCATCGTCATCACAACTGCCATCTCCAGCTTTTACCACTAAACCATCGTCATCACAACTGCCATCTCCAGCTTTTACCACTAAACCATCATCATCACAACTGCCATACCACTAAACCATCGTCATCACCATCTCTTTTATCACTAAACCATCATCATCATCAAGTGCCATCTCCAGCTTTTACCACTAAACCATCGTCATCACAACTGCCATCTCTAGCTTTTACCACTAAACCATCGTCATCACAACTGCCATCTCCAGCTTTTACCACTAAACCATCATCATCATCAAGTGCCATCTCCAGCTTTTACCACTAAACCATCGTCATCACAACTGCCATCTCCAGCTTTTACCACTAAACCATCGTCATCACAACTGCCATCTCTAGCTTTTACCACTAAACCATCGTCATCACAACTGCCATCTCCAGCTTTTACCACTAAACCATCGTCATCACAACTGCCATCTCCAGCTTTTACCACTAAACCATCATCATCATCAAGTGCCATCTCCAGCTTTTACCACTAAACCATCATCATCACAATTGCCATCTCTAGCCTTTACCACTACACCATCGTCATCACAACTGCCATCTCCAGCTTTTACCACTAAACCATCTTTATCACAACTGCCATCTCCAGCTTTTACCACTAAACCATCGTCATCACAACTGCCATCTCTAGCTTTTACCACTAAACCATCGTCATCACAACTGCCATCTCCAGCTTTTACCACTAAACCATCGTCATGACAACTGCCATCTCCAGCTTTTACCACTAAACCATCGTCATCACAACTGCCATCTCCAGCTTTTACCACTAAACCATCATCATCACAACTACCATCTCCAGCTTTTACCACTAAACCATCATCATCATCAAGTGCCATCTCCAGCTTTTACCACTAAACCATCGTCATCACAACTGCCATCTCTAGCTTTTACCACTAAACCATCGTCATCACAACTGCCATCTCCAGCTTTTACCACTAAACCATCGTCATCACAACTGCCATCATCTAAACCATCATCATCAATGCCATCTCCAGCTTTTACCACCAAACCATCGTCATCACAAATGCCATCTCCAGCTTTTACCACTAAACCATCTTCATCACAACTGCCATCTCCAGCTTTTACCACTAAACCATCGTCATCACAACTGCCATCTCTAGCTTTTACCACTAAACCATCGTCATCACAACTGCCATCTCCAGCTTTTACCACTAAACCATCTTCATCACAACTGCCATCCCCAGCTTTTACCACTAAACCATCGTCATCACAACTGCCATCTCCAGCTTTTACCACTAAACCATCATCATCATCAAGTGCCATCTCCACATCGAAAATCAGCTGCAGTGGATCGTCAACGTCTTCTGTATCTTGTCTTGATGGCGCACTCTGATAGACTCTTTCTTGGTGTTATCTTCCTATCATTGTGCTGTTTTCCTCTTGCACGTTTGCTTTTAACTCTTCCTTCCGTTATGGTCTTCAGCAAGGTGTTATGTCTTTTTAAATGGCCAAAATATTTTAGCTGTCTTATTTTGATTTCTTTCATTAATTCTCTTTTTATGTCTAGATTTTCTAGGACCTCTTTATTTGTTTTCTTCACTTTCCATGAGATGCACCCTGTCTTCTATATATCCACATCTCAAGGACTTCACTTCTTTCTTACAATCATATAGTAATGAAGAGTATATATAACACTTTATGACTTTCAATTTTACTTTGTAAGTTAACTGTTTAGATGTCAGTATTTGTCTCATGTTGTTGAATGTAGCTTTGGCTATTCCTATTCCCTTCTTGATTTCAGTTTCACTTCTGCCATCTTCTGCGCAAATTTGCATCCCTGTGCTCATTTCCATTTCTGAATCTAAATGGTGCTTATTCTGCCTTTAGTCTTAATTGTTCTTCTATAATTTTAGCAGGTATGTTTTTCAGCATGACTGACAATAGAAATACTTCTGTAGGCATTACATTCCAGTTTTATCTTTTATGATCACTTAAAATAACCGAACTAATAAATTAAAACTAAACACAAAATTTTCCAGGTTGTCAGGCAAAAGAAAATCAAGTGAAGAAACGCCATCCATTTCAAATGCTACAGGTGGAAAGAAAATGTGCATAAAAACTGAAAATGGAGAGATGCTTTCAATTACTCAGAATGATATAGATTCAGACGATAATGCCATAGACAACAGCCCTGCAACCTCACTGCCAAGAAAACAATCTAATGGGCCAAACAAGAAAGCTGAGGCGATAAAACGTACATCCAGTGTTTCTCCAGCAAGATCTTCTCTGGAAAGTCTGCCAGCAGCTGGCAGTTCTAAAAGTTCATCCACAAAACGTGTAAAACAAACAGCTCAGGCATTACTGCAGATAATAGGAACGGCAAAAGAAAATGCAGCTCAAACAGTCTCAGCCTCAGCACCAAGATCTAGACGAAAACGTCAGCAGAAGGGTACGGTGGCGGCAGTGATAGACTTAACCAATGAAAGTGAACTTGGTGAGCTGGTTGACATCAAACCTGATGTGGATGGTGTGCAAGAAAATCTACAAGACCTTAAGCCAGACAAAGATGCCCTAGATGAAGCCATGACACAAAAAGGTTAGTACTTTTAATTTGTCGAACTTATCACAGAACTTTATAATTAGATAGATGCCAGATACCTCTAAGAACAAATAATGATTGCCTGTTAGAGAACGACAATGCAGTCGATGAATATGTAAGCCTACGGCTGCTAGAGCTTAGTATCAAACATAGGACAAGCAGGGATGGATGAATGAGAGGATAGATTGGTCAGGTATGCAACAAAGTGCGCTAAGAACAGTCAGCTTGCATACCCTTTGCAATGCCCTTTGACTGAGATCCTGTGGGTTTTGCCATCATGTCGATGCAGAACAACAATAAGAAATACCTCAATTTGTACATTTTTATCGTCTTTTGTCTTGTTGTTTTGTCTCTTTCAAATTGCATTTTTTTGTTGTTGCTTTTTTTTTAGTTGCTAAAACTTAATAGTAAGTTCATCTAGTTATGGCATCATTGATCTCTGACATTCATTTTCATCTTGGACTGGCAGCACTTTGTTGTGACTTTCAAGTACATCATGTTATAAAGTGTTATTCTGTGACTTTCAAGTACATCATGCTATAAAGTGTTATTCTGTGACTTTCAAGTACATCATGCTATAAAGTGTTATTCTGTGACTTTCAAGTACATCGTGTTATAAAGTGTTATTCTGTGACTTTCAGGTACATCATGTTATGAAGTGTTATTCTGTGACTTTGAAGTACATCATGTTATGAAATGTTATTCTGAGACTTTAAGTACATCATGTTATGAAGTGATATTCTGTGACTTTCATGCATACCATGTTATGAAATGTTATTCTGTGACTTTCAAGTACATCATGTTATGAAATGTTATTCTGTGACTTTATGTACAAGTACATCTGGTTATGAAATGTTATTCTGTGACTTTCAAGTACATCATGTTATGAAATGTTATTCTGTGACTTTCAAGTACATCATGTTATGAAATGTTATTCTGTGACTTTCAAGTACATCGTGTTATGAAGTGTTATTATGTGACCTTCAGGTACATTATGTTATGAAATGTTATTCTGTGACTTTCAAGTACATCTTGTTATGAAGTGATATTCTGTGACTTTCAAATACATCATGATATGAAGTGATATGCTAAGACTTTCAAGTACATCATGTTATGAAGTGCTATGCAGTGACTTTCAAAAGCACTGTAATGTGTGATGTTGTGTTGTGATAGTCAAGTACATCATGCTGTGGATGTATTTTGTAATGTTCTGGTACATCATGTTGTGACATTATTGTGCTATAATATTTAATTACATCAAGTCATGTAGTGTTGTGCTGTGACATTTAAGTACATCATGTTATGGCAGTGTTGTGTTACCTAAGTACATCATGTTACGCCAGTGTTGTGTAGTGGCACTTACGTATGTAATGTTATGTCAGTGTATTGTGTTGTGACTTGAGTACAGCGTGTTATGACAGTGTTATGTTTTGACACATAAGTGTGTCATGTTATGACTGTGTTGTGGTGTTGCAATATTCCTGTAATATTGCAATATTCAAATATGATAACATTGTACTGTGACACTCATTTAATACGTGTTATGACAGCATTGAGACTTGACATTCAAGAGCCATTTAAACTGGAAACCAAAAAAAGTGTGATATCCTTAACCGAGTTGGAATAATTTTGCTATCATGACTTTCAGTTATCAAGGTTATGGACACCTCAAATGCTTACTTACTTACTTAGTCATTCTTCTTCTACCCTGAGGAGTAGAGGTTTACCATACTATCCTATCGGCTGTCTTCCTCCTGGCCTGGTTCCAATCTAGTCCTCGGTCCTTAAGAGATTGTCTAATGTCCTCCCAGTGGTCGTTCTGGAGGTCTGGATCCCTGGCTCTTAGTTTCCCATTCTTGTTGCTGTAGTAAATCTTCTCCCATTCTACAGACATAGCCAAATCGTCGTAGTTGGGACTGTTGTACTTGGGTCTGCAGGGGCTGGGTTTTGAGGCTTTGCCGTATGTCTGGTTGTGGACCGTGCCTCTTCTTGTTACTTCAGCCACCTTTCTCAGATACTTCATTTCTGAGGTTTGAAGCTGATTTGTATGGGTTGTAGTCATTGACCATGACTTGTATCCATAGGTCAAAACTGGAACACCTCAAATATTACGTAATAAAATGTCACAGTCATCTTTTTAAAAAATGTTGAAGGCAGAATTGAGCAATAATTCATGATCTTTGGGACAGAGCTGAATAGGAGTCTGCCGAACAACATGTTTATAAATGGAGATTGATTGGAAATAAACTAAAGCAACTGACTTCTAACATATTTTTTTCAGAATGAATATAAACTCCTGAAGCAACATCTCTTTTCTTTTTCTTCCATCCTTAGCCACCGACCGTCAAAGCAGTCAGTGGCCATTACGCCTAGTGGCGTCTTAGGGCAACAGCAGATAGGTTTTCTTTGCCATTGTTTCCCATCACGCCTAATGGCGTCTTTAGGGCAACGGCAAATCAATCCATCTGCCGTTGTTTCCGTAATCGAAGAGAAGCAACATAGTTCATTAGATTTTACATAAACTAAGGATGCTGACCTCTGACATAGTTAACTAGATTAGGCATATGCTGAGGACACTGACCTCTGACATAGTTAATTAGATTTGGCATATGCTCAGATGCTGACCACTGACATAGTTAATTGACTGAACAAACTGACATCAGATGTAGTTAATTACATTGGACATAATTGAGAACACTGACTTGACATAGTTAATTAGATTGGACATGAATAGAGGACACTGACTTTTGTCATAGTTAATTAGATTGGATATAAATAGACGATATTGACCTCTGACATAGTCAGTTAGATTGGATACAAACTGAGGACACTGACTTCTTACATAGTTTATTAATTAGATTGGACATAAATAGAGGACACTTACCTCTGACATAATTAATTAGATTGTACATAAACAGAGGACACTGACATCTGGCATAGTTAATTAGGTTGGACATAAACTCAGGACATTGACTTCTGACATAGTTCATTAATTGTATATAGGTGGATATAGAGAGATCAGTTGCATTTTGTTTGGGAACTTGGACATCAGAACCAATGCGCATTTGCCCGGGACTAACCCATGGTTCTCCACTATCACCAGTGCTGTTTAACATCTACACAGCAAAAGTAGCCACCTTTCAACCAACAGGACTGGGATGAACATTAACTTTCACAGATGACATACTTATGTACAAAACTGGCTCCCACAGACAGGAAATGGTCCAAGGCTTACAAGAGACATCACAGGCGATTTCTAAATGGTGTGAGGAAAGCAGATCAGAAGTCAATCCCAACAAGGCTTGTGTGATGTGGTGCTCTTTGAACAACTCCATTGTGAAAGCAGACCTTCCTGACATCACTTTCAATGGGCAGAACATTGAAAGGCAAGACAGGCTGAAGTATCTGGGAGTAATGTTTGATCGTGGGCTATCATTCAAGTATCATGTCTAACTGATCATACAGAAGGCAAGCGAGGACTGGCAGCCTTAAAAACAATGGTTGCTGCGCACTTGGAACAGAGACTGTTGTTTCTCCTGTATCATCAGCTCGTGATTTCAGTAATCGAGTATGGGCTAGGAATAATCACGCTGTCAGTGTCACAATGTGAACGACTGGAACGCATTCAAAATGAAGGGATGCGATTAGTTTTGGGCTGTTCCCTTGATACCCCCATTGTGACAATGAGATACATGCTCGGATTGCTGTCAATTAGATCCATATATGCGATGGCCCAGGCAAAATCATATATGCGGTTAACCACCGACAAAAGACATCCTCTACATGAGAATGTAGCTGACATCAAAGGAGCAAGAATCAAGAGGGGGATGTCATGGATGGCACAGGCTACATATGGTCAGGTGACCAGGGTTGAAATAGTATCCAAAGGGGAAGAGTGGAGTAAGTCAGGGGAGAACTGTGTAAACTACCAGCAAGTCATCATTAGCCTTGGCAGAGAGTGCAGATCTTGGGGCAGTGGAAAAGCAGAGCTGGAGATTAATCAGTTGATAAGTGATCATGCTGGGGATGATGACACCATTGTGTACACTGATGGGTCTGTAGTGCGTGGTGAGAAATCAGGATGGGGCTTCTCTGCATGTATAAAGGGCAGGGTCGTCGCTGAACAGAGTGGAGCCTACATGACAACAACCTCCAGCATGAGAATGGAGGTAGAGGCAGTTACTGCAGCACTGAGGTGGCTGTCTGAAACTCCATCAAGCAAGGCAGTTATATTGTCAGACTGTCAAGC
Organism: Oreohelix idahoensis; assembly: GCA_024509875.1. Classification (NCBI taxonomy): domain Eukaryota; kingdom Metazoa; phylum Mollusca; class Gastropoda; order Stylommatophora; family Oreohelicidae; genus Oreohelix; species Oreohelix idahoensis. The sequence continues at coordinate 108,161 of JAMPIV010001943.1, forward strand.
CATGCTTCGGAAAGTTCAGAACGGATGGCTGTGGCAGGAATGGAAAACATCAATAGAATCCTCAAGTCTTGAAGAACGTGTGGAGCTGCTGTCCTGATCATGCAGGGGTATGTGGCATGAGAGAGCTGACAGACTGGCCTCGAAAGCACCCATAGTGGAGACACTGGACATGGATAAGGGAGAGATACTAAGGGCTATTAATGATCGCCTGCTGGATAATGACACTGCATTGGATGAATCAACAAGGCTGAGGCTAGCAGAAATGGATGTGAGAGAGGATGCGTCCGTCGTATGTACAACCAGTGTTCTACAGGTACAATTAGCATTCATACTTTTTGACATTTACAGAGGGAGACTGAGCACCTATAGGTTTGCCTGGAGTGCAGTGAGATCGATTCTGATTAAAAATAACATAAACTGAGGACACTGACCTCTGACATAGTTCATTTGATTGGACAGAAACTAAGGACACTGACCTCTAACATAGTTAATTAGATTAGACATAAACTGAGGACACCGACCTCTGACATAATTAATTTGATTTGACAGAAACTGAGGACACTGACCTCTGACATAGTTAATTTGATTGGACAGAAACTAAGGACACAGACGTCTGACATAGTTAATTAGATTAGACAGAAACTGAGGACACACCGCTGACATAGTTAATTTAATTGGACAGAAACTGAGGACACTGACCTCTGACATAGTTAATTTGATTGGACAGAAACTAAGGACACAGACGTCTGACATAGTTAATTAGATTAGACAGAAACTGAGGACACACCGCTGACATAGTTAATTTAATTGGACAGAAACTGAGGACACTGACCTCTGACATAGTTAATTTGATTGGACAGAAACTAAGGACACTGACATAATTAATTACATCAGACATTAACTGAGGACATTAGGCGATTTTTGCAAAAGTGTAATGTGAGGAACAATTCCATATTGTGTGTAATGTTTAACACTTTATCGTTTGTAATGATTTTATGGTTCTGAATTTTGGGGATACAGTTTTTGCTAGGGTAAAGAGAAGGTTAGGATCCTAAGCTTTAGAGATTTATGCATTTGTTGAAAATTGTTTTCTTATTTTAAGATGTTTTATAATTTTTTTTTAGATGACTCTAACAAGCAAAAGGAAGCAGAGTCACAGCCTACTGAAACTAAGCAAGAAATTGTTGAGACTCCTTCGCACGGTGTAACTGCAGCGTCTTCTAGGAAAGAGTCAGACCTTGGAAGCAATGAAAGAGACCGTACAGATGTAGAAGAAGGTGACATTCATTTTCAACCTTCAGGAGGTGACCCAGAGTTTTCACAGCTTATTCCGGAAAGTGTCCAAAGCAACCTTGAGGCAGCCATTGCAGCTATTCAAGAAAGAATGGAAAAGGAACATCAAGTACAAGAAAATGGGGATGGTTGTTCTGTTACTGAGCCAGAGAAATTGATAAACATTGCCAGGAATGAATGCGATGAAGATAAGAGCAAAAAGAAACATAAATCTAAGGATAAGCTAAAAGCAAAGAAGTTGGCAGCATTAAAAGCAAAAGAGCACTTTGATTCAGAGTGCTTGCTTGAGGGAGTGACAGGGGCCACTAGTAATTTGGAGACAGGCGGGAATAAAAGAGGGGAAGAAGCTAACAAGGAGGACTCATCAGCAGTGTTCATAGTGGAGAATTCGCCACCAGGGGATGGTGCTGATGACAGCAATGACTTTGACGGTCCCGTTGATGATGACAGTGACTATAGAGATTACTCCACTTTATATGACAAGGGGGATTCAAATGAGTCTCATACTGATGGAAGAAACTTTGACCTGACACGGAAAAGTAGAAACAACAGTATTGAAGATGGAGGTGGAAGTTCTAATCAGGGCATTAGCGATGATGGGGAGTCTTCAGTCAAGCAGGAGAATGTAGAAAGCCCAGATGGCGAAAACATGGAGATTGATAAACAAGGTGAAATAAATGATTCTCTTGTTGAAGAACAAAGTTCCACAGAATGTCCTGAGAGCAAAGCTGGTTGTGATTTGCAGAGCCGGGGAGAAAGTGATTCACCTGGGAGTTTGACAGCAGAGGAGGAAAATGTTGAAAGGATTTCCACAGACAGGCTTACAGGTGAAGAAAATCCCTTTACTAGAGCGAGTTGTGATCAGGGGCAAAACTCGCGTACTTCAGTACTTATCAGTGTGAATGAATCAAATGTACATGACAGCACTGCAGATCAGGCACTAAATATCGATGAAGATTGTAGTGGACCAGACGAAAAAGGCAGGATAGAGGCAGTCTATGAAAAGCAGTCAGCAGAATCAGCTTTAACTAAATCATCCCTACAACATGCAAATGTTGTTCATGAAAATTCAGCAGGCACTGGAAAGAACTTATGTAATAGTGAAAATTTTGTAGCGAGCCAGGTCTCCATAGATGCTTCTTGTGCAGACAATGCTATAAATGAAAGTGGTTCTTCCCCTACCTCATACCAGTCACAGTCTTCTAAAGATCCTAGTCTTCCCTTGTCCCCTGTCCAGAATTTGTCTTCACAGGGGAATGTTTCTGACACAGTGGAGAAGAGCAACAACATCAGTGTGACAGTGATTCAGGATGATGTGGTGAGGCGGGAAATTAGTGACACAGATGTTGGTCTAGAAGTTAGCAACAAACAACAATTGACAGCAGTTGTGAATGAATGTGTGTTTGTTAAAGAAATAGGTCAGGATCATAATTTAAATAAAACAAATGATCAGTACATGCAAACAGATCTAGACATGTCAGCTGTTAGTGAGATCTTTAGGCTACAGGAAGATTTAGGTGTTAGCAGAATGCTCAGTTGTGAGGGTGATCACATCAAGAATGAACTGCTTTCAGAGATTGAAAAAATTGATAAATCATTTCAAACGGCTGACCTTGAAGAAATGTTTTCTTCAACCGAATCGCAGACGGCGGAGGAGGAATGGAAAAGTGTTGAGGGCAACCAAGACGAAACGATGGAAGAGCTTCGGACAAAACTTTCTCTGAGGACTTGCCATCTGGAAGAATTAGATAAGAAGCTTAATGAAATTAATGTCAGCATTCACAAGCTTCTAGGCTACATTGTACCAGGTACCGAGCTCGGAGATATCAGCAACATTGACCAGATAATCAAAGATATGATCCGCATCCATGAGGATTCCTTTCAGCTATCAGAATGTCAAGATGACAATAGTCTATCATAGCGGTCAAATATTCATGTGTTACTTTATTTTTCCTTGTGAGTGGTATGTTTTGCTATGTACGTTTGACGTTAATTACAAGATGCTGAAGTTGTGGAAAGGCTAGCATTAGCTTAGGAGATTATTATTTTGCTTGTGTGTTGTTCCTTTGTTGTTTGTTGATTGGACTTACCCAAATTATCCCAAATACAAATGTGCTTCATTTGTCCAATCTTGAGCATGTATCTGTTTAGATAAACCATTATCTGTTTAGAAACATGGTTTGATCAATCACATTAGTAAATTTTTCCTAAGGTACCAAGAGTTTATGATTAACTTCTTATTTGTCTTAGTGAAACAGGGTGAGGGATTTATATCTGAAACATTAATCAGGAAGGAAGTAATGGTGGGAAATGAGTCGTAATGTGGTTTCCTTTATTTTTTCCAGGTAAATAAATGTCCACTTTTCCATTTATGAAACATATCTTAATAAAAATGTACATCCAAAAAGCTGAAGTATTTTTCAAACTATGACATGTTATAAAGTGTCTGAAAAACGATGACACTTTGAAAATGTGTAGGCAAAAAATGAATGTCTAGAAAACTTTGAAGTCAAATTTAAAAATAGAAGGCACTGGGTTCCATAGCACACAATTTTTGCTAGGCTCAGACAGTAAGGTCCATTTATATTTTGACTTGCACACTAATTTAACCAACGGACCTTGTATCTAAGTTGAACAGAGCGTGCAACGCCAACATGAGGCAGAACTCATGTTTTAAAAAAAAAAAAATAGTGGCCATGAAAATAGAAGAGGACGCTTTTATCTAACAGCTTCTTACCTAGGACAAATGGTAGGACTTGCAGACAACTGTTATAAACCGTGACTGTTTAAAAACATAACTCCATGACTATTGCTGATTGCAGTGATAACATTTAATAATAAAAGTATTCTCAAGTGTGTTTTTGTTGAACAGTGAAGAAAAGATGAATTTTTCCCTGGACATAGAAACAGAAGCCAATAATGAATCCATATTATATTTAGCAGTATAAGAGTAGAAGAAAGAAAGAAGAAGATAATCCATATTATATTTAACAGGAGAAGACAGACAGAAGAAGATAATCCATATTATATTTAGCAGTAGAAGACAAAGAAGAAGATAATCCATATTATATTTAGCAGTAGAAGACAGAAAGAAGAAGATAATGCATATTATATTTAGCAGTAGAAGACAGAAAGAAGAAGATAATGCATATTATATTTAGCAGTAGAAGACAGAAAGAAGAAGATAATGCATATTATATTTAGCAGTAGAAGACAGAAAGAAGAAGATAATGCATATTATATTTAGCAGTAGAAGACAGAAAGAAGAAGATAATGCATATTATATTTAGCAGTAGAAGACAGAAAGAAGAAGATAATCCATATTATATTTAGCAGTAGAAGACAGAAAGAAGGTAATCCATATTATATTTAGCAGTAGAAGACAGAAAGAAAGAAGATAATCCATATTATATTTAGCAGTAGAAGACAAAGAAGAAGATAATCCATATTATATTTAGCAGTAGAAGACAGAAAGAAAGAAGATAATCCATATTATATTTAGCAGTAGAAGACAAAGAAGAAGATAATCCATATTATATTTAGCAGTAGAAGACAGAAAGAAGAAGATAATCCATATTATATTTAGCAGTAGAAGACAGAAAGAAGAAGATAATCCATATTTATATTATACAAGAAATCACTTTATTGGAAAAATAGCATTGTTCTTATGCTGCTCATCATGACCAGTGCATTGGTTTTGTAATTAAATGACCAGTATATTGTTGACTGTAACAGCAGGAAAATGAAAATAGGTCATGCATCTTATTAGAACAAAGGTCAAAAGAAAATTGCCTACATAACAGCCATTTGACCTTCATCAAGGGCAGACAAGTGAAATCAGCAAGAGAAAGAAGGCGAGAACTAAATTAAACACATTTTTAAAAAAAAATTATATGACCCATAAACTATGTTTTTTTTTTTTTAAATAAAATTTTGCTTCGTTTTGGCAAAACACACCCCGTTCAACCTAGTCAGTTATATTAGGGTGCATGTCCAAATATAAAAGACCTTTAGATCTGATAACAACACAAGTGGAAGTATCTGGTGTCACTGTTTTGAATTCCAGTGGAAACACAATTTAATGTACGATACTGTAATAGCATTTGTCACGTCCACTTAAGTATACTTTACTCATTCTCTTTAGTGTTTATGGAATATGAATCTTGTTACGGGACTTGTTATGTCACCCAAATGAGTGGCTGGATTACATTAGTGAGTGGGACCTGTGTTGCACAAATGAGTTGGACTTGTTATGTCACCCAAATGAGTGGCTGTTTGGATTACACAAATGAGTTGGACTCGTTATATCACCCAAATGAGTGGCTGTTTGGATAACATTAGTGAGTGGGACCTGTGTTACACAAATGAGTTGGACTTGTTATGTCACCCAAATGAGTGGCTGTTTGGATTACATTAGTGAGTGGGACCTGTGTTACACAAATGAGTTGGACTTGTTATGTCACCCAAATGAGTGGCTGTTTGGATTACATTAGTGAGTGGGACTTGTGTTACACAATGTCACGAAGTGGATTTAAGTTTATAGAGTTTGCCTGAGTGTAGGCAAGACCCTAGTATGAGAAAGTCTGAGAAGATAGAATTTGGATGTAAATGACAGTGACTGTGGACAGATGAGATTATTGGCTCAAGGGTGAGAACCTGGATTGACTCGCCCTTGCCACTTGTGACTAAACTTGCTATAGCCTTACCCCCCTCTGACTACCTTTAAACACAAGGAGATAAGGATTAACTAAGACCACAGACACCACTATACCGACAACATATAGGTACAGTATAGTATAGAAGCTTATACAGTATATATATTTTATTTACACAATAAAACATTAAAATGTCATCATACAGCAAAAATAATTAATATCTGGCACTGTTGTACAGACCTGAAAAAAGCAAAGAATCAATTAAATAGATAGCCACATAAAACCCACAACCACATTCACTCTGTCAGTCACCCTGCTGGGGAAAAATAGAATGATTAGTGATTGAAACCACACTCAGACTGGTGGGGCGTCAACTTTAGCCTCCACTGTCTACTACTATAAGATTGGCTAATGTCTGTCCTGCTGAACTCTGCCTAAACAAAATGTCTACACAGCTTCCAACTCGTTAGGCGATAAGCGCCGCTAACTAAAACACTGGACTGCTACACTAGTAGACTTTTATAACATCTATTTCTCAAAGGTTATCCTCTGAGGATATAATCAGACCCTACTGGCCCCGGCTATCTCCTCTCCCTCTCTCTCTCTCTTTGCTTCAGTGTCTCTCTGACACTCTCGACGTCTGCTGAGGTGGCGTCTCCGTTACGCCTTCTCTCGTTGACTTAATCAGAACCAGGAATGTTCACCCTGTCTCCCGGTTTCTGACGAATGCACTGATGACTTGATTTTCAAGCACGAGGTACTTGACAAAAATGTAGAAGCTCCTCTTCTGCTGAATAGCTTCTCTGACTTGCCCCGTTAACCCGCTCAAGGTTTTGAGGACCACAGCCATTATTTCTGGCTGTATAAAATTAGACCAATCTCCCAGACATGTGCCGTTGTTGGAGTGGTATAATGATCGAGCTCTCAGCCCCTGCGATGCCAACTTTGCCGTTGGTAATTTGTGTGGTACAAACTACACTGTCCTACTGTACCATGAACAGCAATTTATCGCGTTTTCTTCCGCCTGCAGCAGAACGATAAATGCTAGATTCACGGTAGTGAATTTCATCAGTCAAAGGGTCCGTTAAAGACTGCACGGGTTTATATACCATAAAACCCCCCCCTGCTCAATAATTGCCTACGTCATGGCTATAGCGTCTAACTAAACCAATGGGATCCCTTATAAAATTTTTAACGGGGTCTACTGCCAATAGATTTAAAGCATACTCACGAGTCCTGTTTATCCCGATCGCGCGCATTCCCATTGTGTCATATAGACTAACGGCGCCTGTTTGGCATGAGCCAAACAACGGAAAATTTCCACCCCGCCCAATTAAATCCTCACGCGCTGATAAACAAAGAAATAACCGCGATATATTTAACAAAGAAACTAGGACTACGAGATCACGACTATTTAACTTTAAAGGAAAGAAAACTGGTGCGAGTATAAACTAAACCAACTGTCATAAAAACGCAATAAAATACCTACAGAAAAAGACCAAACGCAAAATTAATTGAGAAAGAGAAGATTGGGCCTCTTGAAAAACAGAATTACAGTACAGCATCACACACAAGTGAGTGTGGATGTTAGGATTGTGCTAGTTAGTGTCACTTTTTGTGTCTTATTTTTTTCCTTCATTCACTGTCATACAACCACACCTATTTCTCTCACGCTATTGGCCAGTCTCTGGCTTTTCTTGTCAGCAAACAGTTTCTCCCTCAAGCTGTTGTGCAGTCTTTGGCTTTTCGTGTCATCATAGTTTCTCCCTCAAGCTGTTGGCCTGTCTCATGCTTTTCTTGTCACCATACAGTTTCTCCCTCAAGCTGTTGGCCAGTCTTTGGCTTTTCTTGTCATCATACAGTTTCTCCCTCAAGCTATTAGCCTGTCTCATGCTTTTCTTGTCATCATACAGTTTCTCCCTCAAGCAATTGGCCTGTCTCATGCTTTTCTTGTCATCATACAGTTTCTCCCTCAAGCTGTTGGCCAGTCTTTGGCTTTTCTTGTCATCATACAGTTTCTCCCTCAAGCTGTTGTGCAGTCTTTGGCTTTTCTTGTCATCATAGTTTCTCCCTCAAGCTGTTGGCCAGTCTTTGGCTTTTCTTGTCATCATACAGTTTCTCCCTCAAGCTGTTGGCCAGTCTCTAGCTTTTCTTGTCATCATACAGTTTCTCCCTCAAGCTGTTGGCCAGTCTTTGGCTTTTCTTGTCATCATACAGTTTCTCCCTCAAGCTGTTGGCCAGTCTTTGGCTTTTCTTGTCATCGTACAGTTTCTCCCTCAAGCTGTTGTGCAGTCTTTGGCTTTTCTTGTCATCATACAGTTTCTCCCTCAAGCTGTTGGCCAGTCTCTAGCTTTTCTTGTCATCATACAGTTTCTCCCTCAAGCTGTTGGCCAGTCTTTGGCTTTTCTTGTCATTATACAGTTTCTCCCTCAAGCTGTTGGCCAGTCTTTGGCTTTTCTTGTCATCATACAGTTTCTCCCTCAAGCTGTTGGCCTGTCTTTGGCTTTTCTTGTCATCATACAGTTTCTCCCTCAAGCTGTTGGCCAGTCTTTGGCTTTTCTTGTCATCATACAGTTTCTCCCTCAAGCTGTTGGCCAGTCTTTGGCTTTTCTTGTCACCAAACAGTTTCTCCCTCAAGCTGTTGTGCAGTCTTTGGCTTTTCTTGTCACCAAACAGTTTCTCCCTCAAGCTGTTGGCCAGTCTCTAGCTTTTCTTGTCATCATACAGTTTCTCCCTCAAGCTGTTGGCCAGTCTTTGGCTTTTCTTGTCATCATACAGTTTCTCCCTCAAGCTGTTGGTCAGTCTTTGGCTTTTCTTGTCATCATACAGTTTCTCCCTCAAGCTGTTGGTCAGTCTTTGGCTTTTCTTGTCATCATACAGTTTCTCCCTCAAGCTGTTGGCCAGTCTTTGGCTTTTCTTGTCATCATACAGTTTCTCCCTCAAGCTGTTGGCCAGTCTTTGGCTTTTCTTGTCATCATACAGTTTCTCCCTCAAGCTGTTGGCCAGTCTTTGGCTTTTCTTGTCATCATACAGTTTCTCCCTCAAGCTGTTGGTCAGTCTTTGGCTTTTCTTGTCATCATACAGTTTCTCCCTCAAGCTGTTGGTCAGTCTTTGGCTTTTCTTGTCATCATACAGTTTCTCCCTCAAGCTGTTGGCCAGTCTTTGGCTTTTCTTGTCATCATACAGTTTCTCCCTCAAGCTGTTGGCCAGTCTTTGGCTTTTCTTGTCATCATACAGTTTCTCCCTCAAGCGGGTTGTTGAAGGCCATGATGTCAATTTGCTCTTCTCATGGAGCATAAAATGATCACTTGATCCCTTCTTGGTAAGCAGTAGTGTGCTTATATTTGATTCTCGGTGAAGAATTTATATGTGTTCTGTAACTGCTGAGTGGTGATGTACATAATGTTTGTGATGTAAGGGAGCCTAGCAGAAGCTTTCAGTAAAGAGTTCTGAGCAAGTGAACAGCACATGCTGAACTGTCTCATATGGATGGGTACAATTGTGGCAGTTAGGCTCATGTGAAGGGCTTAATTTGTTTAAGTGCTTGTTGAGTCGAGTATGTTATGTTTTTATTTGGAAAATTGTGCTTTGCTGCAAGTGTTGTAGGTTGTTGATGTTATTTTTGGTAGAATGAGTCATTTCTTTATACATGGCACATCTTAGTAGACTCTTTTGCCCATCTGTTCAGCCTTTCTTTAAAGTTGTTTGTGACAGTTGATGACAGCAAATGGAATGAATGAAAATTATGGCAAGTACTGATAACTGTTTTGAGAGACATTTTATTGACTGCTGCCAGAAGGATCGAAGAACAGGTCACAGCTTAAAAACTATACCTCTTTGTGCATATAAAGGCAATGTTAATTAACACATTTTGATCGTTCCTGTTTTTGTTTTCTGAGTGAGAGGCATCTCACAGCTGTACAAAAGTGATGTAAACCTTTTATGTCTTTGATTTTACAGATTGAAAAACTCAGCTGTACAAAACTTATTTCTTTCATCCCAATTCATTTTGTAACATAAAGCACAAACATTTCCCTCATTTGGATCAGGCTTGTATTTCTCATCATAGTGCAATCCAGGCGTTTCCCAGTTCTGTTTTTGTTCTCTTTCAGTAATCAGTTGTTCTCACTTGTATTTGTTTTTGTTTTTTAACACAGTTTTTGTTCCCAAATGTGTTAAAACATCCATTCATGTTGTAGTTTACAATGTTAATTATTATAAATTTAAAACATATTTTTAATACATTTGTCATTCAGAGATGATAATTTGAAGGAAAAAAAAAGAACCTGTAAAAGTGGCAGTCATGTCACATTTTTTATTTGTGTTTTTATGTTTGTAATTTTGAATGTACATTATGTTCATAGTCTGCATGTGAGTCTTAGAGGAGCAGAGAAAATTGATGGATTGATCATTTGAAGGCTAAGGAAGAAACATAATAAACTGTGTTTCCCAGGAGTCCCTTAAGAGATAGAGGAAGATCACGACATCTGCTGCTGCGGGCATGCGATGATGAGATTGTGCATGGGGCTGGCACATTCAACACACATTTTTACATAAACCACCACTGCTGCCTCAAGCATATTATGAGTGGCGATGGTCAGGTTGTGTGTGGAGCTAGCACCTCATCATGTAACACAAATTGTTACAGAACTCACCACTGCTGCCTCATGCACATTATGAGAGACGATGGTCAGGTTGTGTGTGGAGTTATCACCTCATCATGTAACACAATTATCACCTCAACATGTAACACAAATTGTTACATAAACCACCACTGCATGAGACATGAAGTTGCAGCTTCCTGCATGGGAATGACAGTGACGATTTTGTTTTGTCCCTACTTTATATTTATTAATTTCCATTGAATTCCCTTTACAACTATATATATATATAGGCTACTTGTGTAAAAGACCGTCATAAGACGGGAATTAAATTCAAAAGCACCAATATCTAACGGCAATTTTACTTATTCAAAAGTATTAAAAAAACCAAAATATTTGTTTGACATCTAATGTTAAAATGCTCTCACAATATATAACAGCATTCTTCTTCTCGCAACACTCCAGAAGAAAGTGAATTGCTTCCTCCTGTTAGTAGTTCTACATAGCAGCAGCGAGGATCACAATGTGTGTATACGGGATCACACATTCCATAAATATTTTTGTGCACACCGTCATTTGCGCATCCTTCTTTGGGGAGAGTACATATAAGGGAAACAATATAATTAATGTCTAACTTTCAACCAAAGTTGCATCCCTTAGCGTTACTGACAGAAAAAGCTGGGATTTTATATTATATATATATATATATATATATATATATATATATATATATATATATATATATATATATATATATATATATATATATAGTTGTAAAGGGAATTGAATGGAAATTAATAAATATAAAGTAGGGACAAAACAAAAACGTCATTGAAGTTATCCATTCCCGAAAATTGGCTTCCTCTCTCAGGTGCCTGGGAAAATCGACCCTAAATAATGTCCTCTTATCTTTTAAGAGCATAATTTTGTTCCATTTGTGAATGAAGTTTATTGGCACTAGACATGAGGGTGCTGAAGGAAAGAATAGCTGTAAGGAAATGTTGAAACTTGTACAGAAAGATGCCTAATTTGTCACTGTGCAAGAAATACAGTATCTAAATCAAGTGGGCTAATATCAGCTTTATGAAATACAATTACAAAACAAGTCGGACATTCTAGCTAAATAATATTCATCAGTGAAGAGGCCTGCAAGTGCCGTGGAAATGGAGAAACAATTAAAAGCAGCATTGATAAAATAAGTAAATAATAAGGTAAATAATTTTGTTAGTTTCATAAGAAGTGGCTAATATGACCTTGTACAAGGGGCTGGCTGCTTCATCATGTCAAACAAATTGTTACAGAAATCACCACAGCAAGGGGACTGACTGCATCGGTGGCTCCATAGGGATTAGATAATGATGAAATAATTTTAATATAACTAGCAAATACTGCCATAGGGGAATGAAGTGTTAGAGTCTTGGTTCAACTTTATGAGGTGAGCTGACCAGTTCCCTTCCTGACTGCCTTTGCCTTCTCTAACATGAGCATTTAAGCACCCATTTACAGCTGGGTATACTGCAGTGTAATGCTACCAGGTTTCAATCCTGGAACCCGGTAACTTTTTCATGAGAGGCAAGTGCTCTAAACACTTATCCAATCGGATGCTCATGTCTGAACAGCTTGCCATAAAATATCAGAATATATCAAAAAGAGAAGTAGCGTAGTTCACACTGGAAAGGTTGCCACAGAATCTAAATTAATAGCACATAAATTTCTTTTGTTGTATATACTGCAAGTTAACTTTTCATTTGTGGCCATTTTTCTTCACAAAATGTACTTTCAAGTTTTGTTTGTTTTGTGTTTCATTTTTTAAAATGCTTTTCAGCTAGTCTTTTATTTTCTGTGTGAATCATAATACTTGGTGCAGATGAAGTGCTTGATAAAATGTGTTCTTGGGCAGTAGTTGCATGTATGTGTGGGCACCAGTATTCTTAGGCAGTAGTTGCATATATGTGTGTACATTGGTTCTTCAGAAGAAGTTACATATCTGTGTTGGGAATGGAATTGTTGGACAGTAGTTAGATATCTGTGTGGGGAGTAGAATTGTTGGACAGTAGTTGCATACATATGTGGGCACTGGTGTTCTTGGGCAATAGTTGCATATCTGTGTGGAGAGTAGAATTGTTGGACAGTAGTTGCATATCTGTGGAGAGTAAAATTGTTGGACAGTAGTTACATATCTGTGTGGGGAGTGGAATTGTTGGACAGTGGTTGCATATCTGTGTGGGGAGTAAAATTGTTGGACAGTAGTTGCATATCTGTGTGGAGAGTAGCATTGTAGGACAGTAGTTGCATATCTGTGGAGAGTAGAATTGTTGGACAGTAGTTGCATATCTGTGGAGAGTAGAATTGTTGGACAGTAGTTGCATATCTGTGTGGAGAGTAGAATTGTTGGACAGTAGTTGCATATCTGTGTGGAGAGTAGAATTGTTGGACAGTAGTTGCATATCTGTGTGGAGAGTAGAATTGTTGGACAGTAGTTGCATATCTGTGTGGAGAGTAGAATTGTTGGACAGTAGTTGCATATCTGTGTGGAGAGTAGAATTGTTGGACAGTAGTTGCATATCTGTGAAGAGTAGAATTGTTGGACATCTGTATGATCACTGTTCATTGGAAACTGCCCTGAAAATGTTCACCAATAATTATGCTGTAGGTCACATGTAGACAATCAAGGATGATAAGAATCAGATAATAGAAAACAATCAAGTGTCAGATTTCAAAATGTCTGCTGCAGTTGCTGCTGATTACACCGTTTAAAAAAAATTTGATGAGTGGCAAATTTTTCTCCAGGATGATTCATTCTTGTACACTTTATATCATTGTAAAGGTTGTCATGTTTCCATATCATAAATAATCTCTCAGACAACAGTGTCTAACTAAATGTACAATAAATTACTATACAGGATGTACAGTTAAGCTATGATCATTCTGTTTTGTTTTTTTTTTTCATTTTCTTAGTGAAAAAAAGAAAAGAAAGTGAGAAAATGTTGCTGAGATTGTCTGGAATTATTCACAAATTTGCCCCATGTAGTTTCCATGGGTCTCTTGTGAAAGAATAGCACTAGGGCTCCCCAAGTCATGTCATACAAGACGACTTTTATGAGGTTGTGCATGGGAGGCTGGCAGCCTCATCATGTCAAACAAATTGTTGCAGAAATCACTGCTGTAAGAGTATGTGAATGCTTTGTGCAGGCTTCCTGCTGTAGAGGCCAACTGCGGTGATGGTTCCATGCTTCATTTGGAGCAAGACAGGAACGTGATGATGATGATTCACAAATTAATGTATGTGAACTTGGCTGCACCTACTGTGTCAGTTACAGTTGTTATCTTCCTGGTTTCTTAAGTCTTTCTGTCTTACAGCTCATCTCTTGTTTATTCTTTTTTTTTAAATTGGGAATTGATACAAATGTTGTGTGATACTTTAAGGCTTCCAATTATTATTTAACACATTAACTACCGCAAGCCGGTGGAACCAGCTTTTGAAATCCTATCATTTGGACCACGAGCCGCTCAGAGCGTCAATCTAATTTTAGTAATAAAATGAATGAAAAATGTACTGAAACACTTTCTGATCTGGTTCGAGATTTTAAGTTGCCACTGGAAAACAAATTCCCAAAGCATGGTTGTTGTAGAACACTGGAAAATTGATATTATGTTCATATTTTTCAGCGTTTTGGATTAGTTACCAAATCGTGTAAAACTGTTTACCATGGCAACTAGTGATAGGACCACAAAAAATGCATGTACATCTCGTCTAACGGCTGAATAGGCTAGAAACTTGTTTCAAAAATTCACTGTTAGATCTAGCGACGAAGACAAGATTGAAAATGGTGTGAACATTGTTTGAAATAGTGATTTTGATAGAGATGGGGCGCAAGCAGTTATAATTGTAAAAATATTGCAAGTCCTCGGCCATCGGACAGCCGTTAAATAGCAACTACCAATATTATAGTTACAAATGGTGCTTATTGTAATAGGACATTCATTTATCTTTAAAATGACGTGTAATTCATAAAAATATGTAAACAATTACAAAAACTACAGCTTACTTTGTGCAAACACCTACAGGATGAAAATGGGAAAAAAATTTTATTCGGCCACAGTGTGTTTTTCAATTCGGTAGTTAATATGTTAAACTAAATATGAGTGAAAATCAGCCATCTTGTATATGAGAAAGAACATCGTTATATTGTAACATATTTACGTGAACAAAAATGTATTAGCTGTAGAAAAAATATTCTTCAGAAGTCATACAAAACTTCTTCATCTGGCCAAAAGAAACTGGGAAATAGGCAAAAGTTTTCACTGGAACATTTGTTAGGACTCCTTCTTCATGTTGTTGTTTAACTAGGGCTGCTGAGCTTCTCGCTCTTTAGCAGCCAATACCAAATTGAAGACTCCTTGGTATTATCTACACTGTAGATCTAGGCTTTTCTGCCATTCTGAAACATGTTACGCTGAAGTCATGAGCTCCAGTTTCTTCAGCTTGGCTTGCATTTAAAGGATCGTCACATCTGGTCCCAAGCAAGGAGTAAGAAGTGCGTGGCACACTATGCATTCCCCGCCATCCAAGGGGGCTCTCCAACTATGCAGAGCTAAAATACTGTACTCTGGTTCTGGGCTCTCCCAAGGAATTGTCACGTCCTGCACAGAGCCACTTCTCAGCTTCCCCTGCCTATCACTGTTTCCACAGTGAGATCCTTCTGCATGCAGTCAACCAAGTCAAAGAATTACGCCTGGGGCTCAAGTGACTTCTCCAAGCTTAGTGTGCACTGCTGGGTTCTCAACAATTTTCACCACAGGGGGAATCCCTGGAAGTGTGTGAATGAACTTGAGTCAATGAGGATGTAATTAGCCTCACAGACATAGGTTCACTTCCACTTACATATATTGTAGCATTGTGTATAGCTGGTGATCATATAAGGATGACTCCAGATATGCCTCCATGCATCTCCTTCTTCGTAAATTACATTAGTTTGTTGTTTTTTTTTTTTTTAAACAATGATTATGTTACACATTAGAAGCATTACAAAATGAGAAATAGACACTTCATGTTTTTTGTGTTTTTCAGTACATGGTAGTTTGTGCAGATGCCTTGTTCATATTTAGTGGTGGCACATGTATATTTATATAATTGTAATAAAAAAGTTGGCGGCACTTGTTGCGTTAAAACTGCATAAAGGTACCATTGTTTCTTATTAAAAGTCAAAGGTTTTACGCTGGTGCTGGATTTAAAACAGTTGACATCATTGACAGTTCACCACAGCCTGTGAGAAAAGTATTGTTTAAAATCTGTAGTGGAAAATAATTTTCAAGTGTTGTGGAGAAAGAATATTTTTGTTTTCCTCTTGGTTTCATGTGTGTACAGAGAAAGTACGTGCAGTTTGAAACTGCCAGATTTCTTTAGTTGCGGACTTTTTAAGCAGGTCTTTGAAATCGTGTTCACCACAATTTACAGGTAGCCTCCAACTATTGTATATAATTTGTTTATAAAAATGTAATCAAAATACAGGAATATAGAGGTAGGATTTCTCGTTAGCCTGCATTTGTAGACATATAAGTATGGTAAGCCTTATGCAAACGCAGATGTTTGATGTCACCATAGAGATTTTCTGGTACTTGAAATGGCCATAAATGCTTTTTTTGCTCTTCATGAATACGACATTTTTATATTAGGTACATAGTTAACATTTTACTGATGTCGCAGGTGTATGCATTCATAGTTCCAAATTTTTAGCTCATTGAGTGTGTACAAAACTGATTAAATTCCGAATGATGACAGGAATGATTTACTTTTGTACTCCCGAATGTTCTACAATGTATGATGTGATTATTTAATATATGTTTTTCAATTGATCAAGCATTCACTTTAGATAGTACAAATTAATATCTTTTGATGTTGATTCCAAATTCACAATTTGAATATCTCATCATTTCCTGATTAAAAATATGTATGTACATGCACACAGGTGCACACCATTCTATAAATGATGTACAATGTTCAGGTTAAAATGACCAAGTCAATGACATTTTTCTGAATGTCACATATTATATTATTGTTAGTTTTTGTATTTGATAATTGTGTATTTTTGGATTAAAAATACAATTGACTGATCATATACATGTGCGTTACTGATTTAGTAAATCACATCAAAGAATTGTGCAGATTAAAATGTAATACAATACGTTTTGTGCCTGTTTGCAGGTAGAAGCTCTAGGGTTCCGAGTTGTTGTTGTTACTATTGTTTAACTAGGGCTGCTGAACTGGTCGCACTTTTACAGCCAATGCCAAGTTGAAGAATCCATGGCATTATTCACACTTTATATATAATAATATAGGCTTTCCCAGCGGCTTTTCTACCATTCCAAAATGTGTGGCAGTCATGAGCTCCAGTTTCTTTAACAGGTATTCTTTCCTGGCTTGGCATACATTTAAAGGATCATCACATCTGGTTGGTTTCAAGCTGGAAGGGGAGAGGGGTGTGGCATACTGTGCAATCACTGCATCCATCGGGACTCACAAAATATGGAGTGCAAAAATACTGTGCTCTGGTTTTAGGCTGTCCCAAGGAATCATCACATCACCTGCCATCTGGTCATTGAGAAATCCTCCTGCAAGCAGCCAACCAGGTAATAGCCGAAATTAAGTCTGGGGTTCAAGTGACTCCCCCCAAACTTAGTGTGCAGTGCAGGGTTCTCAGCATGTTTCACCACAAGTGGCATTGTGATGTTTGGCCACTGGTGTGGCTAGTCAATCCCTGAAGTATTGGCCAGGATACACCACATGGAGGTGCTTCAGGGTCTTGGTTAGAGATCTAACCCTGGAATTCATGCAAGAGCAGTGTGAATTCATCTGCATCCCGGGGTTGAGGGTTAGGGACCACTTCCTTGTATTGTCAAGAAAAACAAAGATACTGGACCAGCCTAACAATGTTAACCCACAAGTATAGTCATTAACATAACTGACAGAATACATAAACAGGAATTTTGGAAAGCTGTAGTTGGCTGTGCAAGCCTTAATGGCACTTGACGGTGATGTCCTAAAAGATTATTGTTGCACCTGTGTGGTCCAGTGCTTCATGGGGTTCCCGGGGATCTGTGAAGAGGCAGAGAAAGAATAGGACTACTGATTGTGCAGTCATGTCACGAGAGGCGACTAATACGAGGTTATTCGTGATGCTGGCAATGTCCTCAAGTAAAACAAATTGCAACAGCAACCACCTATACAAGAGCATGGTTTTGACTCATGCTTCCTGCAAATGGTGGCTTCATGCTCCATTTGGAGCAAAAACGGAAATGAATGTATGATTAATTATCTCCCTTCTATTATCTGATTCATTATCTCCCTTCTATTATTTGATTAATTATCGTCCTTCTATAAAGTATTATCTGATTCATTATCGTTTTTCTATCTGATTCAGCATATCCATTCTATTACTTGATTCAATATCTCCCTTTTATTATCTGATTCTTATCACCCTTCAATTATCTGATTCATTATCGCCTTTCTATTATCTGATTCATTATCGCTCTTCAATTATCTGATTCATTATCACCCTTCAATAAACTTATTCATTATCACCCTTCAATAAACTTGTTCATTATCACCCTTCTGTTATCTGATTCACCATCACCCTTCTATTCTTTTTCTTCTTCTTTGATCCTTAGCAGCAGACTGTCAAAGCAGGCAGTGCCCATCACGCCTGGTGGCGTCTTGTAGGGCAGCAACAAATTGCTTCCACTTTGTTTAGTCGGCGGTCATCCTTCATACAGTGCCCCAACTCTGGTACATTCTTTGTATCTCAGCTTCCACAGTTCTCCTCCAAGTTGTTTTTGGTCAGCCTCTCTTTCGCTTTTCTTTGGGGGTCCATAGCATAGCTGTTCTTGTAATGGCATCAGGGTCCCTTCTGAGGACGTGGCCAACCCAACTCCAGCGTCTGCCAGCTATGATAATGTGCATGTCCTCTTGGTTATTCCGAATAAGTAGTTCTTGGTTGGTGATAGTATTCAGCCAAAAGATTCTGTGAATTTTCCATAGGCAGATTGTGTGGAAAGAGGACAGTTTTGGCATTTCCTTCTCTGTTACTCTCCAGCATTCCGCACCATAGAGAAGCACAGAAAGTGCACAGCTCTCTGTCGTGAATTCTGATTCTCAACACGTCATTCATACCCAAACGGTACGCCATACTTTATAACAATGTATCCTAGACGGACCAATGAAACGGCGTCTCTATTCGTTTGTTTACAATAAGTATTAGGCATTCAACATGGCCAGTCCAAATCTGTGTAACCCAGTTGGGTATGGAATTATACTACAGCATTATGAGCGAAGTACCGCCTGGAAGAGGTCAGTAATTTAATAATAGGACTGTTACTGTATAAGTAGGTGTAAAGACTTCCACAAAAAGTATTATAATAACAGAGAAAAGTGAAATAGAATGCATCAAGACATTAGGCTAGTCGAAAATTTTGCTGTTTAGGCTACGCCTAGGAAAAGATGGAAGTATGATATAAAAAGACAATTATCTAGAAAGATAAAGACTAATCCAGAGCGTACTTTAAGCCTAAGATGAAGGAAATCGCTCCAGGAATAAGGAAGATATTTAAATTCCTAGTTTTCCATACACGCACATCTAGACAAATGTATGCCGATATTTGAGTATGCAACACACTTCAGCATAACTGCGTTCTGTGTCGTTCGGCCCTGACCTATATAAGGACTTGCCCTTTTGCGAAAGCAAGCTACAAAATTTTCAAACTACAGTAAAGAGCGCCAGGCGGTCAGTCAAACTTCCATTGCCTTCTGCATCTGAGAGCAGACTGTATGACCATTAACAGCTCAACTGTATGTACTTGAGGCTAAGAAAGAATGTATATAAATATATATATACAGGGTGGTCATAAAGTCTTTCCCTGATTTCAAATTTTTACGAGATCCTCCAGATGTTAAAAGCATCAAAGCTTTGTATATAAAGTTTACAGACACTGGCAGTGTCGGTGACATGCCCAGAGCAGGTAGGCCTCGTGTGAGTGAAGAAACTGTGGACACTGCGTCCACAATACGTTTCAACGCAGTCCTCAGAAATCAACCTATCATGCCTCAAGAGAACTTGCAATCCCTCGAATATTAGTGTTGAAAATCGCAAATGTTGAAATCTACAAATAGCATTAAAAAAACTGTTTTAGTTCTAGAATAATTTCCAAAAAACCACATGTCTGCACAGAATACTTTTTTTTTTTTAAATTTTTGAAATCAGGGAAAGATTTTAAGACCACCTTGTATTTCTATTAATTAATCAAAGTGTGCGTTAGGAAGTGTAGATGTGTTTTAAACCACTGTGTAATTTCTGGAGGCAAAACCAAGCCTGTGTATATTCAAATAATTTGAGAATGGCAGCGGAAAGTGTGTTCATAATTTTAGAAAAGCATTTAAAGAATTATTTCTTGAAGGAATGGGACACACACCAGGAACAGAGGAAAGGATGAAAGGAATTGTATTACTGCATTGTTTAAGATATCACATAGTATTTTCCACAAAACCTAATAACTGTATGGAGGCGAATCATGGACAGATAGCTGTAACCAAGGATTTGGAGAAAGATTATATTCACAGTGACCTGGATTGTGTTATTACTGATTTATTATGTCCTGTGCGTCTACTTGCACTCCGTCTGAAACTGTCTCTCATCCCCTACATCTGTGCTAGAGAGATAGAGATGGACAATACAGTGGTTAACAATTGTATTTCAGGTTACATCCTGTAACTAAAAGTACACCTTAAGGAGCCAGCCACAAATTATAGGAGCTAGAGTGTTGCGAGAGCCCTTTAAAATCGAGAGGGACAGCCACCCAGTACCTACTGCCTGGAAGAATCTCATGTGATGTTTCTATCCAGAACAAGTGTGACAGGCTACAAAACCAAGAACTGAAGCTAAGTAGCCACACAAGGCTACTGTCCAGTGAACAACAGATATACCACAATTAATATGTCACCTAAGACAGTAGCAAATGATGACAATTCAGTGCATTTAGATAGGCAAATTCATATTCAATAATTGACAGTAATTCAGAAACTCTGAGGAACTTTTATTGCTCCTAAAATAAAGATAGTCTACAACCAGAGTGAGTTCAGCCAAGAGAGAAGAACTTTCCTACAAATTTAAAGACTGTAGATAGTTTTGAACATTTTACAAGTGATTTTATGTTGTAATCAAATTTTGAGTTCAGTGAAAGATTTTCACCAAAGAAAAGAAAAACTTGTATAAAATAAATTGTAAATATTTGCCAACAGACTTACTTGGATTATTTAAGTTAAGTTACAGTTCTTGTTGGTAAATAGTTTAGTTTAATACCCCTAGCAGAGCTTAACATTATAAACAGAAGAGGATCTGGAGAGGAGCATTTAGGAACCTAGGATAATACACTATCATCATACCTAGGAACTTATACAGCTTGATCTTACTTTTGATGTCTATACACCCTTACTCTTTTCAGAGAAGGGGGTATTGCTTATAAGACCAGTCCCTTATCTGGCACTATCCTGGTATCACCTGATACAACTTTGTGTCCAGGATATCTTATATTTCAAACAATAATGAAATCCTCTTGTGACACTCTGTCACGTAGCGTTTGAAGGATAAGAATTATTTAGAGGAAATAATAGATCTGATTGTGGAAGATTTGGCTCAAGGAATTCCTGCTGGGTTTTCCACCACTGAAGGGAGACAAAGAGGGTAAATTCTCCTAACTAGACAGGTCTGGAAAAGGTTGTAAGGAGATATTTGGTCTCTCGCTACTGTCGTCCCCTTCTCAGTTATCTATTATTATTCTCAATTAAACTGGGTTTATATTAGATTTTACGAGCCCCCCCTCCCTTATAAAGGAAGATAAACATCAGACAATATTCAACATCTAATAGAAGGAACAAAGCATGGGGTACATTATATACACCCAATTGGTTTATTGCAATAAAATGAATAGATGGTGAATGATAGTATTGTCTGCTGTATGTACTATGTGTCTCACATCAAGTGTGTTTCATCATGGATGACAAAAATATGGCATTGATATGGTGAGTTCCCTTTTTTGAGGAACTTATCTTTTCAGCCCCTGGCTGATAGTGAAGCGTGGTTAGTTCTCCGGTCTCCTTCTGACATTGCCCCAGGTAGGTCTTGAATGGTTCGGATTTGCCTTCTCTGTGCTCGACTCCGTATTCTGCTCTGAGATTGGACTGTCGTGCAAGGCTCCACCATAGACTGAAGACAAATACGACGGCTTCATTAATTTTCTGGCTTTAGAAAGCAGTCTTTCCCTAAGCCGTCCGTCTGCCAGTCATCTCAGATTTTAGTCTCTAACATCATATGTCTAGAGCCTAATCTTGAATTCAAGTTTCTCCTTTCTGTCCTTTATTATATTTCTCTGCCCCAGTGGCAGTATTATAATTCTTTAGACTGATTTATCGTCAACTAAACCCGATGAATTATTATAAATGTCAGTTAAACCCACCAAATTTATCATAGAAATGTCGGCAACAGTATTCTAGTTTTGTGCCTCTAGCCTAATCGTCATGTCAATTATGATGAATTTAACAAATAATTGGACACCAGTGTTTTAGAATTATCTGACAACATTATCACACACTTCATGTCTGGTCGCATCGTCATATAATTTATAATTAATATATGTCACGGTCTGTCGCATTATCGTTAATATTAATTTCCGCTAGTCTAAGCGTCGGGTGCCTTCTTTAGCCTAAATAACATCTGGAAGTCCTCCCAATACAGCACAAGCACAAAATTAAGATTATACCAGAGTTGCGTGCTTTCTGTGCTTCTCTATGGTGCGGAATGCTGGAGAGTCACAGAGAAGGAAATGTCAAAATTGTCCTCTTTTCACACAACATGCCTAAGAAAAATTCACCGCATCTTTTGGCCGAATACCATCACCAACCAAGATCTGCTTACTCGTAGCAAGCAAGAGGACATGCACACCATCATAGCTGGCAGACGCTGGAGCTGGGTTGGTCATGTCCTCAGAAGAGACCCCGATGCCATCACAAGAACAGCTATGTTTTGGACCCCTGAAGGAAAGCGAAAGAGAGGCCGACCAAAAACAACTTGGCGGAGGACTGTGGAGGCTGAGATGCAAAGAATGAACCAGAGTTGGGGTACTGTACGAAGGATGGCCACCGACCGTGCAAAGTGGAATCAATTTGTTGTTGCCCTACAAGACGCCACTAGGCGTGATGGCCACTGACTGCTTTGACGGTCGGTGGTTAAGGATCGAAGAAGCGTCTGGTCGAAAATAATCAAATAATATGGAAATTAATAGCTATATATATATATTCCCGTTATACATTATTATGAACATGTTGTACATATCCCGTGGGATCATAAAATACACCCGATCACATGTGGCTGGATGTGATCGTAAAACAAAAATTATGAATAAAGTAAACGCAGTTATACCAGTTTTGCGTAAATTTTATAAGGTACTACACATTTCCTCACAATACTATTTTCTAACGAGATTTTCACTTACCTACTCAGATGGACCAGCAATTTAGACACGTGGCTTCAGTGCGTTTAATGCATGAATTCGCAGCTTGTCTAGATTAGGTCTAGCTTTCTTGATTACCTGGGCGTAAGTGAAAAATGGCTGGATTTGCCGCACTTTTAGCGGGTCATTTCCGCTTGGACACGTGATCCGTAGCGTGCATCATGTGACCTTAGCATCAATAAGACGCTCCAATCAATAACGTTAAAAGTCACGTGGGGTCTTCCTAAAGTGGCCTATACTGGTTCTATCTAAGTTTAAGCAGTCTTGTCTTAAATTAAAGCGGGTTTCTCGCTACCGAGGTCAGTGGTCAACAATGACGTCGTATCTAAAAATAGCATTAAACTCGAGGAGAAAATCACCGAACGCTAGGAGATTATCAGCAAGTGACAATTCCCGGGACTTTGCGATCATGCATTGAAGATGATAAAAATGGCGTCTCGTAATTAATAAAAAAATGAAGAGAAGATTGGGCAAGTCGTCACACACTCTCATATAATCTTAGTTTGGTGTTTGTGCTGTACTGGGAAGACTTCCAGATGTTGTTGAGACTAGCAAAGGCTGTTCTCGCTTTATTCATTCTGTTGATGATGTTCTTGCTTGTTCCGTCGTCTGGTGTTACTATGCATCCTAAGTATGTAAATGTCCCTGTCTGTTCTAGCTTCTGGTTCCTTATTGTTATTGGCTCAGGACTGCCCACTGTGATAAATTTAACCGTAATACAACGTTAAAATATCTCCAAAGATAAAATGTAGGGATAAAAATAAGGCGTAAGCTACTAGAAGACATGATCGCCCATGCCGCGGTTCACTACCCGCCATGGAAACTAACTTGTTAGACGTACAGACAAAACGTTTACCCTTGGAGACGGGAGGGAACGGAGATCAAAAAGAAAAAATATGACTGAACACGTGCTTGAAACTAGCAAGGCTAAAAAGACGCAATTGGTGGGGAAAGGAAAAAAATTCACGTCCACAAGTTGACACAATGTAAAGAAATGGACAAAAGGGACCTTAGCTATTATACGCAACAGTCATTTCTTGGACGCTTTTACGATACTTAGTCCTTTTATTTGAATTCAGCGGCAAACGCATTACAGAAGATGCTCGAACATATTTCAAAAAAACAACTAACCTTGAAAAAGTAACTTTTTCTTAATAATAATGTTAGGAATATAAAACCTAGCTAGTCTGATAGCCCATCTTGAGCAGAGAAATAATATGTTTTCATTTATACAGACGGATAGATAATAATGAAGAAATTGACAAAAGACTGTGTTGTTCATAACAGACGAGCGACTGCACTGTTAAAAAAATGTCACTAATTTTCAAAAATTGCGGCCTTGAGACTCAAGTGCTAAAATCTAGTTGGAATGAAAGAGAGGGGGAAATAGTGGAAAATTGTGGCTAAAAATAACTCTAGAGACCGATTCGTGTAGAAAGGCATGTAGAACCAAGCGTGTTTTTTTTATGTAAGAGCAAGTAGAGACAGACGGACCAACAGACAATAATACATACTTGACTGAGGTATGACTGAATTGACTTTTGGTTGGAGGTTTGAAATTTGAAAGGGGGGAAGTCGGTGATTGGCCACAGATAATCATATTATCGGCGCACAGACGCGCATTTTTGCCATTTAACATAAATTGTCCAGTAGTAGACACAGTAATTCTTCAGTGGTGTATTTCCCAGAAGCTAATTGCAATATTTAGAGGGACGCCATACTAGAGCCAGCAGCTCAGCTGAGTTTTGCTAGAATATAACTGTGTTCTCTATTCCTAATTCTGGTAAGAATGAAAGTATTTCTTTGTATATTTTAATATTGTTTAATGTTTCGAGTGATTTGATACTGCCATATCAAAATCTATCCCTTACAACAAGTAAGGATTCGCTCTAGATCCCCAGCCCAAGTTCAGGGTCTAGAGACAAACAAAATACATAAACGCCAGCAAGGATTATGAAGGGCGGATCAGGTGTTGAGATCAGTGGAACATATCACCTATCTTATTCAATAGCAGGAAGCTAATGAACATATTTCAGAATATGTAGTCTTGGGGAACTAGTACTATGTGAAACCAACTTGGTAAGATGTGCTGTATGGTCAGAGAGATCTGACCCCGTCTATGTGGTGTTGTTGTGTAGTGTTGTGTGCAGAAGTGGCTCAGGAGGTAGAGTTCTGACACATGACCCAATACTTTTGTTGCAGAAGTGTGAGTTTCTGTTTGGCACCAAAGTGGTGTCAAATGCTGTGGTAATAAATACAAGTGTGGACCAGTGCAGTCTAGTATTTTGTCGGAGCAGCCTTATATTGCCCCCAAGCACGGAGAGGTGGGGCCACCTGATTCCAGCACCAGAACTACTCAGTCAAGATACGTGAGCGTCTGGCCTGCCGTACCTTCACCAACTTATTTACTAAATAACACACCAACTATATTACCATCAACTAGAACCTACCATTTTTTGGGAAATAAAACTTGTATTACTCCCATCAGTGAATGGACAATGTTTGGTAGTCATAGACAGGGAGTGATGATACCACCCCAACAGCCTATCTAGAAATAAGTTCTCCTGGGACTATCTTAAGATAATTACTATTAACCAGTCATTTGAAATACATATGTACACATTTTCTAATTTATTATGACATATATTCATGCATCTCATTCATAATTTCAAAACCTTTCATATGTTCTGACCAAAATAAAACCTTGGTTCAGAACAAATAAACTTAAAGAAAATTTAATATCAAAAATTTAAACAGCTTGAGTTAGTTCAGTGTATTATAAATTTTATTAATATTATTAGACTTATTAAATATCTGTGTGTGTGTGTGTGTAATCTACCACAACACATTACATATCAGTACCCTAGATTTTAACGTAGCCACATTCATTAGTAAAAAAGATATGTGTGAGGTCGTAAGTGGTAGCAAGAAGGGCCTTCTGTAAATTCACAGCTACATTTATCTCAGGAGCCTTCACAGCTGACCTCATGCATCACACTAGGTAATATCACAACCATACAGTACCATCAAATCCACTACATATATTGGGGTCTTGTCCAGGGATAATTAGCTTATCAGTAATATTAGGATCTCCTGGTGGGAGAATTAAATTAGGGGGACAAATTGTAAAAATTAAAAGTGTCCCTTAAAATAAAAGTTGGTGAATCTTCACAGCCAGTGGTAGTTAATTGATTAATTAATTAATTAGAATTACTTTAGTTATTAATTGGTTAGAGATTTATCTTGCTCATTGCTAAATTATCTAAAAAGTATGGCGAAGCTGGCAAAGTTCAGATCAGCTGCTGTGCTAACGGCGAAGGATATGGGAATGGATGGTCAGGGTTTAATACAATACGTAACTGCAGAATGTGATAAGTATATTGAAAGGGAAGATAGGAGGTTAGCTGAAGAGAAGAGGTTACAAATTGAGGCTGATAGAGAACTTAAGAGGCTGCAGATTGAGGCAGAAGATAAAAGATTGACTGCCGAAAGGGAGGCAGCAGAAAAAAAGGCCAAAAGGGAGTCAGAAGAAAAAAGATTGACTAACGAAAGGGAGACAGAAGACAGAAGGTTGCAAAGGGAGCATGAATTACGACTAAGGGAGCTGGAATTACAATGCCATGCTCCTGAAAATGGTGCCAGCCCTTTTGCCTCAGATGTTACGCCTAGTCAGGGAGCCTCAACATCAGCTATGGGGTTTCATTTAGACCATTTTGTTGAGAAAGACGATGACATAGAGGGGTACCTCAGTCGTTTTGAATTATTAGCTACTACATATGGGTTAGAGAGAGAGAGAGGTGGAGTTTAAAGTTATCACAGGGACTGAGAGGTACTTCTTATGAAGTCTTCGCAAAAATGAACAGAGAAGACCAAGACAATTATGACATGTTAAAGCAGGCTTTGTTGTTAAGATACGAAAAAAATGGTGAATTTTATCGTAAGAAATTTAGAAATGCCAAACTGTCGTCTGGGGAGACATACCACCAATTCTCTGCCAGACTGGAAACCTATTTGGAGAAATGGACTGCTCTGGGGAAGACCCAAGATCTTAAAGAGATGATCATGATAGAGCAATTGAGAGAGTCCATGGCTCCAGACTTGAGAAAATTTCTCATGGAACAAGGTGCAGAGAGGTTGGGGGAGGTTTTAAATGTCGCTGAGAGGTATCAGGCAGCCCAGGCAGAGGTAAGTGGTGCTAAAAGAAGCACATAGACAATTTTAAAGCTCCACAGCAATTTAATAAATTTGATAATAGAGAACAGGGTAATAAAGGTAGGACAAACTTTGAACGGCCCAGAAATGACTCGCGCGACAGTGACTCACAGTTCAATTACCAAAAAACTACTTACTTACTTACCCTTCTACCGTGAGGACAAGTTTTGGAAGAAAGAAGAAATCAGCTGTCCTTCTTCCTGATGCCTGGTTTCCATTCTAGTCCTCGGGGTCCTTCAAAGATTGTCTAATGTTGTCCTCCCTGGACTATGGGTCGCCCAGGGAAAGATGGTGCTGGAACCCTCTCAATTTTTCCCACAGCTTGTCAATGGTAGCCGAAATTTGATAATGGAGAACAGGGCCAAAAAAGTTGGGACTGTTCTTCTATTTGGGTCTGCAAGAAAATGGGACTTTTAGGCCTTGACGGAAACTCACCATTCAATGACCAAAAATACAATGAAAGAAAACCGTTTAACCAAGGAAAAAGATGGTGCAAATGGTGCAAGAAAGATAACCATAACACCGAATTTTGTAGAAGGAAACCTTCAAACATTGCTGCAATGAAGTCGGGGACTCAAAGATTAAAGGTTAATCCTAATGGACAGCAGGAACCTTATCACCCCCCAGTTTGTGAGGATGTTATTTGTAATGGGGTCACCACAAGGTGCCTTTATGATACAGGTTTGGATTATGATTCAGTTGTGAAGTCTAGCCTAGTGGACCCAAGTCAGTATACCACAGAAACAGTGGAAATACAAGGGGCGACTAAGGACATACCACTCATGACACTTCCCATCGCAAGGATAACGGTGAAAACTCGCTATGTGGAAGGAGAAATCAGAGCAGCAGTGATAGATGAACCAATCTACCCTCTGATATTGGGGTGTAGATACGTCTTCTTGGGGAATCCCGAGAGACCTGTGATCATGGCGACAGTGCAGACCAGGTCACAGAAAAAAGGAGGAAGAAGGTGAACCTATTAATGCTCATCCAGAGGAGATGAGGAAGGCGCAGGCTGAGGATAAGACCCTTAAGCCATGTTTCAAAAAATTGCCCAAATGCCACACACCTCCAAGCAAGGGAGAGTACTTTGTGAAGAACAAATTATTATACAGGAAGACAGGAACTAGATCCACTGGTCACGGACAGTTGGTTCTTCCCAAGATATATAGGGCAAATTTGATAAGGAGCTTACATGTTGGAAAAGATGGTGACCATGAGAAAGTCGGTACCATCTGCCAAAAGATTGCTCGAAAATACTATTGGCCCGACGTAAATGTCGATATTGAGAACTTTGTAGAAGCATGTGGCATATTTCATGAGGGAACACCCACAAAGGGACAAAATGTGCAGGACCTAGAAACGCCACAGGGCAAATTTAGGCCTGGAAGGAAAACTAATTATACTCAGGTAGACAAAGTGGAATGGGAGCCCCCTTTTCACACCCAGTCTTCACTTGAATGGATTAACATGGCCACTATGCGACGAGTACAAAGAGTAAATTTTACCCAGGATAAGATGACAATCCCTCGGTCAGACTTATATAAACTGGAAGAACAGAAAAGAGAGCGAAGATCTCTCATAAGCAATCTAAAGTGGGGTGACAAACCCAAGAAAAAAATTGGTAGTGGTCGATTTGTGAGTGATGATTCTAGGAAGAAAAGTCCTCACTATAATGCTTCTAATGGACGGGACCCGATGGGTGCCATGAAAAATAAATATGGAAAATTAAAAATCCAGATGTAGCTTTATTAAGGACCTGGACAGATGAGAAGGCAGAAGAGACTGTTACCTCATCTTATCAATACGTGAACGAACTGACCACTCGTTTGAAAGCTGGATGGAAACTGGCAAATGATAATTTGAAACAAGCCAGGAAGAAACATGCAGCATATTTTAATAGGAAGGCAAAGGACAGAGAACTAGCTGTGGGAGAGAAGGTGCTGCTTCTACTACCCGGTAGCCAGAATAAATTACAAATTGGATGGCAAGGTCCATATACGGTTCTAGAGAAGGTGTCTAGAACAAACTATAAAATTGACAAAAAGGGGAAGGAGAAAGTTTATCATGTAAACCTTTTAAAGAAGTATCTGGACAGACCACTCCAGGAAAGCACCCCCTTACTGACCTTGGCTATCGCAACTCAAATGCAAAAGGAACCACTCACCTCACATGAATACCCATTACATCCTTGTGAAACAGCAGCACAGGTAAAAGTCAGTAAGCACCTGACTAAAAACCAGAGGGAGAGAGTTCAACAGGTTCTGGAGGAACATACAGATGTATTAACAGATAAACCAGGACATACAAATTTGCTACAGTATGACATGAAACTGGTAGACTCAAACCCAATCTGTATGAGAGCCTATTCTATTCCGTTCGCGAAGGAGAAGGCATTGAAGGAAGAAATAGATTATTTGTTGAAGGAGGGGATTATTTCACACAGTGAATCATCTTTTAGCTCCAGTGTAGTTTTGTTGAGAAAACCGTCTGGGGAACACAGACTGTGCATAGATTACAGGAAACTGAATGCTGTCACAGAAGGACAAGTGGATCCATTACCAGACACAAAACAGTTATTTGCCAGATTAAACAAGGCAAAATACTTTTCAAAGGTGGATCTTAGTAAAGGCTATTACCAGATTCCAGTGAAGCCTGAAGTGAGGCCTTATTTGGCCTTTAGCACTTCGGATGGACATTATGAATTCAACATGCTACCATTCGGACTGAAAAATGCTCCGAGTGTATTTTCAAGGATGATGCGCAAATTGTTGGATCCCCTGAATAACCCATGTATCACGAATTTCATGGATGATATTCTCGTCGCCACAGAGACATTTGAAGAACACATTGACTCCCTAAAAATGTTATTTGATAGGCTTAGGGAGGCGAACTTAACTGCTAGGCCAACAAAATGTTGTATTGGATGCAAAGAGTTGGAATTCTTGGGACACACTGTATATCAGGGCAACATGACCCCTGACCCCAAGAACTTGGAAAAACTGCAGAGAGCACCTAGACCACAAACAAAAAAGGACGTGCGATCATTCGTGTCGTTATGTGGTTTTTACCAAAAATATATCAAAAATTTTAACTCAATATGTGCTCCTCTGACTGATTTGACTCGCAAGGGACATCCAGATAAAATAGTTTGGACTGCGCAATGTGAATTAGCGTTCCAAGAGTTAAAGGAAAAACTCACTAGCAAGCCTATTCTCAAACTGCCTGATTTGACACAGGACTTTGTCGTAAGAACAGATGCAAGTAATGTAGGACTCGGGCGGCTTTGTTGCAAAGATCATCTTCACCTGATGGGGAACTGAACCCAGTCGCTTATGCAAGCCGCAAATTGAATAAGGCGGAGCAAGGATATTCCACAAGCGAAAAAGAATGTTTAGCGTTAATCTGGGCAATAAAGAAGTTTCAAATCTACCTGTATGGTAGGACTTTTGTGGTCCAGACGGATCATCAGCCCCTAGTATTCTTATCTCAGGCTAAGCATGAAAACGCAAGATTGTTGAGGTGGTCTTTATTACTGCAACCTTATCAGTTTAGTATTGAGTA
Organism: Oreohelix idahoensis; assembly: GCA_024509875.1. Classification (NCBI taxonomy): domain Eukaryota; kingdom Metazoa; phylum Mollusca; class Gastropoda; order Stylommatophora; family Oreohelicidae; genus Oreohelix; species Oreohelix idahoensis. The sequence goes on from JAMPIV010001943.1 coordinate 139,044, forward strand.
CATCCCAGGGTCATTGAATGTCGGTGCAGATTTCCTCAGTCGGCACCCCTGTGATCAAAATTAGAGTAGTGGCAGGCGTGAGGAGTAATTTTATCTATGTGTATCACTGGTTTTGGAACTTGCCGTAGGCATGTTTTCAAGTGGGGAGATGTGTGATAAATTTAACCGTGATACAACGTTAAAATATCTCCAAAGATAAAATGTAGGGATAAAAATAAGGCGTAAGCTACTAGAAGACATGATCGCCCATGCCGCGGTTCACTACCCGCCATGGAAACTAACTTGTTAGACGTACAGACAAAACGTTTACCCTTGGAGACGGGAGGGAACGGAGATCAAAAAGAAAAAAATATGACTGAACACGTGCTTGAAACTAGCAAGGCTAAAAAGACGCAATTGGTGGGGAAAGGAAAAAAATTCACGTCCACAAGTTGACACAATGTAAAGAAATGGACAAAAGGGACCTTAGCTATTATACGCAACAGTCATTTCTTGGACGCTTTTACGATACTTAGTCCTTTTATTTGAATTCAGCGGCAAACGCATTACAGAAGATGCTCGAACATATTTCAAAAAAAAAACAACTAACCTTGAAAAAGTAACTTTTTCTTAATAATAATGTTAGGAATATAAAACCTAGCTAGTCTGATAGCCCATCTTGAGCAGAGAAATAATATGCTTTCATTTATACAGACGGATAGATAATAATGAAGATATTGACAAAAGACTGTGTTGTTCATAACAGACGAGCGACTGCACTGTTAAAAAAATGTCACTAATTTTCAAAAATTGCGGCCTTGAGACTCAAGTGCTAAAATCTAGTTGGAATGAAAGAGAGGGGGAAATAGTGGAAAATTGTGGCTAAAAATAACTCTAGAGACCGATTCGTGTAGAAAGGCATGTAGAACCAAGCGTGTTTTTTATGAAAAAGCAAGTAGAGACAGACGGACCAACAGACAATAATACATACTTGACTGAGGTATGACTGAATTGACTTTTGGTTGGAGGTTTGAAATTTGAAAGGGGGGAAGTCGGTGATTGGCCACAGATAATCATATTATCGGCGCACAGACGCGCATTTTTGCCATTTAACATAAATTGTCCAGTAGTAGACACAGTAATTCTTCAGTGGTGTATTTCCCAGAAGCTAATTGCAATATTTAGAGGGACGCCATACTAGAGCCAGCAGCTCAGCTGAGTTTTGCTAGAATATAACTGTGTTCTCTATTCCTAATTCTGGTAAGAATGAAAGTATTTCTTTGTATATTTTAATATTGTTTAATGTTTCGAGTGATTTGATACTGCCATATCAAAATCTATCCCTTACAACAAGTAAGGATTCGCTCTAGATCCCCAGCCCAAGTTCAGGGTCTAGAGATAAACAAAATACATAAACGCCAGCAAGGATTATGAAGGGCGGATCAAGTGTTGAGATCAGTGGAACATATCACCTATCTTATTCAATAGCAGGAAGCTAATGAACATATTTCAGAATATGTAGTCTTGGGGAACTAGTACTATGTGAAACCAACTTGGTAAGATGTGCTGTATGGTCAGAGAGATCTGACCCCGTCTATGTGGTGTTGTTGTGTAGTGTTGTGTGCAGAAGTGGCTCAGGAGGTAGAGTTCTGACACATGACCCAATACTTTTGTTGCAGAAGTGTGAGTTTCTGTTTGGCACCAAAGTGGTGTCAAATGCTGTGTTAATAAATACAAGTGTGGACCAGTGCAGTCTAGTATTTTGTCGGAGCAGCCTTATATTGCCCCCAAGCACGGAGAGGTGGGGCCACCTGATTCCAGCACCAGAACTACTCAGTCAAGATACGTGAGCGTCTGGCCTGCCGTACCTTCACCAACTTATTTACTAAATAACACACCAACTATATTACCATCAACTAGAACCTACCATTTTTTGGGAAATAAAACTTGTATTACTCCCATCAGTGAATGGACAATGTTTGGTAGTCATAGACAGGGAGTGATGATACCACCCCAACAGCCTATCTAGAAATAAGTTCTCCTGGGACTATCTTAAGATAATTACTATTAACCAGTCATTTGAAATACATATGTACACATTTTCTAATTTATTATGACATATATTCATGCATCTCATTCATAATTTCAAAACCTTTCATATGTTCTGACCAAAATAAAACCTTGGTTCAGAACAAATAAACTTAAAGAAAATTTAATATCAAAAATTTAAACAGCTTGAGTTAGTTCAGTGTATTATACATTTTATTAATATTATTAGACTTATTAAATATCTGTGTGTGTGTGTGTGTATGTAATCTACCACAACACATTACATATCAGTACCCTAGATTTTAACGTAGCCACATTCATTAGTAAAAAAGATATGTGTGAGGTCGTAAGTGGTAGCAAGAAGGGCCTTCTGTAAATTCACAGCTACATTTATCTCAGGAGCCTTCACAGCTGACCTCATGCATCACACTAGGTAATATCACAACCATACAGTACCATCAAATCCACTACACCCACATTGAGTGTCATGACCTCTGTCTTCTTCAGATTGATGTTCAGACCCACCTGCTGGCTATACTTATTCAGTCTATCGGTTTTTTCTTGGATGTGTTGATGTGAATGTGCAAGTAGTCCAATGTCATCTGCATATTCCAGGTCTTTCAGATTAGAAAATGTTGTCCATCTAATTACTCTTGGACTGCCCTCTGTTATCTGGCACATCACCCAGTCTATGACTGTCAAAAATAAAGTTGTTGATAAGGGGCATCCCTGTCGTACTCCCGTCTTCACCTCGAAAGTTAAGTTGCTCAACCCAACACTGCATGTAAAGTTAGAATAGAGGCTTTTTATAATGGAAAAAATGCAGCTAGGAATTCCATAAGCCCTCAGTATTTTCCACAGGCTGTCCCTGTGTATGCTGTCAAAAGCCTTTTCAAAACCAACAAAGTTAATGTATAGCTGTCTCAGTGTGGTGGGTTATGATGTTATTAAGTGTGGTTGCTAGGTTACTTAGTGTACTGAATGAGGTCAGCTGTGAAGGTCCCTGAGGATAACAGTTTATGTGAGTTTACAGAGTACCTTTCTACTACCACCTATGACCTCAAGCAGACTTATTTGTGATTTATGTGACTGATAGCTACGTCTAATGTCTAGGGTAATGAAATGTGGTGTGCTGGTAATTGAGTACACAAACACACAAACACTAATATTAAGCTCTATGATCAAGTCAATTAACACTGTGTTTAAAATTTAGGAATTACAATTTTTTTCAAATTTATTTTATCCTGAACCAAGTTTTTCTTCTGGTCAGGACTTTTTTTGAATCAATTTTAAAATGAATCGGGTAAACAATGAAAGATTTCAATATAAATATATACATATATTATATATATAATATATTCACCTGATGGCAGTAAACACTTCTGCATGAAATTTCGACTTGTCAGACATATATCGGAAGCGATATATATAGCTTATGAGAATTAAACTGAAGAAGTTATATAAAAATAGAAGAATATGTACACAGACTGCAATCAAATATATATATAATGTATGAACAATATTTATATATTATATAGACAATCGATATAAATACTGAGAACAGCAATGACAGAAGCAGCTGTAGCGACCACCGGATACCTATATATGGATATACTTATAATATACAATACTTAAATATAGTATATATATATAATATATAAATATATATATATATACATAAGTTGAATTTACTAATATTGGTACTAACTAAAAGTCTTTAGGAACTAGTGCTGGATGTCGGGTCGGGGTATTTCCTCATCCCCAGTCTGTAGTTAATATTGTTCATTTGCTCTTTAACAGGGTTAATGGTGGAAAAAGTTATTAATACACAAGGTAGTTTCTAGTAGATTATGTTCGTTGATGAATCAGCAGGCCAGGTCTTTAATACTTAACTGGCCTGTGACGCTTGAAGAAAGTCGTTCCTTAGGCTCACTCCTCATATGCTCTGAGATAGTATGGTAGGCATCTCAATTCATGCACTGGTGTATTCGTCAGAACATCTGGCACTAGCACAGTGCCAGACAAAGAAACTCTGAAACCACAAAATTAGGCTATGTCTTAACATACTACCTAATCCACCATGTTTACAAGCATAATTACATTGAATTAATAAGACGGGGTCAGATCTCTCTGACCGACCCAGCACATCTACATCCAGGCTGTTATCAAGTAGCACTAGTTCCATTCCTCTCCTCTATGGACTGCACTGCATCTGAAATATTTTCATTAATCTCTTTTTTCCATATAATAAGGTGGGTGATATGTTTCCACCTGACCACCTGAAAAGAAACATCTGTATTCTACATTTCTGATAGTTTATCCTACTATCTTTCAAAGACAGGGTCAGATCTCTCTGACCGACCCAGCACATCTACATCCAGGCTGTTATCAAGTAGCACTAGTTCCATTCCTCTCCTCTATGGACTGCACTGCATCTGAAATATTTTCATTAATCTCTTTTTTCCATATAATAAGGTGGGTGATATGTTTCCACCTGACCACCTGAAAAGAAACATCTGTATTCTACATTTCTGATAGTTTATCCTACTATCTTTCAACCTCTAGGCCCTGGACAGTCGGCTGGGGACCTAGAATAAGTACTCACTTGTCGTAATCATTTTTCATTATATGGATGTATCAATCACTCAGAATTGTTAAATAAAAGGTAAATAATTTTAGCCTTACCACAATTCAGAATAAAACACACAGATACGCTGAAATAGCACAAACTCAGCTGAGCTGCTGGCTAGATTAGGGCGTCCCACTACTATTAGTATATATATTCAATGGACGACAAACTTCTTAGCCTCAACGATCTGCTTGTATGGACAGTCTTCAAAAAAATGGCAACTTGCCGGCAACTTTTTTCAGTAACATTAACTATTTCGTCCAATGAGAGTACTTCCCCTCTACAGTTTAAAATTTCAAACATAAATGTCCAATTTGGGTCCAGTTTCGATCTAGTGTGTAGTGTATTTCTGTCTGTCGGTCGGTCCGAACTAGGGTTTTCCCAAAATTGCACTTGGTTTTGGACCAACTACAAAAAAAAAACTACACAAATTTTTCCTCACCCACTTCTTAGATTTCTACTGCGAAGATATTTTTAGATTCTCTCCTCCTTGTCTCCCCCTTGTCTACATGTACTTGTTTTTCTGCCTTCGTCTCAAGGACGCGTCAAATGTAACTTTTAGTGAATGCAAAACCAACATGTGTTTGCGAGTCTGCATCGAACAAATCAGTCTTTTGTTAATAACTTCCGAATTATCTGTCCGTCTTTTTATTTGAAAGCATATTATTTATCAGGAAAAGATAAGCTCTTTAACTAGCTAATTTTTGTGATTCTAAACCTATTAATAAGAATTTCCATATTTTTTTCCATGTTAGTCTTGACATCTTTACTACCACGCGTTCACTTCTTTTCCATGTGCTGTCCAGCTATTTTCGAGAGTTTTACGTCATTCTAAATAAGAGCTAAGTCTGTTTTCGTAACCTAAGTGGCTACATGTTCTTACTTTACCTCGTATTTCAAACACTAACTACGAGTTCGCGTGTATGTTAGGCTTAGATTCAAACGCTTGCAGACAGCATCATTTTGTTTCTTTTCTCCTTTCCTACCCTGTCTGAACGAATAGGCCTTTCGCGTCCCCATGTTATAATTAGTTTTTTTTTCTTTTTCCAATGACACTAGAAAACGATGGTACGATCTACCAAATCAACGCGCTTGTGGCGTAGGCGAAAAAGCCGCAGCGTAACTTAACTATATTTTATCCCTACAATTTATTTTAACTTTTATCTTTATAAATGGAGGATTTTATCGCTGTATCAATGTATTCCATCACACTCTGCCATTCTGAGCACTGCTCTATAATGTTCCTGAGGGTGAATATATGATCTGCACATCTTCTGTTCTTTCTGAATCCCGCTTGTTCTTTTCTCAGTTTATGGTCTACTGCTTTTGAAATTCTCTGGATAATTATCCTGCCTAATATTTTACTGGGAACTGAGAGGAGAGTAATTCCTCTCCAGTTGTTGCAGTCTGCAAGGTCATCCTTCTTGGGCAATTTGACAATTATTCCTTTACTCCACTCCGTTGGTGTTGTCTCAGTTTTCCAGACTTGTGCAAATAGGGGTTCTAATAGTTCTGCTGCTAGTTCAGGGTCTGCCTTGAATAACTCAGCATTTAAATTGTTGTGACCAGGCGCTTTTCCATTCTTTAACCCTTTGATAGCTGTAATGATTTCTTCTCTTCGTGGAATGTCTGTAATTTACGTCTAAGTCACTTTTCTCCTCAGGAACATTCAGCTGCGTCTCTGGTGGTTCCTTATTCAGTGTTTCTCTGAAGTGCTCTGCCCATCTTGTTTCCTGCCCCTGTGCTGTGGTGATGACATTTCCTTGCTTGTCTCTTACTAACGTTATATTGTTTGCACCTCATTTTCAGCTGATAGTTTTAGTTATTTTATTAACCGTGCTTTGTTCATTTCTCAGTGCTGCCTCTTCTGCCTTGCCTTGCAAGGTCATCCAGAAATTTCTTTTTGTTGGCACGCATTTGACGTTTTATTTCTTTGTCCAGCTGACTGTACTGTTCGCTATATATTTCCTTTAACCTGGGAGACTTTGCTTCTGTTTTCTTTATTTTCATTTCTTTTTTCATCGCTATGGTGTTTAACATTTCTGGTGTTATCAAATCTTGTCTATTTCTTTCCTGGACCAATTGCAATCAAACAGAAAAGATATAACATCATGAAACTCAAGGACCCTCTCACCAGAAGAGCTTTTGTGGACCCTTCTATTAACTGATCCATTATCACCCTTCTGTTTTCTGATTCATTATCACCCTTCTGTTATCTGATTCACCTGTAGCAGGCTGGTCGTACGAGTTTCAGCAGATGCTGTCAGGTAGACAGATGCTAAGACATACACATGTATATGCCTACGTTACCAGAGCAGCCTAGACACATTACTCTGGGGCCGGGTGTATAGAGGTTTAGTCGTATAGACGTTGGTAGTACTTCATGTTGTTTTCGGTAAATCATAAGATGTCGTTTGTTTTATCGTAAGACAATTTTAACACGTCAAGCAGTTAAGCAGCAATTGGTGTAGGACAATTCAACTTCATAACGTAAGAAGTTAATTTAAATAAAAGTCGTCAACGAAGACAACGCTTTTCCAAAATGCAAAGTGACATCTCCCAATAGGTAGGTTGAAATATTCTTTATTTAAATTCGTCGTTTATTCTGATACAATGATCTCTAGTCGTATGGATCTGATAAAATCTAGTCTAGGTCATCATATCGGCGGTTATTCTTATCTTGGATTATTGTTGAGTCTCGCTAACTAAAATTGTCATTGGCACATAGGTTCAATGTCGTTAGCAAACTTGTCATTCCCTTGCTTTATGCTGAACCGTCAATTTAGTCCGTTAGTGAATTATAACTTCAGATTTAGTGTCAGCCAAAGAATGTAAAGTTGTACCCTGGTTAAACACTTCTATAATGTGTATTGATTCGAGACTACTCACGTGTATACTATGACACTGGTGTTACAAAAACCAGTAACCAGCGAGGTGAAATGAGAATAACTTCCTCCAAGTTAGAACGGCATTTAATTACGCGCGATATGTTGAACCACATTAATATCATCTTCAGTGTGCAGCCTGTTCATATCTGTTGAGGTCGTACTGGACATCAGTAGACTACGTTGTTTTGAGATCGGTTTTGGGAGGAACGAAATTACAAGCTGTTCCCCTGTTGAAGTCTGGCATTTAAGTTCTTTTTCTACAACCTTGCCGTCCCAGGGTAACGTCAGACGCGAGTATTGCGTATTTGTGTTGTTCGTTTTATAGCGCGTCTGCTAGCGACCAATCATTTTATTAGTTAATCGTTCGTTCGTTCGTTATTTTGTCTGCTATGTTGCTGTTATACCCTGTTCAACCTGAAAGTTGGTTATAATTGGGGTATATTGTGTGTTAGGTTCTTCGGTGGTAGTCGAATGTTAGTCCTGAAAAGGACTGGTCCTGAAAAGGACCACTAGCTGGTTGTCTGGATTCCTCTTTGTATGTCCGTTCATGGTGCCGTGTCGTGTTCATGGTGTTTTTCATGTCCCGCCTCCCTATCTGGCTTGTTTGGTTTTGTGTGTTTTTACGCTCCTAGTTTGTGTTTCTTTTGTCTTCCTGCTCTCCTGTATCTGTGAAAGCGCTTTTTCTATGATTGCAGGTAGTAGTCTGTTTAGTGTTTCTTCTATGACTTCTTCGTCTGTTTGGTTGTTCGTATTTGTTTCCCTGTGTTGGATGTCATTTCCTCTATGGCTCTTCGTTCTGCTTCAATTCTCTTGAGGATTTCTGAGTTTTCTTCCTTCAGTTCTGTCAGCTTCTTGACATCTCTTTCTATTTGTTGTTGTATTCTTTTCATGTCGTCCATCATTTCCCTAATGCTCTTAAGATCTATTACATCTTCACTGTCAATTTGTTGTTCGGGAATCATCCTGCTTTTGTTCTCGCCCTGGACTTTTCGTTTCATCTCTTTTACTTCCGCTGTCAGCTGATGTAACTGTCTTCTGTCAATCCTGCACTGTTTGTCTGTAATCTAGTTCTCTTCCGGCATTTATTCTTTTCTGTTTAGAGGCTATCTGTTCATTATTATCTTATGACGTCTATGGATAGCCTACCAGACTTAGGTGGTAGTTTCACTGCCACACACCATCACCCTTCTATTAACTGATTCATTATCACCCTTCTGTTATCTGCTTCACCATCACCCTTCTATTAACGGATTCATTATCACCCTTCAATTATCTGATTCATTATCACCCTTCAATTATCTGATCCATTATCACCCTTCAATTATCTGATTCATTATCTCCTTTCAATTAACTGATTCATTATCACTCTTCAGTTATATGATTCATTATCACCCTTCAATTATCTGATTCATTATCACCCTTCTATTAACTGATCCATTATCACCCTTCATTTATCTGATTCATTAATACCCTTCAATTATCTGATTCATTATCACCCTTCTATTAAATGATTCATTATCACCCATCTGTTATCTGACTCATTATCACATTTCTCTTATCTGATTCATTATCACCCTTCTGTTATCTGATTCATTATCACCCTTCGATTATCTGATTCATTATCACCCTTCTGTTATCTGATTCACTGTCGCCCTTCTATTATCTGATACATTATCTCCCTTCTATTATCTTATTCACTATCGCCCTTCTATTATCTGATTCACTATCGCCCTTGTATACTTACTTACTTATTCGTTCCTTTCTACCGTGAGGTGTAGAGTTTTGTAAGAGAGAGCGCCATACTATTCTATCGGCTGTCTTCCTCCTGGCTTGGTTCCATTCTAGTCCTCGGTCCTTCAAAGATTGTCTAATGTTGTCCTCCCAGCGGACTTTGGGTCGTCCTGGAGGTCTGGATCCTTGGCTCTTAGTTTCCCATGCTTGTCGTGGTAGCCGATCTTCTCCCATTCTGCAGACATGGCCAAACCATCTCAGTTGGGACTGTTCTACTTGGGTCTGCAGGGGTTGAGTTTTTAGGTCTTGACGTATTGTCTCGTTGCGGACCATGTCTCTTCTTGTTACTTCAACCACCTTCCTTAGGTACCTCATTTCTGAGGTTTTGATCTGGCTTTTGTGGGTTGTAGTTATTGCCCATGACTCGCATCCATACGTCAAGACTGGGACATATGTGGAGCGTTATACAGCCATCTTCGTCTTCTTACCAACTTCTCTTTTGCTGAGGAATCCTCGATTTATGGCTTGAAAAAGTCTCCCAGCTGCTGCTCTTCGGGTAGCCAACTCTTCTTTGATGCCTCCCTTCCGGTCTATGACAGCTCCAAGGTATTTAAAGTGGTCGACCTGCTCTAGGACCTGTTCTCCCATCTTAATCTGATGTTTTCTTTCCTCTCGTGATATCACCATGCGTTTTGTTTTCGAGCTGCTTATGATCATCCCTCTCTTCTCCAGCTCTTCCTTCCAGACTTTCAGGTTGGATTGAAGATGTGCCTCTGATTTAGCAATCAGGGCAACATCATCAGCAAATGCCATCTCTGAAATACAGACCTGTCTCATCTTCCAGTACCCCACTGAATACCTTCCTGTCCTCTCCTTACATGCCTTGATGACATCGTCCATGAGGAGTATGAAAAGATAAGGTGACAGGATATCACCTTGTCTTACACCAGTGGTGGTCCTGAATTCTTTTTACTTATGGTTTGCCGTCCTCACATAATTTCTGCAAGACTTGTAGAAGCTCTGTATAGCATGAATCAGAGGTGATGGAATGTTCTTCCTTGCCAAACAGTCCCAGAGTTTGTTCCAGGGGACCTTGTCAAATGCCTTTTCCAGATCTAAGAAGCAAAGATGGATCTCACTCTTATACTCAAGAGCCTTTTCACTCAACTGTCTTAGTGTAAAGATTAGGTCTTGAGTACTTCGATTTGCTCGGAAGCCACACTGGACCTCATCCATTTGTGGCTCAGCTAGGCATCTGAGTCTTTGATCCAGGATTCTAGAGTAGATTTTCCCAGGGACACTGAGAAGGGATGTGCCTCTATGGTTTCCACATTGTCGGTTGTCACCCTTTTTAAAAATCGGTAATATTATGGCAATCTCCCAATCCTTTGGTATGGTCTTGTTGCATCAAGCTGCCCGTAGGACCCTTAGGAGTAATAGGTCGCTTGCTGCTCCCATGTACTTAACCATTTCTGGTGTTATGCTATCATGTCCTGCAGCTTTGCCCATCGTGATTTTCTCCAGTGCTGCCTTCAGTTCTTCCATCTTTATGTCACCTTCATCATCATTGGTTTCCTCTTCTGTGCCAGTGGTTATCATTTCTGATGTTTGACCTTGCTCACCATCCAGGAGTTCTGAAAAATATTCTTTCCATCTTTCCATTACTTCTTTTGAGGCAGTAAGCAATTTGCCTTGCTTGTCCTTTATAAATTTAAGAGGGCACTGTTTTTCCTTCCTCATATTCTTTAGGATCTTACAGAACAATTTCTGGTTTTCTTGCGCATCGTTTTCTAGCTTTTCTCCAGTAGGTCTTAATGCTCGTTTCTCCTGTTTGTTTACTTAGCTTCTTGCGTGATGTTAGGCAGTTCCTAGTCCGAGAAGATCAACGGCTCGCAAAGCGGAACAGCAAAATGCGTGGCGTACTAGAGGCGTGTCGGGCATAGACAAAGACAACGGCTAGCCACTGTGGAAGAGATTGGGGCCTTACCACGTACATCCTACAGAATGTAATGAGATCACAACAGAAAGATAAGAGACGATATGCAGAGAACTCTCTGTCCCCTGGGGAAGAATCTACTGTACAAATTAACAGGGGAGGCAACTCCTCTAATGAGTAAGAAAGTACATAATGACGAGTGTTCCTCAAATTCTGTTGAAAGGGAGCATTCTGAGAAAGACCACCTAAAAATAAGTAGGAGGAGCCTAAAAATAGGAATACGGAACGTTAGAACGGAGAAGGAAAGCTTGACAATCTAATATTAGAAGCAACAGACATGAAACTCGATATACTGGGAGTTGCAGAGGCAAGACTATTGGATACAGGCTACATAAAAAGAGACCAATACACGCTTATACACTCAGGAGGAGAAAAACGTGAAAGAGGAGTATGAATGTTGATAAAGACGGAGTTAGAAAAACACGTATGTGGATACTGGACACACAATGACAGAATGATGTTACTAAAGATGAGAGCAAAGCCATTCGACATATCAATCTTACAAACTTATGCACCAACTGAAGATCATAGCGAGGAAGAAATAGAAGAATACTATGAAGAGCTACAACACATACTTAAACCAGTAAAATCTACAGATGTATTGATAGTAATGGGTGATATGAATGCAAAAGTTGGAAAAGGAAAATACAAGAAAATAGTAGGACTGTTTGGATTAGGGACAAGAAATGATAGAGGAGACAGACTTATCCAGTTCTGTGAAGAAAACCAGCTGGTCATATGTAACACCTTTTTTGAACACCACCCAAGGAAATTTTACACATGGAAAAGCCCAGGAGATGTAACAAGAAATCAAATTTACTATATCATGATAACACATAGATTTAAGAACAGTGTCACAAGTGCAAAGACACATCCTGGCGCCGACATAAATTCAGATCACAATCCGGTCGTCATCAAAGTAAATATAAAACTGAAAAGAACAGGAAACAGAAGACAGGAGGAACACCCAGATAGAAATATCAGCACTAAAACAACCAGATATAAAACAAAAATATCTAATCGACGTCAAAAATAAATATCAACAGTTACTGACAGAAAGCATGGAGCAGTATAGAAGAGAAAACCCAAAAGAAAAAGTAACAACAAAATGGGAATGCTTAAAAACAAGCATACAATCAGCAAATGCAAATTTACTTAAAAATGAGCCTAAGAAAAATCAAATTTGAATGACAGATGACATCTTGAATAAAATGGCAGAAAGAAAGAGAGCAAAAAACACTCCAGAATATAAAACAATAGACAATGACATACGTACTATGTGTAGACAAGCAAAAGAACGGTGGATAGAAACAAAATGCAAGGAAATAGAAGTCTTGTAAGCAAAGCACATGACAAGAGATATGCATGAAGAAATAAAGAAATTATCAAATAGGTCGCGGTTTGCACAAGAAGGAAGCTGTATCAAGAACAAAAATGGTGTAATCTTACTTGATGAGAAAGACATATCAAACAGATGGGCAGAATACGTAAAAGAACTATTCGAGGACAACAGAGGTAAAAAACCATCACCAGATTCTAATGAAGGCCCAAAAATTCTCAGATCAGAAGTAGAGAATGCCATTCATATGATACAAAAAGGAAAATCAGCAGGCACGGACAACATAAAAATTGAAATGATAGAAGCCCTGGAGAGCTTTGGTATAGATACAATCTCAGATCTATGCAACGATATATACAATACAGGATATATACCACACGACATGAAGAGATCAAGGACGAGTTCTTTCAACAGGTACAAAAATAAATGGAAACTACACCCAGGTACGATCTCATTATAGTAATGGGAGACCTAAATGCGAAAGTGGGAGCACACAATAATTATAACGAAAGAGTAATGGTGAAATGCGGCAGTGGAACAGCAAATGAGAATGGGGACAATTTAATAAGCTTCTGCAGTATTAACAACCTGGTCATTGGAGGAACACTTTTTCCACTCAAGGAAGTGCACAAGTTAACATGGGAATCACCAAACGGACGAGACAGAAACCAGATAGACCACATAATGATCAATGGCAGATGGAGACATGCACTACAAGACGTGAAAGTAAGAAGAGGCGCAGATGTGGGAAGTGATCATCCCCTAGTAGTAGCAAGACTGAAAGTGAAACTCAGAGCTGCTGGACCAGTTACAGTCAAACAGAAAAGATACAACATCACGAAACTGAAGGATCCCCTCACCAGAAAAGCTTTCGTGGTCGACGTAAAGAGAAGATATGAGATTATCAAAAGCCAGGAAAGAACAGAGACCGATGATGATAACTTAAATGCAGAGCTATTTAAGACAGACCCAGAGCTAGCAGCAGAACTATTAGAACCACTATTTGCACAAGTCTGGAAAACAGGGACAACACCAACAGAGTGGGAAAAAAGGAATAATTGTCAAATTGCCCAAGAAGTGAGATCTTGCAGACTGCAATAATTGGAGAGGAATAACTCTTCTCTCAGTTCCCAGCAAAATACTAGGCAGGTTAATTATACAGAGAATCTCAAAAGCAGTAGACCACAAACTGAGGAAAGAACAAGCAGGATTTAGAAAAAACAGAAGATCTGTAGATCATATATTTACCCTCAGGAACATTATAGAGCAGTGCTCAGAATGGCAAAGACAGTTGTACATTAATTTCGTTGATTTTGAAAAGGCTTTTGACAGTATACATAGGGACAGTTTATGGAAAATACTGAGGGCTTATGTAATTCCAAGCTGCATAGTGTCAATCATAAAAAGCCTTTATGCCAACTTTACGTGCAGCATTGGGCAAAGCAACTGTTGCGTGATAAATTCTCGCAACATCGTTTTATTTCAATATCTATTTTATAACGCAAGGGCAACAACTGCTTGAAATTTATAGTCACTTTTCTCGGTAAGCATTTGTCTTCTCGCGTTGGTATCGAATGCAGTTAAGTTTGAGCTGTGGTCATTTTGCGCTGGACTGCGCATGACTTGTCTTGCTTCTTGGTCGATCGGTTTCCGCCCACCACTAGTGGAGTGAGCGATTTGGAATGGCGAAAGAGATGCCTCGTTGAAGAGGGGATCTCCGCTATTTTTTTGTTCTGTCAGGAATGTGAGAGTCCTCTTATGGATATTTCGTTTATTCGGGATAATACCTCTAGTGTATTTGCACATGCCGGGAGGCATAATATTTCTGTGTATTTCCGGAAGGCAAGGTAAATTAACATTTTCATTAACTCTATCGATTTTTGGTCGTGAACGATTTCTGGTTCATAGCCTGTCTTCGAAAGTCGTCGTCACGAGATGTTTTCCTAGCTCACATGTCGCTGTATTGTACTGCATCGGTTGATGCAGGTACCAAGGACCATTACTTGCTACTTTGTTAAATGAACTAGGTTTGGAAAACCTTTATTATCTAGAGGATATTTTTGATGACATTATTTATACTTCGGCAGACGTGTCTGTCTTGCTGAAGTCAAACTAAGGAGAGTGAACTGATCTCATACATCTGGTTATCTCCTGGCTGTTATAGAAAGGGATGGAGTTTTTCACCTGACTACATTTACAGCACTTTGAAATATAACATGCATCTGACTCATCATTGTAATGCTGTCTACCGTCTATTGCTGTATTGAATGTTGCTGTGATAATGACTGTTTGATGTGCCTACATATTCGCGTAACCATTTTGTCACTGTGGCGTCCACAATAAATAATGAAGAAAAACGTCAACGGCTGTTTCAAGAATCATTGACTTTATACGTCGTGAGTTTACTGACGTCCTATGTGGATTGCCCTGTTATTTTTGTATGAACATTGTTTTGACTGAACACATCTGCACACTACACAAAACCAGACATGCGGATACCATCCATCATCATATGGCATCACGCATCATTGGTGGCCATAAGCTGGTTTGATTCTGGTACCAGCAAACACGGGGTCCCTTACCCACTTCATTTTCAACAAGAATTCATCAGCATCCTTCAAGAAATTAACATTCTTCAATACAGTCAACATCTTCAAAATTTTCAAAGTACTCGGCGTTGCCCGGTAAAAGTCAAAATTTCAACTTTTTGACGGAAACAAGAATTTGACAGTACCCGGCGTTGTTACATGTTGCCGGATAACTCGGACTGCTGTTATCTTTTACGCAAGTCAAGCAAGTTGCTGCTGTCAAGGTTCCAGTGCTGTCGTTTTTGTGAAGGTCAAGTGCCGGTTGAAACGGGTTGTTTTCTGAAGAAGGCCAAGTACCGATTTCCATCAACTTACTTTTGGATTAGAAGGTCAAGTGCCGAAACAACTCAACACACAGTATTTCAGAAGCTCTTGTACCATCGTGTTAGCAGTGGAAGCAGTTCAGATGTGCCATCATCGTTGGAGCTTCGCTCTTTAGGACGTTGATTGACATCCGTTTTTCTGCTGTTCTACGATTGGAAGCCTATAAGTTAAGTGGCCTGTTTGTATGTAAACTGTGCCCTTATACTTCTGCTGAGTCTTCTGTGTATCATCTCATTCTATATGTTATATGTTTATATGTTATTCGTATATTTATATGTTTATATTTCAGCGGGTTCTCGGTTGGGTGGTGTCTCCGTTAGATTATGCCACGTCATAGAGGTCGTCTATTGTGAGCGTTTTCTGTAAGGTTTGCAAATTTCCAATACTGGAATTTGCTAAGCGACTTCTGTTGCTATTTATGTTAGCTGTGATGACATGTTTTAATATTGTTTTCGTTATTATTTCGCATTCTTTAGTTTTGTTTTGATTTGTTTGTATTTGTTAGCCTACTCTGTCTATAATTTAGTTTCATACAACATTTTTGTTTATACACTGTGGTGTCATGTATTTTGTTTAATTCTATCGCAGATATCGTCACATTTTTTGTGATATTTCATTAATTTCTGCTTTATTTTTAGTTGATTTCTGCGAACGTTTTTGTATTGTTGCTGATCTTTGTTATTGTTTACATTGTTATTGTTTACATTGTTTGTATTGTTTACATTTTCAATGTTTACATTCTGCATGTGTTTACATAGTCATTGTTTACAGTTATAGTAATTAGTTAATGGGCTATGCTAATGCACTGTTACTACTACACTGATGATAAATGAATGATGAATAGTGTCGTGCACTATTGAATGAGAAGTGCACTTATGATCAAGAATTGATTGTTGATATTTCATATACAAGTTCTTTGATTGGAGACTTGTTTCCCACAGAGACTGGGATAATATAAGGTGATGTGAATATACAAGTGCTTAATTAAGACTTGTTACACTTAGGTTTGAAATAAATTAGTTAATTATTTCAGGTTTTGGACTCATATGTTAGACAACATGTCTACATTTGAGCACTTTATTGAGCAGGGTAAATTGCTTGGCAAGACTGGTGATAAGTTAGAAGAATTTGCAACTGCTCGATATGATAAAGCAATGGAAGCTGAACAAAAGAAACTGCAGATGCAGGTGGATGAAAAAAGATTCCAAATGGAAATAGAAAAACAAAAAAGGGAATCAGAAGCTGAGGAAAGAAAACTCCAGCTACAGCTAGAAGCTGAAAGACTTCAAAAAGAGGCTGAGAATAAAAGACTTGAAAAAGAAGCTGAAAATAAAAGACTTGAAAAAGAGGCTGAAAATAAAAGACTTGAAAAAGAAGCTGAAAATGAAAGACTTCAAAAAGAGGCTCAGGCTGAGGAAAGAAGATTACAGAGAGAGTCTGATGAGAGGAAAGAGAAAGCAAAAATGGAACATGAAGAAAAGGTCTTAGCTTTAGAGTTGGAAAAAATTGAAATTGACGAGCATGAGTAATGGTAATGATTCAAACAAGGGTTCATCTTCTGGTAAGGCTAATAATGATACTTTTAAGATTAAGTTACCAACATTTAGTCCTTCCAGTGATGACATAATGTTCTATCTGGACAGATTTGAACAAGCATGTACAGCTCATAACATAGACAAAGCAAAATATGTTTACAGTTATCAGGGATACTGACAGGTAAAGCTCTAAGTATATTAAATATGGTGGATGAACCTGACAAGAACAATTATGAGGTTGTCAGGGCCGCTTTGTTAAAGAAATATCAGCTTAACGAAGACGGCTATCGTCTACAATTAAAAACATGTTACCTGAAAATGGAGTTGAATTCTCCGAGTTTATTGCAAGAATACGCATTACTTTCTCACGATGGGTTGAACTATCTAAGACGGAAAAAACTTATGAAGGACTTATGGACTTAATACTTAGAGACAAAGTCATGTCGTCTGTCAATGAGTCTTTCCTTGCTTTCCTTCATGAACGTAAACCTAAAACAATAAGGGAAATGGAAGATTTCTGTTGCCAATACGTAACTGCACACCCACACATAACCATGGGTAACTCTAAGGTGAAAGAAGGTTTACCAGTTGCTTCGGCAGCTCCGTATGGTCAAAACTTTGCTCGTAGATTCCAACAAAATCTTGATAGGAAGAGCAGCGGTAATTTCTGTCAAAATCATGGAAACCAATTTCATGGTGATTCATCTTCGAAGAATTGGAGACAACCTGATAGTACTCGTTACTATCACCCTAATAATTATAAGCATTTCAAAAAGAGGATATGGTAATAGAGGTTATTCCTGCCGAAGACCTCAGAACCAAACAAATAGATGTTCGCATCAATGTGAACATGATAGTAATCGTGGAAACTGGAATTCGAACCAGGATAACAAATACAATAGAGACAATAATAACTGCAGAGATAATAATAACTCTGATAACTTCAGAGGTAATAATAGTCGGGGTAGATCTCAACACAAAAAAAAAAGAGATATCAGCAGGCTAATGCTGTACAACAGGAAACTGAGGGAGCCTGTAATCATGTTGTTGATAGTAAAAACTTTGACGCTGTCACTGGTTCTGCTTTTGACTTTGAGAGAGCAAACAAATGCCCCCAATGCAGTACTTTATTCGAACCGGGTACCATAACTACTTTGAGTTGTGGTCACCCACTTCCCGTTCTTCCTGCTGCTGTTGCGCATGACGGGAGGGGTTCTTTAATCCTACATAAGGGTCTTGTTAATGATACTCCGGTCTCACTACTTTTCGATTCCGGATGCACCACTATTGGTGTTAGACAATCGCTTGTAGATCCATCTTGTGCTACAGGAAGGGTTATTAAATGTGTCACATTTGGCGGCACTCTAGAAAATATCCTACTGCTGTAATTCGCATTGCCACTCCTTTCTTTACTGGAGATGTGCATGCTTGTCTCTTACCTAATCCTATTGCGGACCTTATTATTGGTCGTATTCACGGAGTTAGGGAGTGTACCCCACAGCAGATTGCTGCTTGGGAAGATAATAACATGCAAGCTACAAATGCAGTAGTTACAAGAGCACAAGCTCTACAAACACCCGAAACTTCACTGAATAGTGATAATGAAGTTGATAGCCAAGATAGTCACTTAGTAATTACTCGTGACTCTTTCATAAAATTGCAAGAAGAAGATCCTTCTTTAAAAAAATTCTTCGTTCTTGCGAAGAAAGGTGATCCGAATCAGGATACAAATAGAAAATCTTGGATTGCAATGAGAAACGGCGTACTTGTACGTATGGTACAAGATTCGACTACGTCGGCACATTCGCAAATTCTTGTTCCCAAGAGCATGAGAGTGCAAATATTACAACATGCTCATGACTCGCAATGTGCTGGACATATGGGTTTTGCCCGTACGAAGTCGAGAGTCCTTGCGGCTTTCTTTTGGCCCTTTGTCAATAAGGACATTCGTATTTACTGCCGATCATGCAAGGTATGTCAGGAGGTCAAATCTAGAGGACCACGACATGCTGCGCCTATCCAGGCTGCTGACATTCCTATTCGGCCGTTTCAGAAAATGGCCATAGATATTATTGGCCCTTTTAAGGTCAAGTCGGCCAGAGGACATCAGTTTATCCTTAAATGTGTCGATATGTGCACACGTTGGCCAGAGGCTATTCCTCTTAAGAGCATATCTACTACAGATATCGCAGATGCTCTTTGGTTGATATTTTCTCGCTTGGGGTTCCCCAGAGAAATATGTCAGACCATGGCACTCAACTCATATCTGACACTATGTCACAGGTAATGTCTACCTTACATATTGAACGATCTCTCAGTAGTATCTACCATCCTATGTCTAATGGGTTAGTTGAGCGTATGAATAGAACGCTCAAGACTTTGCTTGGTAAGATAACTGAAGATCATCCTCAAGATTGGGACAGGGTTTTACCCGCGGCTCTCTTTGCCTATAGAGAAGTCCCTAATGAACACACAGGATTTTCTCCCTTCGAACTTGTCTTTGGCGCGCGTCCACGCGGCCCTATGTCTTTATTACACGATCTCATCACTGCCGATGATATTAGCGATGAAACTCAATCCTCATATGAGTATGTCATTGCTCTTAGACAAAAGATCATTGAGGCATGTAAGCTAGCAACTGCTTCATCAGAAATTGCTAAAGAGAAGGCAAGGCAGTTTGCTAACAAGAATAGATGTCTACGACAACTTTGTCCAGGTGACAAAGCATTCGTCCTACTCCCCAATAGGGAAAATAGACTTCTTATTGCATGGAAAGGTCCGTATGCAATAGTCTCTCGGATTTCCGATGTTGACTATGTGGTCGATATTGATGGAAAGCATAAAACTTTCCACATAAACATGCTTTCGGAATTTCACGAACGTCCGGACTATTTGCTGCCTATTTTCCAGGCAACGGATGATGCTCCTGCACCTCACGGTCATTATTCATCCCTGTCTGTCATTCAGGATGAGGAAGCTACCTTCTCTGATGTCAACATTCCCCTTCCAGTGGTTCCATTACATTCCACGGAATCTTGGAAAAACGTTTCTGTTTCTCCTAATCTTTCTGGTGACGAACATCGACAAGTCTCGTCGATGTTACAAACATTTCAGGATGTTCTCACTGACATTCCTGGACACACAGATGTCATAGAACATGACATAATTCTTACCGAACATAATCCAATTAGGGTTAGGCCGTATCCTATTCCTATACACTTTCAGTCGCAAGTGGAAAAGGAATTGGATGAAATGATTCAATTAAATATAATTGAACCATCGACTTCACAATATTCTTCTTCCATGGTTATTGTCCGGAAGAAGGATAAGAACATACGAATTTGCGTTGATTATCGCAAATTGAATCAGGTCACAAAGCTCGACGCTGAACCGATGCCTTTGTTAGAAGATCTACTGATTAGACTTTCTAATTCTAGATTCTTCACTAAACTTGACTTGTCTAAAGGTTATTGGCAAGTGCCTTTAGCAGAGCATGCCAAACCTCTTACTGCTTTTTCTACGCCTAGGGGTCTATTTCAATGGAATGTTATGCCTTTTGGTCTCATGAACGCCCCTGCCACTTTCGTTCGCATGATGCGTCGAATTCTGTCACATCGTTCGGATGTCATCGCATACTTAGATGACATCTGTCTCTTCAGTGATACCTGGGAAGATCACTATTTAGGGTTATATGACTTACTGTCCACTCTACGTGAGAATAATTTGACAGCAAAACCTTCTAAAGCTTTTGTTGGTTTTGGTGAAATCTCTTTCCTGGGTCATCGTGTTGGTCATGGTCTCTTGAAGACAGAAGACCACAATACTTCCAAAATACTGAACATCTCTGTTCCTAAAACGAAGAAACAAGTTAGGAGTCTCTTAGGTTTAATTCAATTTTATGGGAGATTTATTCCAAATTTATCTTCGATCATGGCACCTCTATCAACATTGTTGAAGAAAGGTTCGCCTAATCTGGTCCGTTGGTCTGAAGAATGCCAATCTTCACTAGACCAAATCAAGAATATATTTTCTTCTCCTCCCATCTTAAGATTACCTACTCTTGATAGGACTTTTGGTCTTCGGAGTGATGCTTCATCCACTGGGATTGGAGCAGCACTGATGCAAGAATATGCAAATACTCTGCATCCTGTTATGTACATTTCTAGAAAACTAAATGCGGCAGAGAGGAACTACTCGGTTTTAGACCGTGAGTTGTTAGCGATGGTTTGGTCAATTCTAAAACTACAAAGATTCCTCCTGGGCGCACTTTTCATTCTAGAGACTGATCAGAAAGCTCTTACAGCTATTCAGACTAAGAATTTGAAGAGTTCGAGATCCACTCGATATGCTATAGCTCTTCAACCTTTTCACTTCACGGTACGAGCTATCCGTGGTGCGGATAATGTGATGGCTGACATTTTATCTAGATGCCCACATGACTCCAACTAATACTTCTGTCCTATATTTCCATATATTACAGAGTCATAACACACCTATATTTCTACAATAGATTAGCACATCTGTACTTACTTTATATGTACACACTATCGTGCTTTGTTGTCATCTTCTTCTGTTCGTTTTTTAAGATGATAGAGGAGGACTGAGTAGTTAATATAAGGGCCGTTAGTTTACTAAACAGCCACAATTATTATTAATGTATTGTACCTTATGAAGCATATTAGTTATTAATTAGCATTATATTGCTTGTACTTTCTCAGAATGTCATTGTTGAGCTGAGGACTTACCTTACTAGTATCAAGCATGACGAGTTCTAGAACTTACCCTCGGAATACCAGAGCATATGTCCTGGATCGTCATGTAGTTTAACTTTACTATGTACTTATGTCATTACATGTCAAAGAATGTACTATTTAAATTTTCCTATCAGATTTGTACATCCATTTTTAAAGACAATATTAGAGTATGCTGTTTAATGATGATTATAGTAACTTGCATACGTATATTGTGTTTACATGCTAACGTGATGTGTGTTGGTGACACCTCCCCGATGTGAATATTTTTTGAGACATATTTATTTTTCTGTTGAGGTATATCCTCACCAGACACTCTATAATTAGCCTATTGTTTGGCAATTTAGTTAATTATCAGCGCATAATTCGTGCGTTTTGAGCCGCTTATCGCATGCTCTTTGATATTGAAAAAAAAATATGTTCCACATTTTTTTTTTTATCGGGAGGTGGTGATATGTTGCGTGATAAATTCTCGCAACATCGTTTTATTTCAATATCTATTTTATAACGCAAGGGCAACAACTGCTTGAAATTTATAGTCACTTTTCTCGGTAAGCATTTGTCTTCTCGCGTTGGTATCGAATGCAGTTAAGTTTGAGCTGTGGTCATTTTGCGCTGGACTGCGCATGAATTGTCTTGCTTCTTGGTCGATCGGTTTCCGCCCACCACTAGTGGAGTGAGCGATTTGGAATGGCGAAAGAGATGCCTCGTTGAAGAGGGGATCTCCGCTATTTTTTTGTTCTGTCAGGAATGTGAGAGTCCTCTTATGGATATTTCGTTTATTCGGGATAATACCTCTAGTGTATTTGCACATGCCGGGAGGCATAATATTTCTGTGTATTTCCGGAAGGCAAGGTAAATTAACATTTTTCATTAACTCTATCGATTTTTGGTCGTGAACGATTTCTGGTTCATAGCCTGTCTTCGAAAGTCGTCGTCACGAGATGTTTTCCTAGCTCACATGTCGCTGTATTGTACTGCATCGGTTGATGCAGGTACCAAGGACCATTACTTGCTACTTTGTTAAATGAACTAGGTTTGGAAAACCTTTATTATCTAGAGGATATTTTTGAGGACATTATTTATACTTCGGCAGACGTGTCTGTCTTGCTGAAGTCAAACTAAGGAGAGTGAACTGATCTCATACATCTGGTTATCTCCTGGCTGTTATAGAAAAGGATGGAGTTTTTCACCTGACTACATTTACAGCACTTTGAAATATAACATGCATCTGACTCATCATTGTAATGCTGTCTACCGTCTATTGCTGTATTGAATGTTGCTGTGATAATGACTGTTTGATGTGCCTACATATTCGCGTAACCATTTTGTCACTGTGGCGTCCACAATAAATAATGAAGAAAAACGTCAACGGCTGTTTCAAGAATCATTGACTTTATACGTCGTGAGTTTACTGACGTCCTATGTGGATTGCCCTGTTATTTTTGTATGAACATTGTTTTGACTGAACACATCTGCACACTACACAAAACCAGACATGCGGATACCATCCATCATCATATGGCATCACGCATCAGTGATGTGCCAGACAACAGAGGGCAATCCAAGAGGAATAAGATGGACTACATTTTCTACATTGGAAGATCTGGAATATGCAGATGACATTGCACTGCTAGCACATTCACATCAACACATCCAGGAAAACACGGATAGACTTAATAAGTATAGCCAGCAGGTGGGCTTGAACATCAACCTAAAGAAGACAGAGGTCATGACGCTCAATGTGAGCAGCCCTGAGCCCATATCAGTAAGGAATCAGCAACTGGAACAGACAGATGCCTTCACATACCTAGGATGCATAGTAACACCAGACGGCGGAGCAAGCAAAGACATCAACAACAGAATGAACAAAGCAAGAACAGCCTTTTTTAGTCTAAACAACATCCAGAAGTCCTCTCAGTACAGCACAAGCACAAAATTAGGATTATATCAGAGCTGTGTGCTTTCTGTGCTTCTCTATGGTGCGGAATGCTGGAGAGTTACAGAGAAGGAAATGTCAAAATTGTCCTCTTTTCACACAACATGCCTAAGAAAAATTCTCCGAATCTTTTGGCCGAATATCATCACCAACCAAGATCTGCTTACTCGGAGCGAGCAAGAGGACATGCACACCATCATAGCTGGCAGACGCTGGAGCTGGGTTGGCCATGTCCTCAGAAGAGACCCCGATGCCATCACAAGAACAGCTATGCTATGGACCCCTGAAGGAAAACGAAAGAGAGGCCGACCAAAAACAACTTGGCGGAGGACTGTGGAGGCTGAGATGCAAAGAATGAACCAGAGTTGGGGCACTGTACGAAGGATGGCCGCCGACCGAGCAAAGTGGAATCAATTTGTTGTTGCGCTACAAGACGCCACCAGGCGTAATGGCCACTGACTGCTTTGACGGTCGGCGGCTAAGGATCAAAGAAAAAAGAAGAAGACCACACGACATGAAGACATCAGTATTTATAACATGGCCCAAAAAACCTAATGCAACAGAATGTTCAGACTTCAGAACAATCAGCCTGATGAGTCATGCAATTAAGATACTGCTCAAAATCATACAGGAAAGAATAAAAAGTAAGGTAGACAGCGAAATCCAAGAAGAACATTTTGGTTTTAGACAGAACAGCGGAACAAGAGAGGTAATATTTTGCCTAAGAATTTTAGCAGAAAAATATACAGAGGTCCAAAAAAGTATGTACATGTGCTTCCTTGACTATAAGAAGGCTTTTGGCAGAGTCCATAATGAGAAAATAATTGAATGCGTCGAAGACATATGTATTGATGGAAAAGATATAAGAATACTCAGTAACCTTTATTGGGAGCAAACTGCCACAGTAAGATCTGGAAAGAATTATTCACCATACATAGACATAAAAAGAGGTGTCAGACAAGGTTTTGTGCTGTCCCCCTGCCTATTTAATCTGTACACCGACAAATTTTTTAAACAGATACAGGAAATACCAGGACTGAACATCAGTGGAAGGTCAATAAACAACCTTAGATATGCAGATGATACCGTGTTAGTTGAAAGCGAACAGGAGTTACAAGAACTAGTGAAACAAGTGTGACAGATAAAGAGAACGACTGACGGGCAAAGGGAACGAATAAAGAGAATTATAAATAGGAAGGTTCAGATAGAGTACAAAAAGGGGATGCGCGGATAAGGATGGGCATGAGAATATAGGTGAACGGAAATCCAGTGAGGCACGCTTTCCAGCCAGCAGTCCAGAGGCGTGGGTAGTTAGTGCAGGTCGCACATATACGCTAGTAGCCATGTTGAAGGCAGTACTCACGTAGTTTGGGTGATGAATATTTCGCGGACAAGGAGACGAGTTTGGGTGATGATTAACCCAACATATTGAATAGTGAGAATTCTTGTCTAGAAGGAGAAATGGTGTGAGTTAGATTTCTATTCAGAAAAGGGAAAAGGTACGTAGAGTGAATTCTAATACATATACATACAGTAGTCCTATTCTTCAGTGATGAAAGGGAAATATACAACCCCGGAGAGGTCCGGTTCCATCAATAGATAACCTGATCACTGAGATGGTATATAAAACAATAGACAAGGACTTGTCTAAGAAGAAAAGGAGATAGATACAAATAACATCCGAACAACCATAGATGATTGATATTATTATATTGAATGTAATTGTCGATGCTGAACGAGATTGTGAGGAAGGAAGAAATATCAATGAAGAACATACACAGTGTATAATTCTGTGATGGACCAAGATTGTAGAGGACCAAATAACAGCAGTGGTCCACACACATGTAAATAAACATTTTCAGTTAACTATGGCGTTATGTCATCGCTCGCAGTGTGTGTGACTGTTGTTAATCATTCATCATGTCATCGCTAGCTAACGAGGCGAAGAACCTGGGCAAGCAGGCGGATATATTATAGAATTGATACAGCGACCACCGCTGCCACATATCACTAATTATTCATCAGCTGATCGCTACCTTCAAGGCAAAGTACGCCACACATTATATAATTCGGGAACCGAGACCAACCTCAGGCAGCATTGACCAAGACAAAGTACAACACACAAACTGGTTGATGACAGACTTCAAGAACCACAGACGGCAGAACAGCGCAGATAGAATGCATAATTGCAGTTACACAACATACGAAAAAAAAAAATATCAGAGTACAAACAGTGAAAGTGTAAACAGAAGAACTGGACAGGTTGGGAACCAGTCAACCGGAAACGCCAGCTCAGAAATCAAGTCAAGATTTTTTTTCTTCACACCTTCCTGCACGAGAGGGGGCCGAAAAGACAAAGAGGGTACAACATTCACTATCCTGTAACACTATCTCGGAAACAAATTGTTTTCCTTCAAACCTTCCAGCACGGGAACGACTCATCACAACAGATACAAGCTCGACGTGCATCGCTCAACAAGTAGGATAAGACAGGTCACAGAGTGCATTAGAGTAACCGACTCACGAACAGAGGCTGGTGTGTAGCAAAGAAAACGGTGTGTAGTCCAGATGGTATAAAAATATAACAATAGTGTTTGTTAAAAAGAAAAGTCGGTCGCGTGCGCAACATCGCGACAAACAAGTAGTCCAACGCAGACGTTTTAATTAATTAGGTTAATTAGACATTATAGTAATATTATTGTTATTATTGTTTAATTACTAATCTTATCATTGTAGTGTCAATAATATTGAATTGTAACAGTGTATGCATAATTTTTTTTTAACTGTAACATTAATTTTTTTCTCCAGGAAACCAAAGACTAATAAAAAAAAATTCCGTTCATTTTCAGGTGCAAGTTAGTGTAGGTTAACGGTAGAAATAAGTAACTATTTTTCAGATTGTATGATGGCACAGGCCGATCAGACACAGTATAACATGCAAGAGAATCAGACGTTAGCCCTCGTAAAGACGATTACCGACACATTAGCCAAGGTAGACAACAGTGCTAAATACGCAAACATAAAAGGTAATGTAGACTTGTTTTCAGGTGACCCACACTCATGCCGTAAGTGGCTTACAGATATTGACAAATATGCAATGTCAATAAATTCAGATCAATCTGAGAAAGTTAAAATTGCGATTTTTTCATATGCTGGTCTGATCACAGATGTTCTCAGAAGGCGATTAGACACATTACTCAATGAAAGAGATCTTCAATCAGAGTCTAAATCATACGATACGAAGGGAAAAGGACATTGTCACACTTGTGATAGAGAAAATAATGACAAAAACAAAATCCTAGAAACACCTGCTGGACGGGCATACTGGAACACACTTAATAAAAGGAGGCATAGAATGGCAGTAAAGAATTTCATTGCCGAGATAAAAAACAGAAAGATGTGGGAGATAAACAAGGGTGTCTCATAACGACAGAAGATGGATGGAGGGCACACATAGGTCCAATAAGATCAGGAAAAAAAGATAACAGATACCAAGAAGTAAATTAAGTAATATGGATATGACACAGCACACAGCTGGGAATAACACGCAACACAGACAGATAGAAAAACCAGAGGGAAAGCATATGAAGATGATTAGTGTCGCTATACAAACGGAGATAGATACTGTATCGTCACACTTGGGGCCAGCACAAAAGGAGAAAGACGTCATGAGAGAAAAAGAAACAGGGTCACATGTGTTAGACAATACGAGAAAATCTAAGATACCACTCAGTGTAAAAGGGACGAACCCACAAACGGCTAAAGAAGTAGTGGTACCAGAGCATAGGGATAGCATCGAGGTAAAGAATAAGAAGGATGAACCGATGCAGATGTTACTGCAAGAGAAAGAAAGATCAGTGAAGGCGGACAATAGAATAGAGAGGATAGAAGAAGTACAGGACATGGACACATCCTATAGGCGTCCAAGAGCAGTACGGAAGACAAGACATGAAGAAGTATATACAGTACACGAAAATTACCAGTTTGACATAGAATCAGAATCCGATCCGTCAAGTGGGGAAGATAGAGTTATGGACTCCGACGAATATGCACAAGGATACTTGTCGGACGAACTCGGTCATACAACGGACGATGAAGGCAATATAATTTATTGGCCAAAAAAAAGATAATAGTGATCTTGGATGCATAAATCAGATAAAGACGAAGAAAATTAGCAAAATGGCTGAACCAAGTGTAAATGAGATAAGGAAGGCAATAAAAAGTATCATAAGAGGAGCCGATATCAACACCTTGACAACAAGGAAGGTGCGGAAATTGCTGGAAGTAAAGTTTGATACAGACTTATCAAAAAGGCAAAAAGAAGTTCACAAACTTCTGACCGAAATATTGAATGGACGAAGAAACAGATGTGGAGGACACAGAAAATGAGGATTACAAAGAAGAGGATAGATCGACCAGGAGAAAAAGTCGACAGACAGTTAATGAAGCAGAATATAGCAGTAGACGGAGGTGGTCGTCAGAATCGGTGTCGACTGACTCAGACAGTGTAGTGTCTGAGGAGAGTGACGGTAGTCACAGACACAAAAGGACTTATTGAAGAGGAGAGAATAGTAGAAGAATTAAGAAAGAAGGGAGTAAATATAGAAATAGAAGTAGAGAACGGGAGTACCCAGTATACAACTTGGATAAAATACTTGCGGACAGAGCAGAGAGGTGGAGATGTTATGCAGAGACGGTCAGTCAGACTGCATGGAGGGAATTGTCAGAGGCGGATAAACGATGGAAAGAGAGGAATAAAAATGGCAGCGTTAGCTAAGTCGTGAGTAGACTTTTAGTGGAGTCATTCTCCGCCGAACATAACAGAAACCATAGGGAGATAGATAATAGATGAGAGTCATGGAGAAGTGACGGGAGTATTGAGAAGCCACAGGAAGGATGGCACAGACATATAGAAAAGATAGTTCTAGAAGGAACGAATGTAGAGGTGAGAAGCCATGGAGAAAATGGCAAAGAGAGATTTTTGCGGCAGTGGCCGAGTCTTATGAAGACTTTGGGGAGAAATCATATTTTTTTTTCTCCGTAATACATGAAGAGAAGAGAAATGTGTTAAGAACGTTCCAGGGAGGGAACGAAAAACATATAAAACGTTAAGTGCGGTGTTTGCCAGACTATAAATGAGAGTCTATGGAGGGTAACCCTCACCGAACATATACAACAGAAATTCAGACACGGGGAGACAAAGCGTTGTGGAAAAGGAAAGAAAAGGAGGTAGCACAAAGAGAGGTTCCAGAGAGGGAACGGACATAAGAAGCCATAAGAAAGGGACAAAGAAGAAAAGAGAAGTGAGAAGGCACAGGAACATGATACAGACATGGAGTACTGAAGAAAGCAGTAACAAAAGAAGAAATATGGAGAAACCATGAAACAAAGTGATAAGGAGTGGACGTAAAAATAGAGTAAAGAGAAATGGACGTAAGTAGAATAAGAAGTTAAGTGAAAGGTCAGCAGCAGAAAAACACGCAAATAGGTAAAAGAGACAAAATGGTTTAAGATAAGTAGACCCAAGAAGTTGCAAATATTTCCACGTAGTAGAGCAAGGACAGAAGTCTAGTTAGCAAAGGGTGGACAAGAGAATGGCAATTCAGTGTTGCCATGATAGTTAAATGGCTCACGCCATCATGAACAATGTATATAGAAAGACATGACAGAATAAATGTTTAGGCTCTATTCGAGAGAAGAAAAAGGCCAAACAATTCACACCTAGTGTGTGGTGACAGAAAATAATACAATATGATGCGTTTACATGTATGACAATAGGAGTGACTGGATGAGTAAAAGGAAATAAAACTTTGTATGGATATATACAGAGTGGGCAGAATGTGAGAGCGAAAGACAAGGGTTAAGAACAGTCATAAATGTAAAGAGGAAAGGTCACTTAAGAAAAGTGACGGGAAGAGAGTATTCTCTAGTTTTTGGTATGATATATGTTGTAACATAAGAAAATAATGATGTGTTAAGTGATATGGAAAAAAAAATGAAGACCACTAAGGAAGTGGAATGTATAACATGTCAAAAGTATGTATTTGAAATCATGTAACATGATTAGATAGGAAAAAGGAAAGATGAGTGGTCGTAAATGGGAAGTAAACATTTCTCCCAGGGACAGACAGGGGGACGGCATTAGAGTGAGACTACGACGACGGAATAGCTTACCCAAACATGTCGATGACTGAAACGCTCATGCAGACATGAAAACTGTACATAATAAGACAGGACACAGAGGAGGTTCTGAGTATAGTGAAGTAATGGTAAAAGAAAACCGCACCAGGTGTGTAGTACATTAAATTGTTAGCAAAATGATGTGTGTGTGAGATAGCAGAAATGAAAGATTGAATGTCAAGAAATAAACTTGCTCGATCGTGAATGAAAGACATGGAGAAATATATAAATTGTTCTCCATTAGAAGTATGAAAGGGAAGGAGATGTGGATGAATGTAATTATTGCAAAGTTTTTTTTTTGTTTTTGTTTTGGTACATAGATAAGTACAATAGTTTTGGTACAGTCATGAAAATAAATTTTTTTTGGGGGGAGGGGGGGAGAGATAAGGAGATAATGTGGTAGATAAAGAGAACGACTGACGGGCAAAGGGAACGAATAAGGAGAATTATAAATAGGAAGGTTCAGATAGAGTACAAAAAGGGGATGCGCGGATAAGGATGGGCATGAGAATATAGGTGAACAGAAATCCAGTGAGGCACGCTTTCTAGCCAGCAGTCTAGAGGCGTGGGTAGTTAGTGCAGGTCGCACATATACGCTAGTAGCCATGTTGAAGGCAGTACTCAAGTAGTTTAGGTGATGAATATTTCGCGGACAAGGAGACGAGTTTGGGTGATGATTAACCCAACATATTGAATAGTGAGAATTCTTGTCTAGAAGGAGAAACGGTGTGAGTTAGATTTCTATTCAGAAAAGGGAAAAGGTACGTAGAGTGAATTCTAATACATATACATACAGTAGTCCTATTCTTCAGTGATGAAAGGGAAATATACAACCCCGGAGAGGTCCGGTTCCATCAATAGATAACCAGGTCACTGAAATGGTATATAACAATAGACAAGGACTTGTCTAAGAAGAAAAGGAGATGGATACAAATAACATCCGAACAACCATAGATGATTGATATTATTATATTGAATGTAATTGTCGATGCTGAACGAGATTGTGAGGAAGGAAAAATATCAATGAAGAACATACACAGTGTATAATTCTGTGACGGACCAAGAGTGTAGAGGACCAAATAACAGCAGTGGTCCACACACATGTAAATAAACATTTTCAGTTAACTATGGCGTTATGACATCGCTCGCAGTGTGTGTGACTGTTGTTAATCATTCATCATGTCATCGCTAGCTAATGAGGCGAAGAACCTGGGCAAGCAGGCGTTTATATTATAGAATTGATACAGCGACCACCGCTGCCACACAAGTGAACAGTATAAGTCAAGAATATGGACTGGACATTAATATTGAGAAAACAAAAACTATGATAATTAGCAAAACAGACGATAAACCCACATTAAAGATAAGAGTAAATGGGAAAATCCTGAAACAAGTCAAGAGCTACGTATATCTTGGTCATATAATAACAGAAGATGGCAGATGTGAAACAGAAATCAAAAAGATAATAGGAATGGCCAAAGCTACATTCAACAACATGAAACATAAACTGACATCTAAACAGTTATCTCACAAATTAAAACTGAGAATCATAAAATGTTATATATATTCTGCATTTCTGTATGGTGTATAAACATGGACGATGAATAAGCATTTGGAAGAAAGAATTGAGGCTCTTGAAATGTGGATATATAGAAGAGTGGGGCGTATCTCGTGAAAAGAGAAGAAAACAAATAATGAGGTCCAAGAAAATCTAGGTATGAAATGAGAACTAATGAGGGAGATCAAAGTTCGGCAGCTAAAATACTTTGGCCACATAAAAAGGCATAACACCTTGTAGAAGACCATAATAGAAGGGAGAGTTGAAGGCAAACGTGCAAGGGGAAGACAGCGCTATAAGTGGGAAGATAACATCAAGAGATGGACAGGAAAGAGTCTATCAGAGTGCACCAACAAGACAAGAGACAGAAGACGTTGGAGATCTATTACAGCCAACCTTCGTTGTGGAGATGGCAGCTGATGATGATGATGAGTCCGAGCAGCTCTTTCAGTTGTTCTTCTAATTGTTAACAAGTAGTGGTCACTTCCAATCTCTGGCCCCCCTCCACACTTTGGCATCCCATACACACTTGAATGAGCTCTTCATAACTATGGCGTAGTCGATCACTAATTTCTCATTCTATGTTGGTTCACACCTAGTGTATACATGTATGCGCTTATGTGGGAACTTTGTGTTTGTAATGATCAGATTCGGCTCTGTGCAGAATCTAAGGAATCGCTTTCCATTGTCATTAAGAGTGTCTTCTCCATATCTTCCGATAACTCCACCCCATCTAGCATGGTCCTTTCCAACTCTGGCATTGAAATCTCCGAGCATGATAATTTCATCTAGGCAGTCATCCACTGTCGTTTGAAGCAGCTCGAAGAATTCCTCCTTGACCTCTGCTCGCTCATCTTCATTTGGCCCATACACAATGACAAGGTTGACTATGGTTTCTCCTTTTTTTAGTTTTAGGACCATAATGCGTTCTGAGAAAAAGTTCCATCCCTTGATATTATCCCTTTGGTTTTTGGCTACAATACAACCCACGCCCCCTTTAGCTCTTTCAGATGTGGGGACACCACTGTAGAGCAACGAGTCGCCATCGAGATTCATAACTCCTTGTCCTTTTTCTTTGTTTCTGTTAAAGCCAGGATTTCTAATTTGGCTTTCCTCATCTCTTCCACCAGCTCCTCTTCCTTCCCATTCATACTTCTTGTGTTCCATGTTCCGTAAGTCGTAGTCCGTTCCAGTTCGTCGCCTTTAGAATCAGTCCGGTTTTCTTTCTTATGTTTCTCGTAATCTGGTTTTTAGACAAACAGGTGATTGGCCTGTTGTGCCTTTGCATGGTGGAGGGGCTGCCTCCTTACAGCCTCCATGCAGGCCGCCCTCCTTCTTTTTCAGCCGGGCTTGTATTATCTGATTCATTATCTACCTTCTATTATCTAATTTATTATCTCCCTTCTTTTATCTGATTCACTATCGCCCTTCTATTATCTGATTCACTATCGTCCTTCTATTTATTATCTGATTCACTATCGTCCTTCTATTTATTATCTGATTCACTATCGCCCTTCTATTTTCTGATAATTAGGATTTTCTTTCACTGCAGAGATGGTGGCCATACTAAAAGCACTAGAAATATTCTCTAATAACCCTCCCAAAAAACTAACAGTTTTAACTGACTCTCTTTCAACAATTAAAGCACTTAGAAACTTACGAGAATGTAGTAGACCTTGTGGTGGATTGAATGTTATAAGATGTTATTCCTATGTGTACTGAATGAGGTCAGCTGTGAAGGTCCCTGATTATACTAAATGTTGGGTTGATTTATCAGAACACCTTTCTGCTACCACCTTACGACCTCAATCAGACTTATTCTTGACTAATATGTATGTTAGCTACGTCTATATGTCTAGGGTTATGAGTGTATGATGTATTGTAAGTACAAGTAATAAAAACACATGTATTTACTAACACATATATATATATATATATATATATATATATATATATATATATATATATATATATATATATATATATATATATATATATATATATATATATATATATATATATATATATGACTGAGTCAAGACTACAACCACAAACACACTGACACTCTAAGAAATATATCTTATAGAAGTCTGTGTTAAAAGTTTGGTAAAATGGTTATTTACAATTTATTTGGCCTGATCAGAATTTTCTGCATCAGGTCCAACAACCAAAATTGATATTATGAATGTATTTACAACAATTTAAATACTACCATGGATCTTCTGTCCATTCAATTTATAATAAGACAATCAAAATATGTGTATCTAGGTTCACTAAGTTAATGACACTGGTGTAAAGTTTCTTTTCTTCTTTCCACTCTGTAAAGTGTCAGTCTGTATGCTCTGTAAGGAAGAGTGGTGTGTTGTTGAGATCAGGCATGCTCCAGTCTACCCAGCTGTAAATGGGTAACTCACCCTAGTCCTGAGTTAGGGAAGGCAAAGGCTCCAGGGGAAGCAGGCCCTAAACTTGGTCACTTCAACCGACGCAGGATGGTGTATGTATGAAGTAGAAGTGTAGAGTGTGATTACCGCGAATGGTGTACTGTTCGTGTGCTGACCAATATAACCACTCATACACATGTGTCTACAAGGCACCAATGCAGACTGCTGGAATCTTTGTTTACTCAATTTATTCAGACGTACACACTGGGACATACGAGTACATCATGGTATGTTGACATATCAATTTGTAGGTATACATAGCAGATCTGAAGTCATGACACATTCAGAAATAATGGGCAGTACATCAAAAGTTCAATGTCATGATATATTATGGCCGCATCCCCCTATCTGACTAAACGCGTCAGTGAAGGCAGATCGGTAAATAACTAAAGTTATTTGACGTCCATAGTTTGTAGCATATATTATGAAACCACGAAAGAGGGGGTTTCTAGCAAGATTGAGATCTCCCTGTCACTGTCCGATAATAGGATAAATAATCTGTTCTCTTGGCAGTGATCAAAACATATGATGACCGAAATCTAACATGGCTGCCTCCCTGAGTTGTCGTTCACTCATTCATAGGAAGGAGAATATAAGCCAGAGTTAATTTATAATGGGTATATAAATGATTTCATACATGTTCCCATACAGCTCTACGATGATCAGGTTAATTCACGTAGCCATAACCGCTGTAGGAAAGTCTGTCATCTTTGTCGATACAAAACACGACCCTAGCGATACGAAGCACAATGTTCCATCTAGGTCGAATCGACATGAGATCATCAAAATAGGGTCTGGCAATACATGGAGTCCGAATTATACATTGTACCGTACCTTAGGAGAGTCTCTAACATAAACTATAGTAGAGATACCATCTCCTTTAGAAGAAAACCACTCCATGAATCGTATTTCCTTAAGAATCTACCAGCCCTTTGAAAAATGCGTACCCGCCATTATCACGGTACATCGGAACTCATCACGACTTGTCAAGACAACTCATACTTCCGCTAGACCGGAATAATAAGAATCTAGTCCCGCCTACCCATCCAAAATATACAATATAGGACTGATTCTACTTGTACTAATAATATGTAATACATATGAATTCAGGCCATAAACACAATAAGCAAATTAATATATTTTCTGGCCCTAAAAAATAAGTACAAACGTAAGAGCAATCCATGCGCCGGATCAATATCAAGAACGATTACTCCTATAATCAAAAGTGTGAATCAAACATGGATTCTCTCGCTTTTACCATAGACAGCATTTTCATACACAAATGAATGAATGTCTATATTTTTTTCATATTAAATAGCCATATCGATTTTTGTAATATGTGCGTCAAAATATGCACGCAACAGATTACCACACCCCTCGGGAAAAAAAAAAAAGGTACATTTTTTTTTTTTTTGAAACACATCTAGGAGCAACATACAATAGGCTCACAACGCACCAATAACAATGCGCAGATGATAAGCATAAGTTTTATGACCTTAGAGAAGGTACTTCTCTAAGTATTAATATTTCCAGAGAGGTGTCACCAACGCATACTACAATATTAGCAATGACCCAATTTCCACATTAGTTTATACATAAATTTCATCTAAGATATCTTAACATCATGATCATCAAAGACGAAAAACATTGAAAGATCAGCGGTGAATAAATATCAATGAACCGCTAAGTAGTGTTACAATCAATATATGATATATTACATATGTGTACACATTTCAACATAGAAACAACTGTATCAAAGTTGTATAACAGTTATGAATCATGTGGGCATCTAGACAAAATATCTGCCATCACATTTTCTGACCCACGGATAGCTCGCACCGAAAAATGAAATGGCTGTAGAGCAATCGCGTATCGCGTTGATCTCGCGCTCTTCAGATTTTTACTCTGAATAGCCGTAAGAGCTTTCTGGTCAGTTTCCACAATGAAATGCGCGCCCAGAAGAAATCTTTGCAGTTTAAGGATTGACCAAACCATAGCCAATAATTCACGGTCTAGGACCGAGTAATTCTTCTCTGCGGCATTTAATTTCCGAGAAATATACATCACAGGATGCAGAGTTCCAGAGTACTCTTGCATTAGTGCAGCTCCAATCCCGGTGGATGAAGCGTCACTACGAAGAATAAATGTCTTATCCTTAGAAGGCAATACTAGGATAGGTGAAGTAGAAAACATAGTTTTAACCTTATCCAAAGAGGATTGACATTCTTGAGTCCAATGGACTACATTAGGAGACCCTTTCTTTAGCAAGGAAGAAAGAGGTGACATAATGGAGGACAGATTCGGGATGAATCGTCCATAAAATTGTATTAGACCTAAGAGACTTCGTACTTGCTTTTTAGTCTTAGGAATAGAAATGTTAAGTATCTTACTTGTATTATGGTCTTCTGTTTTTAGGAACCCATGACCAACACGGTGTCCTAAGAAAGATATTTCGCTAAAACCAATACATGCTTTCGATGGTTTCGCTGTCAGGTTATGCTCGCGTAAGATAGACAATAGTTCATTTATACCATTATAGTGATCGTTCCAAGTATCACTGAAAAGACAGATGTCATCAAGATACGCAATGACATCTGAGCGATGAGATAGGATTCGACGCATCATGCGTACAAATGTTGCAGGGGCGTTCATAAGACCGAAAGGCATGAAATTCCATTGGAATAGACCCCTAGGCGTCGAAAAAGCAGTAAACGGTTTGGCGTGTTCGGATAGTGGAACTTGCCAATATCCCTTAGACAAATCGAGTTTAGTAAAGAAGTGAGAATTCGATAGTCTCGTAAGTAGCTCTTCTAGTAAAGGCATAGGTTCCGCATCAAATTTAGTCACTTGATTCAATTTGCGATAATCCACGCAAAGACGTATATTATTGTCTTTTTTCCGTACTATAACCATCGGCGAAGAATATGCTGATGTGGATGGTTCAATAATTTTTAACTCTATCATCTCATCTAACTCTTTCTCTACCTGTGCTTGAAAATGTATCGGGATAGGATACGGTCTGACTCTTATAGGACTATGGTCAGTAAGAATAATGTCATGTTGAATGACATCAGTTTGACCAGGAATGTCAGTAAGGACATCCTGAAATTGTTCTAACATAGTAGAAACTTGTTTCTGCTCTCCTGGAGATAATTCTGGAGAAATTGCAACATCTTTCCATGATTCATTAGAGTGAAGAGGAATCATTGGAAAAGGTAAATTTACATCCGAGAAACTCGTTTCCTCATCCTGTATTACTGACAGAGATGAGTACTGTCCATGTTGGACTGGAAAATCGTCCGTTGCCTGGAAAACAGGTTGTAAATAATCAGGACGTTCATGGAATTCCGTGAGCATGTTGATGTGGAAGGTTTTACGCTTCCCGTCAATATCGACGATATAGTCAACATCGGAAACTTTTGATATTATATCGTACGGACCTTTCCAAGAAATGAGAAGTCTATTTTCCCTACAAGGTAGCAAGACAAATGCTTTGTCACCTGGACAAAGTTGTCGCAAACATCTCTTTTTATTGACAAATTCCCTTGCCTTCTGTTTCGCAAATTCAGAAGAAGCAGTTGCCAATTTGCATGCTTCAATAATCTTGTGTCTAAGTGCGATGACATATTCATAAGAGGATTTTGTGTCATCGACAATATTATCAGCAGTTATAAGATCATGAAGTAAGGACATAGGACCTCGCGGTTTCGCGCCAAAGACAAGTTCAAAGGGAGAAAATCCTGTATGTTCGTTGGCGACCTCTCTATATGCAAAGAGAGCCGCGGGTAAAACCCTATCCCAATCCTGAGGATGATCTTCCGTTATCTTACCTAGTAGGTTTTTCAGAGTTCTATTCAAACGTTCCACCATCCCATTGGACATAGGATGATAAATACTACTCAGCGATCTCTCTATCTTCAGAGTCGACATTACTTGAGACATGGTATCCGATATGAGTTGGGTACCATGGTCGGATAATATTTCTGCTGGAAACCCCAGACGAGAAAATATTAACCAAAGAGCATCTGCGACATCAGCAGTAGTTATGCTCTTTAGAGGAACAGCCTCCGGCCAACGTGTGCACATATCAACACACGTCAAAATAAATTGGTGTCCTCTAGCAGACTTTATCTTAAATGGACCAATGATGTCTATCGCCATTTTTTGAAATGGCCGAATGGGAATGTCTGCAGCCTGAATAGGTGCATCATGGCGTGGACCTCTGGATTTAATCTCTTGACATACTTTACAAGATCGACAATAGATTCGTATGTCCTTATTCACAGCAGGCCAAAAGAAAGATTGAAGAACTCTAGCTTTAGTACGGGAAAAACCCATATGTCCAGCACACTGCGAATCATGAGCGTGCTGTAAGATTTTAACTCTCATATTTTTAGGCACAAGGATTTGAGAATGAATGGACTTAGCGGAGTCTTGTACCATACGTACAAGTACGCCATTCTTCATCGTAATCCAAGATTTACGATTAGTATCCTTATTCGGATCACCTTTTGTTGCCAGAGTAAAGAATTTCTTTAGAGTAGGATCATCTTCCTGCTGTTTGATAAAGGAATCGTGGGAAATCTCCAAGGGATCATCTTGGATCTGCGCATCATTATCTTCAGAATGTGAAGATTGTGGCATATTAAGAGCTTGAGCCCTAGTGATTACTGCATTAGCCGATTGCATATTAACATTTTCCCAATTAGAAATTTGCTGTGGAGTGCATTCTTTCACCCCGTGAATGCGACCGATGATAAGATCAGCGATCGGATTCGGCAAGAGACATGCTTGCACCTCTCCTGTAAAGAAAGGCGTAGCAATATTGATAATGGCAGTGGAGTACTTCTCCAATGTGCCACCAAATGTTACACATTTGACTATATTGCCTGTAGCTCGAGAAGGATTTACGAGTGATTGCCTCACTCCAATGGTAGTGCACCCCGAATCGAAAAGAATTGATACCGGAGTACCATCTATTAGGCCCCTATTAAAGACAAGAGCACCCCTTCCATTATGCGCAATTGACGCATGGAGAGCGGGAAGCGGGTGACCGCAGCTTAAAGTAGACACTGTGGTTGGATCGAATAATGTTTTGCATTGCGAACACTCAGATGCTCTAGCAAAATCGAAAGCGGAATTTGCTACACTGTTGGAGTCTTTTTTATCATTATTCTGATTATCGGTGTCGTGGAACTCCTGTTGTGCAGAGTTAGCCTGGTAATAAGATTTACCATGTCTTTTGTGTTGTGATCTACCTCGGTTATAATTGTCTCTATAATTATTATTGCCTCTGTTATAACCCCTATTTGGGTTTGAATCATAATATTCATGATCATAATCATCACGCTCGTTATATTGAGTATCCCTGTAATATTGTTTCTGTTGTCTCCATGAAGCACTTGGGTAGTTCCTATAGCTACTCCCTTTCCGAGAATTTCTAACATTATGGGTACCTCTCGCGTGTCGAGGACTATCAGCCCGATTCCAGTTCTTCGAAGAAGAACCCTGATTTGAGTGGTTATCTTGGTTTTGATACTTATTCCAATTAACCTTTTTTATCAAATTTATTTTTAGCTCCTTGGAATTTATGTGAGTAATTCTGATTATACTCTGTTGCCGAAGCAACTGGCATACTCTCTTTAATGTTAGAGTTACTAAGAATCATGTCAGGGTGTGCCGTGGCATACTGGTCACAATATTCTTCCATTTGCTTTATTGTACCAGGTTTACGCTCATGTAAGAACTCTAGGAATGATTTATTTACAGAAGACATGACCTTGTCTCTTAGCAATAAATCCGTAAGACCATCAAATGTTTTCTCTGTTTTGGATAATTCAATCCATCGTGAAAGTGTAATTCGTGCTTTTGAGATGAAATCTGAGAATT
The DNA here is from genome assembly GCA_024509875.1 of Oreohelix idahoensis. NCBI lineage: Eukaryota > Metazoa > Mollusca > Gastropoda > Stylommatophora > Oreohelicidae > Oreohelix > Oreohelix idahoensis. Next base: position 178,860 of record JAMPIV010001943.1, read on the forward strand.
CTACACCTACCTCAGGTCTCATTGTTTTAAACAAAAGACGGTAACCTTCCTCAGACAGCTGATATCTCTTTATCAAAGCTGCCCTAACAGCATCATAATTATCTTTGTCGGCCTCTTCAACAAAATATAACTTACTTAGGGACTCCCCTTTTAGATTTTCAGACAACTGATTCACATACTGTGATTTGTCAACATTATGAGATCGACAAGCCCGTTCAAATCTAGAAAGCCAAAATGTTATGTCATCACTGGTAGGGTTAAACGCTGGTACCTTGACCTTGTACACAAAGGGTTTACCATTACCACCAGATGCCTGATTAACATTACTCATACATGTCAATTTTAATTTCTCTAATTCAAACTCATGTTCTCTTATTGCTTTTCTCTCTTCAGCTTCTCTATCTAATCTTCTCTGTTCTGCAGCAGCTTCTAATTTTTTCTGTTCTGCAGCAGCAGCAACTTCTAATTTTTTCTGTTCTGCAGCAGCTTCTAATTTTTTCTGTTCTGCAGCAACTTCTAATTTTTTCTGTTCTGCAGCAACTTCTAATTTTTTCTGCTCTGCATCAGCTTCCAATTTTCTCTGTTCTGCCTCAAATCTCCTTTCCTCCACTTGTATCTGCAATTTCTTTAGTTCAGCAGCAGTATCAGCTTCTTTTTCTAATCTTTTTTCTTCAGCCAGAGCTTTTTTTTCTTCAGCAGCAGCTTCTCTTTCTAATCTTTTTTCTTCAGCCAGAGCTTTTTTTTCTTCTATTTGAAGTTTTCTCTCCTCAGCCGCAGCTTTTTTTTCCTCAGCAGCAGCTTTTCTTTCTTCAACAGCAGCAGCAATTTTTTTCTCTTCTGCAGCTAATGCTTTGTCATATTGAGCAACAGCCCATTGTTCTAAGTCTTTTCCAGTCTTATCAAGAGATTTTCCTTGTGCAATGAAATAATCTAATGTAGACATATTGTCTTCTTAAATCAGAAACCTGAAAAAGTAAATAAATTACCCTCTTTCACGTTAATGAGAGACAAGTCTATACCATAGACTTAGTCTTAGTCCAAACTTGTATGGTTTATAATAACCAATGATAACTTGAGTACCTGTGGACAACAATAACTGTATCTCAAATACTGTGGGAGACAAGCCTTACAAAGGTCTTGTATATCTCAATGTAATCAAAGATCACTTGAGTACCTGTGGAAAAAGTATTTCCCTTTACCAATCACTTTGGGAGACAAGCCTTACAAAGGTCTTGTACATTTTGTTTTATAACAATAACAATCATAAAGTACTGATCTGTACTATACTATCAGTGTATACCACTATACGTCATATGTCAACTAAAGACATTACAAAGGACAAACAAGAAAAGACAATATGAACACATTTGCAGAGATCAAATTAAATTAAATAGGAGAAATGAAAAAAAAAATGATCACAGAAACCGTGATGATAACTGCAATAATAAAATGACAAGACAAATAACGCCACAGTGTATAAACATAAGGGTGTAAAAAACTGAAATGAAAGGAAAGATGAGACCTACAATTATACAAACAAATCAAACAAAAAATAAAGAACAGAAAAAATGTTACAAATACAAATATGAAACAGTCGTCACAACTAACCAAATATTTGCAAACTATGTTGCATGCAAATTTCAATTAAGAAATTGCTCCCTATCGAACGCCAGAACAAGACCAATATCACTCGGTATTTCCTGTTCTAGTCACCTCCCATCCAGGCCCGCAACATATAAACACCTACACATATAAACAAATAACATGTAAGCATAAATAGCATATAGCATACAATATAATTTATGTCATGAATGGAATGTGTTGCAGGTATAGTGTTGTAAAGCAGGCACAGTTTATTTTAATACTAATAACTTGCCACTTTATTGAGTAATAGATTTAATTCTAAACTATTACACTGTCAATTTTTTCTCTTTTGAGCATATGAAGATCCAACGATGAACTATGCACTTTATGTTCAACAACACTGTGATTCTTCTGTACGTTGAGAAATGTCAACAATACTGCTCCAGATATTTTCTACACTTGATACCACTGTCCTGTGTAATACTGTCTGTACAGCGAAAAACTGTCAACAAGCGCTGACCTAGATACAGCATCCTATCGGTAATACAGGTCAAGCTGACATCGACTGTATAGCTGTCCTACTGGTGTTGATGTGTTCAAACAAATGTTCTTTCAGCTGTAAACTGTGATTCTCAACACAAAACTGCGTAAGCTGGACCCAGGAATCTGGCTCGCCACTGTAAAGTTTCTTTTCTTCTTTCCACTCTGTAAAGTGTCAGTCTGTATGCTCTGTAAGGAAGAGTGGTGTGTTGTTGAGATCAGGCATGCTCCAGTCTACCCAGCTGTAAATGGGTAACTCACCCTAGTCCTGAGTTAGGGAAGGCAAAGGCTCCAGGGGAAGCAGGCCCTAAACTTGGTCACTTCAACCGACGCAGGATGGTGTATGTATGAAGTAGAAGTGTAGAGTGTGATTACCGCGAATGGTGTACTGTTCGTGTGCTGACCAATATAACCACTCATACACATGTGTCTACAAGGCACCAATGCAGACTGCTGGAATCTTTGTTTACTCAATTTATTCAGACGTACACACTGGGACATACGAGTACATCATGGTATGTTGACATATCAATTTGTAGGTATACATAGCAGATCTGAAGTCATGACACATTCAGAAATAATGGGCAGTACATCAAAAGTTCAATGTCATGATATATTATGGCCGCATCCCCCCTATCTGACTAAACGCGTCAGTGAAGGCAGATCGGTAAATAACTAAAGTTATTTGACGTCCATAGTTTGTAGCATATATTATGAAACCACGAAAGAGGGGGTTTCTAGCAAGATTGAGATCTCCCTGTCACTGTCCGATAATAGGATAAATAATCTGTTCTCTTGGCAGTGATCAAAACATATGATGACCGAAATCTAACATGGCTGCCTCCCTGAGTTGTCGTTCACTCATTCATAGGAAGGAGAATATAAGCCAGAGTTAATTTATAATGGGTATATAAATGATTTCATACATGTTCCCATACAGCTCTACGATGATCAGGTTAATTCACGTAGCCATAACCGCTGTAGGAAAGTCTGTCATCTTTGTCGATACAAAACACGACCCTAGCGATACGAAGCACAATGTTCCATCTAGGTCGAATCGACATGAGATCATCAAAATAGGGTCTGGCAATACATGGAGTCCGAATTATACATTGTACCGTACCTTAGGAGAGTCTCTAACATAAACTATAGTAGAGATACCATCTCCTTTAGAAGAAAACCACTCCATGAATCGTATTTCCTTAAGAATCTACCAGCCCTTTGAAAAATGCGTACCAGCCATTATCACGGTACATCGGAACTCATCACGACTTGTCAAGACAACTCATACTTCCGCTAGACCGGAATAATAAGAATCTAGTCCCGCCTACCCATCCAAAATATACAATATAGGACTGATTCTACTTGTACTAATAATATGTAATACATATGAATTCAGGCCATAACCACAATAAGCAAATTAATATATTTTCTGGCCCTAAAAAATAAGTACAAACGTAAGAGCAATCCATGCGCCGGATCAATATCAAGAACGATTACTCCTATAATCAAAAGTGTGAATCAAACATGGATTCTCTCGCTTTTACCATAGACAGCATTTTCATACACAAATGAATGAATGTCTATATTTTTTTCATATTAAATAGCCATATCGATTTTTGTAATATGTGCGTCAAAATATGCATGCAACAACTGGTAATTAATAGTATGGGTGGGGTACTGTCATCATTACCTCTTTCTCTTGTAAATTTATCTTGGAAGTTTCTTGTCAACAATTTATTTTATGTTATTTCTATACAGAAATATAGTATTATAGTGGATAAACTGAGTGCCGACATGTATGGCACTTATCTAGATAAATGATGTTGCCGTCATTTTCACAGGCTCTCTGGTATGACCACGCTGACAAGGTTCCTGGTGCAGTAACTAGACCTCAGGGTCCAAACAATAGGTTACTTTAGTACACTGCAACAACGCCACCAGGGTTCTGGTACCCACACTGTACCAGAACAAAAACCTCTGAAACAACGTTATGATTCTTAAAAACACATCTATATTCCCCTTCACATGTAATAATTGACATAAAGAAAAAGGGTCAGATCTCTCTGACCACACCATACCACTTTGAGATGACAATGCATTACCAGTGCCCCTATTCTGTTCCCTAAGGGCTACAACGCCTCTGACACTTCAACAATGATGATCTTCCATAGGATAACGTGGGTTAGCTTTCCCACTGGCAACTGTGGCAACTGGCAACATCATTTTCAGTTATGCAATACACATTAATTTACTGCTTTTACTGCTTTAACACAACACCACAGGTCCTGCATAACTCTGCTGGGGACTCTTTACTTAGTCGAAAACCTTCCCAATCGAGCAGTATCGCAGACACCAATTTTATTGAAATAACAAAATTAATAAATTCCTTCCTTACCACAATTCAAAGAAATATCACAAACGTACGTTGACTGGCTTTAGCATAAATAGTAGTTTAAGTTCAGCTTTGCCTTCTGTTCAGACTGCCAATGGTTAATAACACACTTGGTACTGCTGAGAACAACGCAGCTTGCTTCTAACATATTTCTTTACAACTGGCGCTGAGCTGTAAACGCTTTTTTGCCAATATGCCTAGACCGGCCCAATCACAGCGAGGGTCTAGCATTTCAATTTTCAAAAATTTAAAAAGAAAAACACTACTTCACACTTCTAGGAGTGATTTTTCTAAATATAGATTTTATCTTTTCTGCCCAACCAATACTCTCTGTCTACCCTCCTATACCCTCCAATCGGATTTGACTTACTCCCTTGCCTCCTTTCAAACTATCGTTCCCAATAACGTTCCAGTTAACGATCAAGGACAACAGTCTGTTCGTCTAAGCGTTTTCAGTCAAATAGTATTTTCTCAATAACTTGGCTAATAATTGGACTACCCTTTATATTAAAACATATTTGTGCTCAGAATACACTAAGCTACACGAATATATAATTTTTATGACTATATTCATTTGCGTTTAGATTTTCACTTTTATCACTGACAGTCGTTAATTATAATTTTTTACATAAGTCTACCATCTTGTCCCCCTCCTTCTGTCTCACTTTTTAATTTTTCAAATAAACCTTGTTTTTGTGACGTCATAACTACACTACGCGTCGAGAATTTAAACTGTCTGTGTGTGTATATCCGTTAGCATTGCCCACAGCGTGTATATACTAGTTGTCTCGCGGGCAGAACGAAGCAGGTTTTGGCAAGGCGATGGTAGCATTTTGCGTTAATTATTTGTATTGTATCGTGTAACACTACCAAAAAATGTAAGGATTGCTACTGATTACCAGCGTTAAAGTCAAAATTTTACGTTAATTCAGATAGTTATTTTGCGGCACACTTCCGCAAAATCGTTAATTATAAGGCTAGGCTGCAGAATGTATGCAGCAGATCTGGCAAAATGTCAAATATTGGTTGTACGTTTTCGAAACCGAAACTAAAACGCGTGTTAGATTTTTACCGTGAGATCGTTCTATAGGCTTTAGCACTGCACAAAATTCAGCGCTATGCTGGCGTGTGAGAGGATCACCGTCAGACACAATAGGGCGGGTTTATTTATTATCATTTTATGACTAAAATCTTTCTGAAATGAGCGATTATTCTCGCAGATTTTACTACAGACCTGATATAGCAGAGGAGATATTTCTGGCTACTACATACTTATATTCCAGAGGATGTTCAGTCTTAATTGCTTGGATACCTTCACATGCTGGCATAGAGGGAAATGAAAAGGCAGATAAAGAAGCCAAGAAAGGTAGATCTGATAAAAATCTAATAAATGTAGGGACGAGTAAATCAGAGATTAAGAGCTTAATTAAAGATTTAATAACAGATGAATGGAAAGCAGAGTGGGATAAAGATCTAAAAGGAAGACATGCATATAAGTTGTTCAAGGCTCCAACAAGAAAATGTCAGATATCTAGGGAATTGAAAATTCCCAGTAATAATAAACTTCTCAGACTGCAGCTGGGAAAAGACTATTTCAGAATAGAAGAACCTTACTGCGCAGTATGTCTTCAAGACAATAATATAGAACATTTCTTGTTAAAATGTAGGAGGTATGAACAAGTGCGAATACCAATATTGGATTATTTGCAAGCATCCAACTTACCTATAACTGTAGAAGAGGTGTTGAGAGTAGACAGACCTAGGGAACTGCATAATATAGTCAAACGATATTTAACACGAACAAATGTTAGTATATAGTGGCTGGGAATGTGAAGGTCTGATGCTGTTATTACAATGCTTATGACTTTTATTTTTTAATTTATTTTTTTTTTAAATACCCTTTCTATGGCTCAAAGTGAGGTCTAATGACTTTATTTAGTAGAATGTGTGAATTGTGTGTGATGCCGGCCCTGGCTAAGACACTTGATCTTAGTCAAAAGGCCGAGAATCAAAAGGGAAGTGGGCGCGGAGCGTCTTTCGATGACTTTTAACGGATGAAGGTCAATTAATTATCTGTTAAAGTCAGTTATATAACTGGAACCGCCAGGCATTTATACCCCTTCACTTTAATATTATTCTTGTTCAGAGTTTCTTCTTGATTTGATTTTGTTAACGTGTAAGCACAATTGTGATTGTCCTTATTTACAATGATTTGACAAATGTGATGCCACTTTCTCATATCGGCAGTTTTTAATATTATTTGGAATTGAAAACAATATATATCCTAATTATAACCCATCAGAGGTTGAAAGGAGTATTTTTCTTCACTAATATTTTTTTTTAAATGATTCATTATCTCCCTTGTATTATCTGATTCACTATCGCCCTTCTGTTATCTGATTCATTATCACCCTTCTTTTATCTGTTTCATTATCTCCCTTCTGTTATCTGATTCGTTATCACCCTTCTGTTATCTAATTCACCATCGCTCTTCTATTATCTATCACCGCCAGCATAGTGAAGCCCTGATAAGGGCTAGTCTTGAAAAGGGCTACTAGCTGTGTCTGCAGCCTGTACGGACAGGTAGCCTAACTTCCCATCGTGAGAGTCGGTGTAAATCGTGTGGATCTGAATGTTAACCAGAAGGACTTCAGTAAAAAGACTACGTAAATTTGCGATGTGAGGGGAAATAGGAAGTTGTATCTATCTGTATGTGCCCCGTGTAGTTCCCGGGGGTCTCAGAAAGAATAGAACTATTGCACTCTTAGGCATGTTGTGCACTTCGACTAACACGGGGGTTGTGCATACGGCTGACAATCTGTCGTGTGGTGAGTCACTGGGGCAACTACGACAGTAGTTTTTGCCAGGAATAGTCTATGAGATATAAGGTCTCTAGAAATTGGCTCGTTAAGAAAGAAAAAAAGACCTATTCGAGATCGGGACAAGAAGACAGGAATGCGAATGCTTTCCACTAGACAGTGTTTTCTAATAAATTATGGAAAGAGTTCTGTTTCCCCACGACCTTAGCTTCTGCCCTTAGATCCCGTAAAGAAAAAGCCCCCAACCTCATCTGAGTAGAGAAAGGTTCCTATAGGTGAATATGTAACACCGACAGCACGAGTGATACATTAACAAACTCTTGATAATGATCAACTGATCGTTGGGTTTATTAATGAAATATCCACACATATAGGGTTAGTAATGGTTAGAACGTGATGATGGTGAAAGACGATTCACACAAAACACACAGATGAGATAATAAAATTACAGTTAATTAAGTAATAGTTAATTAAGGATGAACTGGTGTAGAGTGAAATGATGATGTGATATGATACGTGTTACCAAAATGGTGAGTACTCTACACAGTCCATGTGTCTCTAAATGCTTCTCCTAGATATGAGGATTCACCTGTATGCATAAAATGTCCCAAGTTGTTATACGTTATGTCGAATGGGGTATCTCTAAGTCGAGGACGTTCTGATGAATACTGTTGTCGTACGGAGAACGCTGACGAGATATTTATGTATATTCCTTCACTGTTTGAGTATATCTCTGTAGTGTGGATCAACAGTTAATAGTTGTCATTTGAACAAAAGGTCTGTGGTCTAATCTCCCGACGGTACTGGTCAGACTGGATATCTTCACGAAATGTTAGTGATATGTAGACTCATAATCTTGCGTATGTAGTCGTGATTCATATACTTTCGAGTCTGCTTCATAAAATGCGCTTAAGAGTGTGTTGCACGTGGTATAAATATGCGATTCCTCTTTTGAGCTCTTTTGCTTGACTTCAGATAATAATGATCTTTCGAGTGATTAGAGTTTATGATGACTCTGTATTGAACTTGTGATAACGATGTATTGAACTTGTGATAACTCTGTATTGAACTTGTGATAACTCTGTATTGAACTTGTGATAACGATGTATTGAACTTGTGATAACTCTGTATTGAACTTGTGAGCAAGCAGTATATGGTGACGAAAAATGCTGCGTCCACCTTATGACTTGTGGGTGAGACAATATTCCTTTTAAATTGAGGAATGAAAGATGTCCTATGGCGAATTCTGCTAGCCAAATGTCCGTTTTTGATAACTTATTTCTGGTTAGACGTCAGACACGTTGCGTGTAGACTCAGACTTCTGATGAACTGAAGACACACAAAAGTCTTCGTAAGTTTTTCATATTTAACATCACTGGTTGACTTTCATTTAAACTACTGCTCATTATTCATCTCCCTCTCTCTGAGTTCCATTCTAATGATGTTAAATATCTTGTGCATGAGAGTGTGTGCATATGGGAGACTGTGATGATGATAAAGGTGAAATATGAACTATTAATTACCTTCTATCATCCTATCATCTTCTATGAAAATCTTCTGATTTTATTAATCAGTTATGCCAAGAATTATTTGAAACTTTATCTTCCGCACATTTTAGCTGTGAGGTTAAAATAAACAAAATTAAGAAAATGTATTAATAAGTATAAGATCTACTAACCTTCTTTTCCCTTCGCAAAATCCTTTAAGAACACAATTAATCACGGAACTGAATTATCATCCACTCTGAATAAACACGTGTATTAGGCTATGCGTTTTTGGGTTTGATCTCTTCCTCACAAGGTAAAAACCTGGACTGCCTCACTCTAGTAGATTATGCGGTATTATATATTTCTGGAAGTCACCCTGCCCAAGCTGGGTGTCCAATGTGGTCAACCCACGCTTGTCTGAACCGCGGCCACGTTTTCCCCTGGCCAATCTGGGCGTCCAATGTGGTGTCACAGAAATTACAGTTTGATTAGGATGGCCAATTTGGGCGTCCAATGTGGTGTCACAGAAATTACAGTTTGATTAGGATGACCATATGTGTTTTTACCAGATTTATCACGATACAATGTGGGCTTCAAATGATAATGTCAGGCATGTGGACTCAATCAAAGGACTTTATTTCCCCCGATGAAAGAACAAATGTGGTTCTCTAGATACCGGTCGCGAGTAATCACAACAATGAAATAGCAAATGTGGATCGCAAATATGAGATGAGAGAGCAAATGTCGGAGAAAATACAGTATGAAGAATGTAGGAAAAGATGGAGCAATAAGGCCTTTGCGCTCGTTTATCACAATAGCCCCTCCTCAAGTGTGATGTCAATCGTACTCAGGAGAGCTTAGACTTCTTGCTCGGGATTCTTTAATCCTTTTCCTCATCTTCGTTTTTCTCTCCGGTTTCCACCCTTTCCTCTACTTGTCCGTGCTCTTCGTCCTGCCTCATAGGATGACGGCTTAAAAAATCCGCTCCTACGTTATGTTTTCCTTGGATATAGTCCAATTGGAACGTGTAAGGTTGTAGAACAAGCGACCACCTCATCAGTCTAGCATTCAAATTCTTTGAATTGGCGAGGAAGGTCAGAGGTTGGTGATCACTCTGGATTGTAAATTTCCTTCCGTACAGGTATGCTTGAAATTTTTGTATTCCCCAGACGAGGGACAAACATTCCTTTTCGATTGTGGAATAGTTTTGTTCTGCTCGGTTTAACTTCCGACTCGCATATGCGACCGGAAATAGATTTGGGGGGCTTCTGTCATCTGGCTGTAGTAATGTAGCCCCGATTCCAATGTTACTGGCATCTGTGCGCAAGATGAATTTTCTAGTTAAATCCGGAAGCCGTAAAATAGGTTTTGTGGTGAGTTTCTCTTTTAAGAGTGCATATGCATGTTCACATTCTGCTGACCATGTCACTTTATCTGGGTTTCCTTTCTTGGTTAGCGACGTAAGCGGCGCACAGAGGCTATTAAAATCCTTTATATATCTCTGGTAGAATCCACAGAGAGATACAAATGACCGGACATCCCTTTTAGTGGACGGTCTCGGTGCATTTCTCAGCTTCTCAACGTTTCGAGTCTCGGGAAACATGGTCCCATGGGATATAGTATGTCCTAGGAATTCTAGCTGTTCACACCCAATTTGACATTTGGTTGGGCGGGCGGTTAGTCCCGCTTCTCTGAGTCTGTTAAACAGCAAGGATAGCGCTGATATATGTTCTTCAAACGATTCAGTAGCTACTAGGATATCATCCATAAAATTGCTGATGGCGGGATGATTCAAAGGATCCAATAACTTTCGCATCATCCTTGTGAAGACACTAGGAGCATTGTTCAGTCCAAATGGCATCACATTAAATTCGAAGTGTCCATCTGGAGTACTGAAGGCTAACAGATTCCTCACCTCAGCTTTTACCGGTATTTGATAGTACCCTTTACTGAGGTCGATCTTTGAAAAATAGCGAGCCCTGCTCAGCTTAGTAAATAGCTGGTTCTGGTCCGGTAACGGTTCTGGCTGGAACTGTGTTAACGCATTCAGCTGTCGGTAGTCGATGCACAGGCGGTGTTCTCCACTGGGTTTGCGTAACAGCACCACTCCCGCACTGTAAGGGGACTCCGACTTCGAAATTATGCCTTCCTTAAGTAAGTAATCAATTTCTTGGTTTAATGCCGTCGCCTTGGCATACGGAATCGGATAGGTTCTAATTCGGACGGGCGTAGGATCCGTGACTTCCATGTCAAACTCCATCAGGTTTGTCCGGCCCGGTTTGTCTGTCAGAGAGTCGGCGTGGTTTTCCATCAATCTCCTCACACTTTCTTGCTGGGCTTCCGTTAGGGTGGAGCTTATTTTCACATCTAAATGTGATTCCTCCTGTTTCACCGGGTACTCTACGGATGATAATGGCTCTTCTTCCATTTGCATAGCAATGGCCATAGTCATGAGGTGCGCTGGTTCGGCAGGGGCTCGCTCGTTAAACTTCTTAAGCAGATTTAAGTGATAAATTTTCTGCTTTCCGTTCACGGCGATTTTATAGTTGGTGCGAGAAATCTTTTCCGCCACTTTGTAGGGTCCCCTCCAGCAAATCTGCAATTTATTACTGCTACTTGGCAGAAGAAGTAGCACCTTCTCTCCTACTGCTAGTTCTCGGTCCTTCGCATTGCGATTGTAATATTTGGCATGTTTCCGCCTAGCCTCCCGTACTTTCGCTGTGGCTATTTCCCAGCCAGTCTTCAGGCGTTGTTTCAAGTCTGTGACGTACTGGAAGGCTGATGTGACAGTGTCGTCTGCCTTGGCATCTGTCCATGTTCTTAGTAATGCTTCTAATGGACCTTTAATAGGTCTTCCGAAGAGTAATGTGGCCGGAGGAACTCCAGTTGACGCATGCGGTACTTCCCTATAAGCAAATAATGCGGCAGGAAGATACTGATCCCAAGTTTCTGGCTTCTCCTGTGCCAACTTCCGAAGAATAGAGGTGAGCGTCCCGTTAAACCGCTCTACTTGCCCGTTACTTTGGGGGTGATAGGGCGAAGTATGGATATGCCTAGTCTTGAATATTCTAAGCACCTCCTCTGTCAACTTGCCTCTAAATTGTGACCCGTTGTCTGTGAGAATTTCATGCGGGAAGCCCAATCTAGTAAAGCTATTCAGTAAAGCGTCAGCTACATGCACTGAGTCGCATGCTGGCATGGCTATGACTTCGCCCCACATGGAACAAGTGTCCACTAAGGTAAGGATATGGGAGTTCCTCTTCTTAGTTCTCAGCAGAGGTCCAATTATATCCACGGCCACTCTTTCAAATGGGGTGCCCAAGATTGGCATCTCCCCAAGGGTCGCGGGTGCCGTCCAGTGTTTTGGTGCAACTTTCTGGTACTGAGGACAAGACTTGACGAAACGTTCAATGTCGCCGGTGATCCCTGGCCAATAATAGTGGCAGGCAATCCTTTGAGTCGTGGCGCTCATTCCCATGTGTCCACTAAATGGGATAGAGTGGCCCATCTCAAGCACCTGGTTCCTATAGGTTGCAGGAACTACTAATTGGTTGTGTTCCTGTCCTTCATTTCCAGCTCGGCGATACATCAATCCATTTTTCATAAAGAAGTCTCCCTTGGTAGGTGGGTTGTGTGTTCTAGGTAATTTTTTTAAAACAGGGCGCCAGTGTGGAATCTTCCATTTGGGCCCTCTTCAATTCCTCGGGGAGGATATTGGTAGGAGGTTCCTGCTCTGCGTCTTTTCTTGACTGTCCTCTAGTCTGTACGGCCGCCATGACTAGTGGTTGAGTAGGTTCTCCAAGGAACACATATCTACATCCCAAGATTAAAGAGTAGATTGGTTCTTCCATGATAGCTGCACGAATCTGTCCTGTCACATAACGAGATTCCACTCTGATAAGTGCAATTGGCAGTGTCATGGGTGCAACATCCTTCGTCGGACCTTGGATGTCGACACTCTCTTCTGTTATCTGGTCAGGGGTGACAAGAGATGCCCTGACCACCGCATCAAAAGCAAGTCCTGTGTCATAAAGGCACTCCACAGATTGTCCGTTTACGAGGACTGATTCGATGACAGGAGGATGAGAAACGTTTCCGGTTCTCTGCTCCTTCCGGGGTGACGATTTTGTCTGCAGACAGGCAGCATGTTGGGAGGAGGTCTGCGCTTGCACTCATTAGTGTTGTGATTGTTCAAGCGACAGTACTTGCACCATTTATCTCCCTGTCTCTGGTGTGGCGCAGCATTTTTCTTGTTTTGCTCTTTGTAGTTATCTTGTTTTGCGTGCTGTTTATGCGAGATGTGTGGTCCTTTGCTTTGTTGGTCTGGTTGGGAGCGAGCAGGTTGCTTTGGCGCCTGATCCGAAAACTTCTTTCTGGCTCCTTGAGACTCCATGAGAGCATTTTGGAATCGCTCTGCCAGTGTAAGAATATTTTCTAACCGGTCAGCGCCGTTTTCAGTGAGAAATCTACGCATTTCCACCGACATAGATTCTTTCAGTTGCTCTATCACAATCAGCTCTTTCAACCCGTCATAGTTCTCGGCAAAGTTTCCCAGTGTACACCACTTCACTAGGTAGTCTTCAATACGGGCTGCGAACTGTGAGAAAGTCTCTCCTGCATCCTTCCTAGAACCTCGAAATTTTTTCCGGTAAGCCTCTGAATGAAGCTCGTACCTCACCAAGAGAGCTTTTTTCAATGCCTGGTAGTCATCTTGCTCTCCGGCCGGAAGTTTATTAAAAACTTCGTAGGCGGCTCCTCTTAGGCCCTGGGAAAGTTTCAAGTTCCACTTCCGTTCTTCAAGTCCAAACCCTGTTGCAAAGCGTTCAAAGCGGTCTAAAAAGGCGTCCATGGTATCATTCCTTTCTGAAAAAGGTTCCAGCGGAAAGTTCATGGCATTGGGTGGCGCAGGTTGCGAAGTAGGCACACCATCTGAGCGGGGTGAGTACCCTCCATCACAGTTGGAAGCCGCTGCACTTTTTGCCAGCTCTATTTGATTGGTCTGTCCCTGGATTTCCAGTTGCTTCATCATAAGTGCATGCTCTGCTGCGGCTTTCTCTTTTCGCTCCGCTGCTTCTGCTGCTTCTTTCCGCTCCGCTGCTTCTGCTGCGGCTTTCTCTTTCCGCTCCGCTGCTTCTGCTGCGGCCTTCTCCATTGTAAGTTTCTGCATTTCCATCTCTCTTTCATGGAGTTTATCAGTTTCCTCGCTTACATATTTCATCAGGTCTTTTCCACTTAACCCGAATTCACGGCCTGCCTCCATCAAACTATTTCTAATTTTCGCAGCATCTGCCATGATATGCAGTACGGGTTTGCGAAGGGAAAAATTGGCAGTGACCTCCATCCAAATTTAATAGACTCGCACAAGTAATTATCTCTTTAAAACCAGCTAGGTTTAAATTAGTAATCAAGTTCAAATAGTTCTTAAAAATCACTCACTCAGCGTATTCTGAAAAATTAATTAACAGATTATCTCGAAGTTTCTATGAAAAATTTACTAAATATTTATGATAACAGTTTCTCCAGCAGTTACTGAAAAAAAAAAATTTTCAGTTCCCTACAGTATCCTCTGTTCTCAAAAAGTGTTTACTCTGTCCGTTTGATACTCAATTTAAAAAGTATCACTCGTGCTTTAGAGATATAAATTATCCCCCCTATGAAAAAGACAAATTATAGTAAGTGTCAGTCTAGGAGATAATCCCTCGAAATGCCAACAAATTTTGCAATTATCGCAATTGTAAAGCAGGGATGAAAATGTGATTTATAACACTTCTAAGTCCGGGTTCACTAATCCCAAGACGAGCCCCCAATTGTCGTGTGGTGAGTCACTGGGGCAACTACGACAGTAGTTTTTGCCAGGAATAGTCTATGAGATATAAGGTCTCTAGAAATTGGCTCGTTAAGAAAGAAAAAAAGACCTATTCGAGATAGGGACAAGAAGACAGGAATGCGAATGCTTTCCACTAGACAGTGTTTTCTAATAAATTATGGAAAGAGTTCTGTTTCCATACGACCTTAGTGTTACGCACGGATCATTATTATTTTTCGTTTGTATGATCATTTTTCGTATGTATGATCATTTTTTTGACTGAAGTGTGTATTATATATATTTACGGTCAAAGGGACAGAACCCGAAATATTGATACTGCTATTTTTTAGGAGTTTACCTTCTCTTGTATAGAGACACGTTCGGTCTATAATTTCTTGAACGAAGCGTGACCATATCTCCTTATTTGGTAGTATCAGTCAACTGTTGTAGATGCCTGAAACCTTTCTTAACGCTTCTTTTCATGACCATAAAAGGCGCGACTGTGTAAGACTTTTATCTCGAATGTTCTTAGAATCGTCTTATTGTGAACGGCGACTCAGAGATTGTCGTTCTGCGCATGTCTCGACTTGGTTTTCGTTTGTTGTTCCGGCCAGCTCGGGGAGTTTAGAAATGGTCTAAGTCGCGACCAGACGCGACCTGCGTCTTGTGATTTTCTGAGGGAAATACATTGTCTTTGTGAGTTAGTTAGCTAACTAGACTATTTCCTAGTATTATGCAAGCCTGCCTGGAGGCATATGTTCATGGTTGATTTTCCGAAATAAGGTAATTCCTCTTGTATCGAACTTTATGCTATCATCTAGAGGTTCGTCATTTTGTCGCCTTTTTTGCTCGCCTGTGTGATTCAAAATGGAGAGGTACTTTGACTAGGATTAAGTCACCGGTATCTTTATACCTGAACTAGTTATATATATATATGGGTCGCTCTAGACCAACAAGACTATTGTCTGTGTTCCAGGATTCGTTATATCAGAGATCACGTCCAAGTCAGATGGTTAGACTTAGGAAGGTTATAAAGGTCGAGCTGACCTGTAATCCATGTATGCTATTCACGTGCAGACAGTAAACGGACTGATTGTATACATCTGATCTGCTAGCTTCAGGAAGGGAATATTTATTATTGTCTATGAACAGTGATGATCTGCAGCTGACACTGTTGCAGAATTTATATATATATTATTTATACAGCTTCACGAACTAGAACTCTATGATTTTGAATGCTGAACTCGTTGAACTATGTTGATGATATAAATATCCTGACTGTTTTGTGGCGTGCAATAAATGGAAAAAAATCATACAACGAAGTTACCATTTCTATGACTCTACACATCATGTTGCCTGTGTTATACCCTGAACTGTTCTACTACCACATACACAGCAACATCCTAAAATCAGAGAAGACACCTACATCTTGCACTTTAATACCAGGTGTCGATAGGGGTGGCAAGTGGTCGTCAATCTTATACGGAGCTAACGTACCTGGCATTGTGGCGCACCATTATCATTTAGCCTAAATCCACCCTTATCATTTTTGGTGGCCATAGGTTGGTTTACTCTGATACCAGCTATCAAGGGGGTCAACAAACCCAGACATCATCAGCAGCTTTACAAGACAATTACAGTTGCACTTTCTATTCAAGATCACCTTTGATGAAAGATTTTGAAAGTACCCGGCATTACTGACAGTTGTTGATATTTTGAAACTACCCGGCGCTGCTCGGCGGTATTGAAGTTTGTCTACAACTAGAAGGACAAGTACCGAGCGAATGGATTTCCTGATCTGTTAAGAAGAAGGACAAGTGCCGTAACAACTGTTCCGGTCTGAGAGGTACTGTTGCAGATTCAGAAGGTCAAGTTCAGAAGCTGTTTCCTGTCAGAAGCTCATTTCCCTCGTCATGGCTGTCTATGGGAGCAGATGTTAATCAACGTTGGATCTTTATCCTCAGAATGCTGACGACATCCTGTTCTGCACCGTGCTGACGTTTGGGACATATAGAAGTTAAGTGGCCTGTTTTGTTTGTGAACTGTGCCCTTATGTTCTAACTGAGCCTTCTGTCTATCACATTTTCGCACTATTTACATGTTTATATGTTATATGTTATTTGTATTTGTATATTTATATGTTTATATTCAGCGGGTTTTCTCGGTTGGGCGGTGTCTTTCAGTAGAAGATACCACGTCACAGAGGTTCTACTGTTAGCGTTTTCGTTAGGGACTGTGCGAATTTCCTACTGTGAAATTTGCTAGCGACAATCGTTGCTATATCTGTTTAGTTGTGACGAGTTGTGCTTTATTTTTGTTTCTTGTATATTTTTTTTCTTTTTCTTTTCTCTCTTTCTTTGTGTTTTTTTTAGTTTCGATTTCGATTGTTTGTATTTGTAGGTCTCCCCTATCTATTATTCAGTTCTTTAAGTATATTTTTTGTGTATACACTGTAGCGTCATTTGTTTGTCATATCTTCGCATTTTGTCATCACATTTCTTTTTAGTTTCGCTGTTTATTTATTTGACTTATGCGAATGTTTTCATATTGTTTGATCTTTGTTATTGTTTACATTGACTCTGATCTTTGTTGTTGTTTACATTGACTTTGATCTTTGTTGTTGTTTACATTTGACTTTGATCTTTGTTATTGTTTACATTGTTGGTGACCTTTGTTATTGTTTACATTGTCTTGTTATTGTTTGCATAGTTCTTGCATAGTTAGCTTTCACTATTGTTACATATATGCTCATGCACTATTGATCTATAGTGCACTTATCATAACTAACTGGTGGTTTTTTGCTTATGCACTATTGTAGTGCAGTTATGATAAATAACTGATGGTTATGCACTGATTTTGTGTAGTGCACTGATAATTAAGAGGTGACTTGTGATATTATTATACATTTGATAATACAAGTTGGTGTCAAGTCTTGTTGCCCACAGAGATTGGAGTAAACATATTGATTACACAAGCACTTTATTAAGTCTTGTTGCTATTAAGATTGAAATAAGATAATTAATTATTTCAGGTTCTGTACTCACATTTTAGACATCATGTCTACATTTGAGTACTTTATTGAGCAGGGTAAAGCCCTTGGGAAGACAGGTGATAAATTAGAAGAATTTGCGACTGTTCAATATGCCAAGGCATTGAAGTCGGAGGAAAAGAAAATGAAAGAACTAACTGAACAAAAGAGAATAGATGCTGAAAATTTAAAACTGCAGATGCAGGTAGATGAAAAGAGATTACAAATGGAAATGGAAAAACAAAAAAGAGAAGCAGAATCACAGGAGAAGAGACTTCAGGCTGAGGTTGAAAATAAGAGACTTGAAAAAGAAGCTGAAAATAAGAGACTTGAAAAAGAAGCTGAAAATAAGAGACTTGAAAAAGAAGCTGAAAATAAGAGACTTGAAAAAGAAGCTGAAAATAAGAGACTTGAAAAAGAAGCTGAAATTAAGAGACTTGAAATAGAGGCTGAAAATAAAAGATTAGAAAAACAGGCTGAGGCTGAAGAAAGAAAGTTACAGGCTGAGGCTGAAGAAAGAAGGTTACAAAGAGAAGCTGATGAGAGAAAAGCAAAAATGGAGCATGAAGAAAAACTCTTAGCTTTGGAGTTAGAAAAGTTGAAGTTATCTAGTAATGCTAATGATGCTAATAAGGTATCATCTGCTAATAAGTCTAATGCTGTTGATTTCAAGCTTAATTTACCAGCATTCAATGCTTCAATTGATGATATAACATTTTATCTAGATAGATTTGAAAGTGCATGTAAGGTGCATAATATAGATAAAACATTATATGTTTATCATCTGTCCAAGATACTTAGAGGTGATGCTTTGACTTTATTGGGTATGGTAGATGTGCCTGACAAAAACAACTATGAGGTTGTCAGGGCGGCATTGTTAAAGAAGTACCAACTTAACGAGGACGGATATCGTCTTAAATTTAAAAACATGTTACCAGAAACTGGAGTTGAATTCTCTGAATTCATCTCAGGCATCCGTCTTACTTTTTTACGATGGGTTGAGTTGTCTAAAACAGAGAGTACATTTGAAGCTCTTATGGACTTACTACTTAGAGACAAGGTTATGTCTTCTGTTAATGATGAAGCTTTTCTTTCTTTTCTTCATGAGCGTAAGCCTAAAAACATAAAAGAAATGGAAGAATACTGTAGCCAGTATGTTACTGCGCATCCTCACATAACCATTAGCAACTCTAAAGTAAAAGAAGGTCTGCCAGTTGCTTCGGCAGCACCTTATGGCCCAAATTTTATGCGTAAATTTCAGGGTAGCCAGCAAAATTTCAATAAAAAGAGTAACCGTAATTATGCCCAGAATCATAGTAATCAATTCCAGGGTGATTCTTCTTCCCAGAACTGGAGACATCCTAATACTACACGTTATTCTACTCCGGTTAACTTTAGAAATTTTCACAAAGGTAATCGGTATAGAGGAAAATATTTTTCTCAGAGACCTCAATACCAGGATAATAGAGGTTCTCAACAGTATAGAGATGGTAATGACAGTTATGGAAACTGGAACTCAAACCAGGATAAAAATTACAGTAGGGACTTTAATGATAATTGCAGAGGCAATAATGGTCGCGGTAGATCGCAACACAAGAGAAAAAAATATCAACAGACAAACTCTGTTCAACAAGAATCTCAGGGAGTAGATAAACAGGTTAATGATAATAAAGACCATAATGCTATCGGATGCTCATCTTTTGATTTTGGTAGAGCAAATAAATGTATCCAATGCAGTACTTTATTTGACCCAAAGACCGTTAGTACTTTAAGCTGTGGTCATCCTTTGCCCGCTCTTCCTGCTAATGTTGCTCATGATGGGAGAGGTTCTCTTATATTACATAAGGGGCTTGTAAATAGTAATCCAGTCTCAGTGTTGTTTGACTCTGGATGTACTACTGTCGGGGTTAGGCAATCTCTTGTAGATCCATCCTGTGCTACAGGAAAGGTCATCAAATGTGTCACATTTGGTGGCACGTTGGAAAAGTATCCTACTGCTATAATACACATTGCTACTCCTTTCTTCACGGGAGAGGTCCACGCGTGTCTACTTCCAAACCCTATTGCGGACCTTATTATTGGTCGTATTCACGGAGTTAGGGAATGTACCCCACAGCAGATTGCTGTTTGGGAAGAGCAAAACATTGAAGCTACCAATGCGGTGGTCACAAGAGCACATGCTCTGGATCCACCTCAAACTTCATTAACTAATAATGATGAAGTAAATGACCAAGATAGTCACTTGACTATTACACGTGACTCATTTATCAAATTGCAAGAAGAAGATCCTTCTTTACAAAAATTCTTCATTCTAGCAAAAAAAGGTGATCCTAATCAAAATACAAATAGAAAATCTTGGATTTCTATGAAGAACGGCGTACTTGTACGTATGGTACAAGACTCGACTACGTCCACTCATTCACAAATTCTTGTGCCTAAGAGCATGAGATTGCAAATATTGCAACATGCTCATGACTCGCAATGTGCTGGACATATGGGTTTTTCCCGTACAAAGTCGAGAGTTCTTGCGGCTTTCTTTTGGCCATTTGTGAGCAAGGACATACGAATGTACTGTCGCTCTTGCAAAGTATGTCAGGAGGTCAAATCTAAAGGACCACGACATGCTGCGCCTATCCAGGCTGCTGACATTCCTATTCGCCCTTTTCAAAAAATGGCAATAGATATTATCGGTCCTTTTAGAATTAAGTCGGCTAGAGGACATCAATTTATCCTTACATGTGTCGATATGTGCACACGTTGGCCAGAGGCAATACCTCTCAAGAGCATCTCAACTGCTGACATCGCAGACGCTCTTTGGCTGATATTTTCTCGCTTGGGTTTTCCCGGAGAAATATTGTCAGACCATGGCACTCAACTTATATCAGACACTATGTCACAGGTAATGTCTATGCTACACATTAAAAGGTCTCTCAGCAGTATCTATCACCCAATGTCTAATGGGTTAGTCGAACGTTTAAATAGGACTCTGAAAACTTTACTTGGTAAAATAACTGAGGATCATCCTCAGGATTGGGACAGGGTCTTACCCGCGGCTCTCTTTGCGTATAGAGAGGTCCCCAATGAACATACGGGGTTTTCCCCTTTTGAACTTGTCTTTGGCGCGCAACCGCGCGGCCCTATGTCTTTACTTCACGATCTAATCACTGCCGATAATATTAGCGATGAAACTCAATCTTCTTATGAGTACGTCATTGCTCTTAGGCAAAAGATCATCGAGGCATGCAAACTAGCAACTTCGTCTTCCGAATTTGCTAAAGAAAAGGCAAGGCAGTTTGCAAATAAGAATAGATGTCTACGACAACTTTGTCCAGGTGACAAAGCTCTCGTTCTACTTCCTTCAAGGGAGAACAGACTTCTAATTGCATGGAAAGGTCCATATGCAATAGTCTCCAAAATTTCTGATGTCGACTATGTTGTCGATATTGATGGAAAGCATAAAACTTTCCACATAAATATGCTCACGGAATTTCATGAAAGACCAGACTATTTGCAGCCTATTTTCCAGGCAACGGACAATTCTCAAGTACCTCATGGTCAGTACTCATCTCTGTCAGTTATACAGGATGAGGAAACTACTTTTTCTGATGTCAATCTTCCTCTTTCTATGGTCCCACTTTATTCTACGGAATCTTGGAAAAACGTGACCGTTTCTCCAAATCTTTCCGCTGAGGAACATCGACAAGTTTCTTCGATGTTGCAAACATTTCAGGATGTTCTTACAGACATCCCGGGACACACACATGTCATTGAACATGACATTGTGCTAACTGATCATAATCCTATCAGAGTCAGACCTTATCCAATACCTATCCATTTCCAGTCTCAAGTAGAAAAAGAATTGGATGAAATGATACGTTTGGAAATCATTGAACCATCCACTTCAGCATACTCTTCGTCTATGGTTATTGTTCGAAAGAAGGATAATAACATTCGCATTTGCGTAGATTATCGCAAATTGAACCAAGTTACGAAGTTCGACGCTGAACCTATGCCTTCATTAGAAGAACTACTCAATAAACTTTCTAATTCTAGATTCTTTACCAAACTAGATTTGTCTAAAGGTTATTGGCAAGTTCCTCTAACCGAACGTGCCAAACCTTTTACAGCTTTTTCTACACCTAGGGGTTTATTCCAATGGAATTTCATGCCTTTTGGTCTTATGAACGCCCCTGCTACATTCGTACGCATGATGCGGCGAATTCTCGCATATCGTACAGATGTCATAGCATACCTAGATGATATCTGTCTATTCAGTGATTCCTGGGAAGATCACTATTTGGGTTTATACGAATTACTGTCCACTCTTCGCGAGTATAACTTGACTGCAAAACCCTCTAAAGCCTTTATAGGATTTAGTGAGATTTCTTTCCTAGGTCATCGTGTTGGTCATGGTCTTTTAAAGACAGAGGACCACAATGTTTCAAAAATACTTAACATTTCGGTCCCTAAGACGAAGAAACAAGTAAGGAGTCTATTAGGTTTGATCCAATTCTACGGACGATTCATTCCGAATCTGTCCTCCATTATGGCACCCGCTTTCTACTTTATTGAAGAAAGGGTCGCCTAATCTGATCCGCTGGTCTAAAGAATGTCAATCCTCATTGGACCAGGTTAAAGCCCTATTTTCATCTCCACCTATTCTTAGGTTACCTACTATTGAGAAGACTTTTGTTCTTCGAAGTGACGCCTCGTCAACTGGGATTGGGGCAGCACTAATGCAGGAGTATTCTGATACTCTGCATCCGGTGATGTATATCTCTAGGAAATTAAATGCTGCAGAAAAGAATTACTCGGTTTTAGACCGTGAGTTATTGGCTATGGTGTGGTCTATTCTGAAGTTACAAAGATTTCTTCTAGGCGCACATTTCATTGTGGAAACCGACCAGAAAGCGCTTACTGCTATTCAGAGCAAAAACTTGAAGAGCTCGAGGTCCACTCGTTATGCCATAGCTCTTCAACCATTTCATTTCTCGGTTCGAGCTATCCGTGGTTCGGATAATGTGATGGCAGACATTCTGTCCAGATGCCCACACGATTCCGCATGATTCTTCTGTCATATATATATATTTCCTGATATACAAGCCAATATTATAATGACATGTTAGTAGATTTTTTTTCTCACTTTTTTGAGGGGAATTTATAACATTGTACCATGTAATTATCTAAGAAGGCTTAGTTAGTGATATACGGGCCAAAAGATCACTCGGCCACATTTAAACAATATATTTGCATAATTGTATTGAGAGATTTACCAGTTGTCTTTAAGATTTGTGTTATTGATATTTTCGCAGCACATCATTGAAGATGCGAGATTGTGTCCATTGTGGAACTTTGAGTATATCAAGTCCTGTCCTAGATTGGGAGCGGATGATGTCCACATCTTCTTCTATTGAATGTTTTATGTCAACGAAGATCAACACATGTATTACTTATTAATTACTGTTGCTTTATATAATGTAATAAAATAGTGCGGTATATTAATATGTTACACCGCTGTTTGCACAACACATTATATGATATCATAATAATATATTTAATTTCATATATTGGTATGAGAATAATTTGATTTTCATTATGATGTTGCCATCATTGTGGCGTGTGTTGGTGGCACCTTCCTGGAATATATAAGCGTATACTTAGATAAATTTTTTCTCTAAGGAGCTGAGATATGATCTCAGTGTCGCTCCATGCGTTGAGCTAATTTGTTAGGTATATATCCGCGCATCATACGTGCGTTAGGAGCCTAGATTTTTTTTTCCGGCTCCAGGATTTAAAAAAAAAAATGTTTCATTTTTTTTTTCCCGGGAGGGTGCGGTAATGTTACGCACGGATCATTATTATTTTTCGTTTGTATGATCATTTTTCGTATGTATGATCATTTTTTGACTGAAGTGTGTATTATATATATTTACGGTCAAAGGGACAGAACCCGAAATATTGATACTGCTATTTTTTAGGAGTTTACCTTCTCTTGTATAGAGACACGTTCGGTCTATAATTTCTTGAACGAAGCGTGACCATATCTCCTTATTTGGTAGTATCAGTCAACTGTTGTAGATGCCTGAAACCTTTCTTAACGCTTCTTTTCATGACCATAAAAGGCGCGACTGTGTAAGACTTTTATCTCGAATGTTCTTAGAATCGTCTTATTGTGAACGGCGACTCAGAGATTGTCGTTCTGCGCATGTCTCGACTTGGTTTTCGTTTGTTGTTCCGGCCAGCTCGGGGAGTTTAGAAATGGTCTAAGTCGCGAGCAGACGCGACCTGCGTCTTGTGATTTTCTGAGGGAAATACATTGTCTTTGTGAGTTAGTTAGCTAACTAGACTATTTCCCTAGTATTATGCAAGCCTGCCTGGAGGCATATGTTCATGGTTGATTTTCCGAAATAAGGTAATTCCTCTTGTATCGAACTTTATGCTATCATCTAGAGGTTCGTCATTTTGTCGCTTTTTTGCTCGCCTGTGTGATTCAAAATGGAGAGGTACTTTGACTAGGATTAAGTCACCGGTATCTTTATACCTGAACTAGTTATATATATATGGGTCGCTCTAGACCAACAAGACTATTGTCTGTGTTCCAGGATTCGTTATATCAGAGATCACGTCCAAGTCAGATGGTTAGACTTAGGAAGGTTATAAAGGTCGAGCTGACCTGTAATCCATGTATGCTATTCACGTGCAGACAGTAAACGGACTGATTGTATACATCTGATCTGCTAGCATCAGGAAGGGAATATTTATTATTGTCTATGAACAGTGATGATCTGCAGCTGACACTGTTGCAGAATTTATATATATATTATTTATACAGCTTCACGAACTAGAACTCTATGATTTTGAATGCTGAACTCGTTGAACTATGTTGATGATATAAATATCCTGACTGTTTTGTGGCGTGCAATAAATGGAAAAAAATCATACAACGAAGTTACCATTTCTATGACTCTACACATCATGTTGCCTGTGTTATACCTTGTGAACTGTTCTACTACCGCATACACAGCAACATCCTAAAATCAGAGAAGACACCTACATCTTACACTTTAATACCAGGTGTCGATAGGGGTGGCAAGTGGTCGTCAATCTTATACGGAGCTAACGTACCTGGCATTGTGGCGCACCATTATCATTTAGCCTAAATCCCACACAAAACACACAGATGAGATAATAAAATTACAGTTAATTAAGTAATAGTTAATTAAGGATGAACTGGTGTAGAGTGAAATGATGATGTGATATGATACGTGTTACCAAAATGGTGAGTACTCTACACAGTCCATGTGTCTCTAAATGCTTCTCCTAGATATGAGGATTCACCTGTATGCATAAAATGTCCCAAGTTGTTATACGTTATGTCGAATGGGGTATCTCTAAGTCGAGGACGTTCTGATGAATACTGTTGTCGTACGGAGAACGCTGACGAGATATTTATGTATATTCCTTCACTGTTTGAGTATATCTCTGTAGTGTGGATCAACAGTTAATAGTTGTCATATGAACAAAAGGTCTGTGGTCTAATCTCCCGACGGTACTGGTCAGACTGGATATCTTCACGAAATGTTAGTGATATGTAGACTCATAATCTTGCGTATGTAGTCGTGATTCATATACTTTCGAGTCTGCTTCATAAAGGCTGCGTCCACCTTATGACTTGTGGGTGAGACAATATTCCTTTTAAATTGAGGAATGAAAGATGTCCTATGGCGAATTCTGCTAGCCAAATGTCCGTTTTTTGATAACTTATTTCTGGTTAGACGTCAGACACGTTGCGTGTAGACTCAGACTTCTGATGAACTGAAGACACACAAAAGTCTTCGTAAGTTTTTCACATTTAACATCACTGGTTGACTTTCATTTAAACTACTGCTCATTATTCATCTCCCTCTCTCTGAGTTCCATTCTAATGATGTTAAATATCTTGTGCATGAGAGTGTGTGCATATGGGAGACTGTGATGATGATAAAGGTGAAATATGAACTATTAATTACCTTCTATCATCCTATCATCTTCTATGAAAATCTTCTGATTTTATTAATCAGTTATGCCAAGAATTATTTGAAACTTTATCTTCCGCACATTTTAGCTGTGAGGTTAAAATAAACAAAATTAAGAAAATGTATTAATAAGTATAAGATCTACTAACCTTCTTTTCCCTTCGCAAAATCCTTTAAGAACACAATTAATCACGGAACTGAATTATCATCCACTCTGAATAAACACGTGTATTAGGCTATGCGTTTTTGGGTTTGATCTCTTCCTCACAAGGTAAAAACCTGGACTGCCTCACTCTAGTAGATTATGCGGTATTATATATTTCTGGAAGTCACCCTGCCCAAGCTGGGCGTCCAATGTGGTCAACCCACGCTTGTCTGAACCGCGGCCACGTTTTCCCCTGGCCAATCTGGGCGTCCAATGTGGTGTCACAGAAATTACAGTTTGATTAGGATGGCCAATCTGGGCGTCCAATGTGGTGTCACAGAAATTACAGTTTGATTAGGATGACCATATGTGTTTTTACCAGATTTATCACGATACAATGTGGGCTTCAAATGATAATGTCAGGCATGTGGACTCAATCAAAGGACTTTATTTCCCCCGATGAAAGAACAAATGTGGTTCTCTAGATACCGGTCGCGAGTAATCACAACAATGAAATAGCAAATGTGGATCGCAAATATGAGATGAGAGAGCAAATGTCGGAGAAAATACAGTATGAAGAATGTAGGAAAAGATGGAGCAATAAGGCCTTTGCGCTCGTTTATCACACAATCGCATCATGTAAATGAAAGTGTCACAGAAATCACAACTGCAAGAGCATGTAACTTGTTAGTGCAGGCCTCCTGCTAGGAGACTGTGGCGTGCTTCGTATGTGATTAATTTGATCAAGGCTAGGGGAATATTCAGAATTATAGCCACACTGTCATGCAAGTTTTATGAAGAAATTCAGATAAAGTCCATCTACAGTACAGTACAGCTTATTATATTCTCCATTTGATAGTGAAAATCCATTAGTTTTCACATTGGCAATTCAAGCAACATGGCCATCTATACTAGGCCGTCATTTGTATGCGTCCTTTAATAATCGACGTCAAGTCAAGTAGGGTCCGTCAAATAACACTCAGAAATATAGCTGTATTTTCATTATTATCCTTAAACACATGAAACTTCTCTGCTTTCTGCAAAGCTGTAAGCATAGACGCTCATATATTCCAAAGAATCACGGACACATGCCACTATGAAAGAACACATGAAAAAGCAGCCATTCCGGCTGGAGACACTTCCAAAAGTCAACTGTCGTTGCTCTGCACGCGCGTCTACGTAATTATTTTATTTGACGTCATTTTAATCTAGCGACGTTCTATTAGAGCACCGCGATGTTTCAAAATCATGAACGCATTGCGGTGCGCAAAAAGAGGCGTAACAAAGACCAGCTACAGTAGTAGCTTCATGTTCCGTAAGGAGTGCACAGGAACATGATGATGATGTCTTACTATGACAAGTAAAAAAAAAAAAAAAATACACTTCACTGCGACCAAAAGGTCTTGATCAGGACAAAGACGTATGCAAGCGGTACGGAAAAGAAAGTAAGAACTGGCCGAACTGCACAAAAACAATTTTTTTTAAAATATGATAACAATGGCTGAAAATGATCTCAGTTGTCACTCTAGGTCAGGAGTCAGGCAACGGGTCGATTCCGTCATACCGATAGATCTCAGGAGATTATTTGGTCGATCTTTAGGTGATGGGAAGGGGGGGGGGGAAGACATTTTAAAGCTTGTACGACTTCAGAGCAACCCTCTCCCGCCGGCACTTAAAAGTTAGATGTTCCTAGGATCACAGGTACTTCTTGCCAGGGGAAATCAATGTTCTGGTTTACTAACATTCACTTTATTAATGAACTACGTAACAGAGGGAAGCAATTTTTTAAAATGTATTTCTGAAGTGAAATGAACACTGGGTACAACATCATTCACTTTAAATTTCCACTGCTATGAAGATGGAAATACCAGATCTTCCGGCAGAGCGAGCAATGACGTACATGCTATACTTATTCCAAATTCTACATACTTCAAAGCCTGAAAAAAATACATATTTTTATCAAGGTAGGTCGTTAGAGAGATCAGTGTTTGTAATTACTTTTGGGTTACCTACCGTTGCATTGCAATTTTGATGGGTGATCTAAATTAAAGATGGTACGCTTCCACGTAAAAGAATACACAAAGCAACATGGATATCACCAGATCACAATACAGAAAATGAGATCCATCATATTTGCATAAAATATAAGTTTAGATCATCATTACGTGACGTAAAAGTATGTTGAGGAGCTGATGTGGCGCCAGAACACCATCTTTTTAGCCTAAACAAAGACGAAACTCAAAGCATATACAATAATACATAACGACAGACAACGGTTACATGTGGGTGTGACGAGAGTACTGAGATTCTGTCTTTCAAATGGCCCATGTCTTTTTCTCCTTGCAATTTGTTCAATATATTTTTGGAGGGATTACAGGAAATCCTTCTCCATGTTTCTTCTCCTTCTATTATTTACGTTTTTTCAAGATGAGATCACGAGGGAGTTTGATCTCATCTGCTTTATGGTTCTTCTTTATGTGTTTAGAATGGGGGTGTAGGGAATTAGAAAGTATTATTCTAGATTGAGATTATAGAGGCTGGATCAGGATTTGCACCAGTGTCCTTTTTTAAAGATATTGCGTGGCCATATACGCATTTTTCGGGAGTTAAATTATTTGCGGCCATTTTTGCTTCATTTCCGCAGTATAGGGCTAGGACCAATTCCCGGTTCTTTGTCTAGCGGGGACTGGTTGCATCAGAAAGATCTAAGGTTCTGATTGGCGGAGAGCTAACTGCAGTTGAAATGCAGAGCGCCCATTGGCTTTAGAACCACGCCGCGCATGTGACGTCATGAAGTCGGCGCGTGGGGGCTTGAGAATAAATACGCCCGAACTTCATAAGTTCGGTCTCTAAAAATTAATTGCCAAAGCCGGGTTGCCAGAGTCAAGTCGATTGCCCTTCAGTTGGACATTCGAGATTTGGTAAGCATGAATTTTTGCGTGAGGACTTTATTTAATTTTTCTAGTCCTAGCCGATCATTTAAGTTTCTTGGGAAGTTTAGTTTAATTTAATTCTTAACTCCAGAGCCATCAATTCGATCTGAGTGATAGACATGAGAAACTAGGTCCATTTAATTCCTTGTTGAAAGAATAGCGGCATGGTTTAAAAGTTGAGATATCACCGCTTTGTATTATTGCAAAGTCGGTCGGGAGAGAAACTCGCATCTGCGAATCATATGTATTTACAGAATAGTCGGGAGCGTGTGTAATGTGTATTTTTATTTGTGATTTTAGTGAGAGTATTGATGCTCGCTATTTATATAGTTACGCATATATCTGTGGACGGAAGTGATAGAGGTATTAATTGGAGCACATGTGTGCTATCAGTAATGAATGTATGCAGGAGCGCGTGGTTGAAAAACTGCGGCACCACGTGGCTGAACTACGGGGTTTTCAATTTGATAATCGGGGGTTATGTATAACTTTTGACGGCAGGTAGATGCTAGCGTAAACAGGATTATATGTTATTGATTGTGCATTATTGTTCTGTGAATTCAGAAGATGGGAGAAGTAATTTTAAAGGGAATTATTTTGTATTACATTTTGAATGTGATTACTATTATTGACGGGAATTTTAGGAATTCCTAGAGAAGGCTAGTTTTAGTTGTGTTAAACATTACGGCATTAGTGTCAGCGTAAGAAGTAGGCCACAGTACGTCTGCCCAGACGGGCCATTGAAAATATTGTTGTTGCTCGGAGTTAGTCAGGCAGAACAAGCGATCTGGGTTAGCCAATGTTTACTTTGTAGGCTCAGGTAGAGAGGGGAGTTACGTGGTGAAGAGTAAGGAAGTTAATTGTTATTTGAAATGTATTATTATGGTTTGTTTAGCTGTTGGTTTGTTTTGTCTAAAACAGCAGGTACCGGCTTTGTGGGAATGAGAGCGGAATTTTGAGACCACAAAATTTCTCCCACGGCAAAGTTGGGGCATTCGCAGAACCGCAAGGGTTTTACGTTAGTTGCCAGTAGTGGAAGGAGAGGAAGAAAATACGTTTTCCCAGCCAGGGGAAGACATTTTCCAGCGAATAGGATTTTTGTGGATAAATCCTGAGCTCTGACGCTCGTTACACACGCAGATTTGGCAGGCTGCCAGCGTTGTGGTAATTTTGTGTTCGTTTCTTCACGGCCATAATAAAGCCGACGGCCCAGTTATAGATACTCGGGCAGGTAATTTCAGAGTGGTAGAAGTCAGCTACAGTTCCAGTCCAGAATCCAGGGGGGGGGTCTGTTGTTAAACCTCAGTCAATTCCAGAGTAGTGGAGAGAGATAGGGTAAACATTCTCTCTACTGAAGTCAGCACAGATAGGCAGAACTGTTAGTTTTGGTGAATCATAGCAGAGGACAGCTGCTGAAGTTTAGAGGTGCAGTTAGTTGTGTTCAGGAGATTCCAGGATAGGCTGTGTAGAACCGAAGTCTGTGCAGAGATTGTGTAGTCACTTCGCCGTCGTTCCAGCTATCAGTGGACTTAGAGTTAGAATTTAGAACAGCTAGTTTGGAGTGTAGGCGACATCAAGTGCAGTGTAGTTCATTTCAGTTAACCTTACCTTCTTTCTCCATACAGGTTGCAATTGTGGGAGAAGGGTTGGGGTGGATGCATTTTTTTAACTGTGCTTGATTTTGTTTCAGGAGTGCATCCTCGCACTTGATGTATGGGACATGCATATGTTTGTTGTTTATAGGTGTATAATAAACTTGTATAAATTGTAGCTGGCATCAGTCATTTTCTTTAGTACAGTAGCTATATGTTGTCTGTACCTTGGTGTTTGTGAATCTTAATTGAACCTTATCCCCATAGGGTAGTTAGAGGTGGTTCGAGGCCATAGCAATTTAAACGTCCGAAGTGGCGAGGAAAGAATCAACCTCGGTTCTCAACCTCGGAGCCAATGGTCTCAACTTTCACAGTTTGCACTATATTTCTATCTGAATCTATCATTTCAGTCTTTCTTCTTACTATTGTCTTGTCACTATATGTAGACAGTCTCTAGTCCTAAATCCATTTCGTGACAAAGGGGGTCCGGGCGTCGTCCTGTGATCTTTGGGATCCTTGGGATCATCTTTGTTGGGATCACTTCTAGATTCATAGATTGTCTCTGTAGAAAGTTCTGGAAATAGATTTCTTATAAATCCCCTAGACGTGAGCTATATTAAGACTGATCCAGCTATAAGTTTTTTTTCCACAGGTTACAGTTAGTTAGATGATAGTTGTAGTAAGGTTGTTTATGACTTAGAGGTAATTGATGGCTAATTGAATTTTTTTTCTTAACAGGAAAGTAAATTCGGGTTTTGGGTAGCTGGATAACTTGAATTTTTTTCAGGTAGTTATTAGTCAGACTTGGTGCTAGTCTGAGTGCGGGTTTTTTGCGACAGCATATTCCTAGTAGGTAACAGTAAATTTTTCTTGTTCCTTTTTTGTCATTTCCCCTCGTTGTGAGTACTGCTGATTTGTCAGGTAAGATGGCTGAATTGGTCAAGCTACTTACTGCATGGAAGGACGCAGCTAAAAGCATGGGGATGAATGAGGCCGAGACTAAGGCTTACATTATGAGGGAACAGGACCGGCAGACGGAGAGAGAGAAAAGGGAAGCGGAGAAAGAAGAGAAGACCCGACAGGCAGAGGAGAGAAAAGCAGAGAGGGAAGCCCAGGAGAAGATAGCAGAGAGGGAAGCCCAGGAGAAGATAGCACAGAGGGAAGCCCAGGAGAAGATAGCACAGAGGGAAGCCCAGGAGAAGTTAGCACAGAGGGAAGCCCAGGAGAAGTTAGCACAGAGGGAAGCCCAAGAGAGAGAGAAGGCAGCAGAGAGACAGCATGAACTTGCCCTGCGTTCACTGGAACTGCAGTACCGATCTTCGGAAGGCAGTTCGGCTAACGGAGATTCTCCCGGAGCAGGGGCAACAGACACCTCAGGAAACGGAGGGCCCCGGATGGCAGCCATGAATTTTCCGATGGACTCTTTTCCTAACGGGAATGAGAAAATTGAGGTATTTTTAGAAAAATTTGAACGGATGGCAAAGGCATACGGGCTGGATGATAGTCTTTGGTGTCTCAAATTATCTCAATCTCTAAGAGGACATGCGTATGAGGTCTATAGCAAGATGCTGGTAGATGACCAAGGTAACTTTGAGGCTCTGCGGAACGCCCTGTTACAGCGATTCCAATGGACTCCCCGGAAGTGCCAAACGATGTTTAGGGAAAGTCGACTGGAGAAAGGAGAAAGTTTTCCCCAGTTCGCAGAGAGGCTGAGGAATTACCTCACTCGCTGGAGAGAGTTGTCGGGTTTGGCTAAATCTTTTGAAGGATTGGAAGAATTAGTTCTGTGCGAACAGATAAAGGCCAATATGTCTCCGGACTTAAGGAAGTACCTGGCGGAGCAGGGCGCACAGCAACTGGACCAGATAATTCTTTTTGCTGAAAGGTTCCAGACGGCACAGGCCGAAGTACTGGGACAGAAAAGAAAACACCCTGACCTGCCAGCCCCGGACAAAGGAGCATCTTCATCGCAGTCGCCTTCCTCTTCAGATCAACAGCAGCAAGGGCCGTCTCGCAAGGAGCTCCCTCCCAGTCATAACATGCGCTCCCAGCCGCCTAACAGAACACAGGGGCCGACGTCTCATGAACCCGTCAGGAACCGGGGAGATAATGAGAGATATTGTAGGTTCTGTCGGACTACTTCTCATTGGACAACACGGTGCCCAAACAAACAACCCGCTCATCAGATGGCGTGTTTAAGGCCTGTGAGGGTGAAACAAGGGAAGAAGTGGAAACCCTTCCAGTCAGAGAAGTTGTTTTCCAACAGCGGGCCAGCAGAAGTGAACGGGACTGAGACAACATGCTTATTTGACAGCGGGCTTACATACCCCAGCATAGTCGCCCGACATCTGGTGAAGCCCTGGCAGATGACGAAGGAAAAAGTGAATATTGGTGGAGTTTTAAGGAAAGGGACTTCACAGCGCTTTCCGGTAGCCAATATTGAGGTGAAATGTAGGTTCGTGTCTGGCACCATCAAGGCAGCTGTAACGGCTCAGCCGGCCTACGACTTCATTCTCGGTAACCCATATTTAGTTTTGGGGAACCCGCCCACACCGATCCTTGCTGATGCAAGGGGGCCTACTGCAGGCCAGATAAGTGAAAAAGGAGAACCCCTAATTCACGGAGCCCCGAGCGAGCTCAAACATAGCTGTCGTGCCAAGGAGGGGTGCAACGCCTCTGACGACAGTGATATGTTATTTGCAGAGGCAAATTCGCCCGCCAGCCCTGTTCAGCCAACCGGCCAAACAGTGGTGACGACGCCTCTGATTCCGGAAGTACACTCTTTGTTGTCGGGAATTAGGCCCCCGATGGTATTAGCTCCTTCAAGTGAGGGACATACTGACAAGAGCGGTATTACATATGTCAACGACCAGCGCCATCTTCATAGGGCACAAGATAGCGGTCTGAGCGAGCATATAGTTCCAACCAGCCCTGGAGCCCCATCCGACCAGCACTTTACTCAAACGGAGGAGGACAGTGATCTGAGTATCCGTTTGCCTATAAACGGAGATGGGCCCCACAACTCTCGTATCTCGTTTACAGGAAACGACTCTTGTAACGAGCAGCCTGAAAAATTGGCTATCTTTTCCAATTCGTTTCACGGAACATTGGAACCAGTCACCGAGAGCTTTATCTCAGATTCTCCGCGATCTAACGGGATCTTAAACCGTCAAGTGTCACTGCAGGACACATTCCAACTGACGCCAGCAACTCTCGACGGGGAGGGCAAGGTTGAGAATTTTCTTAGAACCAGAGTTTTAGACGGAGGACTCTCTGGAACTATACGGGCATCTCACAAACTTTCCAGGCCAGGAATTAGTGAGGGAAACTGCCTTATAACTTCGCAAGGAGCGATTTTGGAGAGCTCTGTCCCGCTTCAGATTGGTAGGGGAAGAGCGAGTCCAGAACCACTGCCAGGGGCAGATCTTACCTACCTTTCTTCAAAGGTAGAAGCTATTGAGGTCGATCGTGATCCAATAGACACCCAGCAAGAAATCGGAGGCTCTACACCAGAGGAACCCGAGACGTTGCATCAGTTTCGCACGGTACCAGCAGTCACAACTCTGCTGACGCGCAGCGAGGAAGTCGCCATTGCCAGGTCGCCACAGCGCCCGCCGGTCACATCAGCTGACCAGGACAGCCTTTTGACGGTCATAGCAAGGGAAAGTTCAGACCCGCCATTAGACGGCACAGGTCTGAAGAGAGATCAACTCTCCCAACGGAGCATAGGAGCTCATTCTAGGAGAGGAAGAAGGAGGAAACGCAAAAGAGGAAGGTCGAAGAACACTGAATAGGAGGGGTAAGGACAGACAGCCTTGTAGACAGTTAAGGGCCAATGTGAAACACAGAGATTTCAGTAATGAGATCGTTGCTCAATCTTTGAAAGGGGGGAGTGATGTGACGAGAGTACTGAGATTCTGTCTTTCAAATGGCCCATGTCTTTTTCTCCTTGCAATTTGTTCAATATATTTTTGGAGGGATTACAGGAAATCCTTCTCCATGTTTCTTCTCCTTCTATTATTTACGTTTTTTTCAAGATGAGATCACGAGGGAGTTTGATCTCATCTGCTTTATGGTTCTTCTTTATGTGTTTAGAATGGGGGTGTAGGGAATTAGAAAGTATTATTCTAGATTGAGATTATAGAGGCTGGATCAGGATTTGGCACCAGTGTCCTTTTTTAAAGATATTGCGTGGCCATATACGCATTTTTCGGGAGTTAAATTATTTGCGGCCATTTTTGCTTCATTTCCGCAGTATAGGGCTAGGACCAATTCCCGGTTCTTTGTCTAGCGGGGACTGGTTGCATCAGAAAGATCTAAGGTTCTGATTGGCGGAGAGCTAACTGCAGTTGAAATGCAGAGCGCCCATTGGCTTTAGAACCACGCCGCGCATGTGACGTCATGAAGTCGGCGCGTGGGGGCTTGAGAATAAATACGCCCGAACTTCATAAGTTCGGTCTCTAAAAATTAATTGCCAAAGCCGGGTTGCCAGAGTCAAGTCGATTGCCCTTCAGTTGGACATTCGAGATTTGGTAAGCATGAATTTTTGCGTGAGGACTTTATTTAATTTTTCTAGTCCTAGCCGATCATTTAAGTTTCTTGGGAAGTTTAGTTTAATTTAATTCTTAACTCCAGAGCCATCAATTCGATCTGAGTGATAGACATGAGAAACTAGGTCCATTTAATTCCTTGTTGAAAGAATAGCGGCATGGTTTAAAAGTTGAGATATCACCGCTTTGTATTATTGCAAAGTCGGTCGGGAGAGAAACTCGCATCTGCGAATCATATGTATTTACAGAATAGTCGGGAGCGTGTGTAATGTGTATTTTTATTTGTGATTTTAGTGAGAGTATTGATGCTCGCTATTTATATAGTTACGCATATATCTGTGGACGGAAGTGATAGAGGTATTAATTGGAGCACATGTGTGCTATCAGTAATGAATGTATGCAGGAGCGCGTGGTTGAAAAACTGCGGCACCACGTGGCTGAACTACGGGGTTTTCAATTTGATAATCGGGGGTTATGTATAACTTTTGACGGCAGGTAGATGCTAGCGTAAACAGGATTATATGTTATTGATTGTGCATTATTGTTCTGTGAATTCAGAAGATGGGAGAAGTAATTTTAAAAGGGAATTATTTTGTATTACATTTTGAATGTGATTACTATTATTGACGGGAATTTTAGGAATTCCTAGAGAAGGCTAGTTTTAGTTGTGTTAAACATTACGGCATTAGTGTCAGCGTAAGAAGTAGGCCACAGTACGTCTGCCCAGACGGGCCATTGAAAATATTGTTGTTGCTCGGAGTTAGTCAGGCAGAACAAGCGATCTGGGTTAGCCAATGTTTACTTTGTAGGCTCAGGTAGAGAGGGGAGTTACGTGGTGAAGAGTAAGGAAGTTAATTGTTATTTGAAATGTATTATTATGGTTTGTTTAGCTGTTGGTTTGTTTTGTCTAAAACAGCAGGTACCGGCTTTGTGGGAATGAGAGCGGAATTTTGAGACCACAAAATTTCTCCCACGGCAAAGTTGGGGCATTCGCAGAACCGCAAGGGTTTTACGTTAGTTGCCAGTAGTGGAAGGAGAGGAAGAAAATACGTTTTCCCAGCCAGGGGAAGACATTTTCCAGCGAATAGGATTTTTGTGGATAAATCCTGAGCTCTGACGCTCGTTACACACGCAGATTTGGCAGGCTGCCAGCGTTGTGGTAATTTTGTGTTCGTTTCTTCACGGCCATAATAAAGCCGACGGCCCAGTTATAGATACTCGGGCAGGTAATTTCAGAGTGGTAGAAGTCAGCTACATTTCCAGTCCAGAATCCAGGGGGTGGGGGCGGGTTCTGTTAAACCTCAGTCAATTCCAGAGTAGTGGAGAGAGATAGGGTAAACATTCTCTCTACTGAAGTCAGCACAGATAGGCAGAACTGTTAGTTTTGGTGAATCATAGCAGAGGACAGCTGCTGAAGTTTAGAGGTGCAGTTAGTTGTGTTCAGGAGATTCCAGGATAGGCTGTGTAGAACCGAAGTCTGTGCAGAGATTGTGTAGTCACTTCGCCGTCGTTCCAGCTATCAGTGGACTTAGAGTTAGAATTTAGAACAGCTAGTTTGGAGTGTAGGCGACATCAAGTGCAGTGTAGTTCATTTCAGTTAACCTTACCTTCTTTCTATCGAACAAATACAAAGTGCTCCAACCGTTGCAAGATGCAACAAATGCAGAAACCACTGGCGACAGATAAAGAATATATGGACTTCGACATTTGGAGAAGTACTGGAAAAAGAGAACGCCACCACCACGCATGGATAACAACATAAACCGTCAACAACGTAAAGGACAGAAGAAACAAGGACACAGAATTAAACAGAGGCAGAATTAGAGTTTCCAGAGCCAAGGCGTATGAAGTATACAAAGGAGCAAACAAAGAAGAAATGTCAGA
Organism: Oreohelix idahoensis; assembly: GCA_024509875.1. Lineage (NCBI taxonomy): Eukaryota > Metazoa > Mollusca > Gastropoda > Stylommatophora > Oreohelicidae > Oreohelix > Oreohelix idahoensis. The sequence continues at coordinate 215,638 of JAMPIV010001943.1, forward strand.
ATAGACGGGAGGAAAGTGATCAATTGGAAAGAGGGACAGAGAACGCTGCTGATTAGTTGACAAGAGAGACAGAGACGCTGCAGCCAAATGCAACATGAGGGACCTTCACAGTACAGAGCTGAAGAAAAGTGCTCCAGATAAAAGTCGTCGCAGAGTACCACTAACACCGCTGGAGTCAGCGGAGATAAACACTTGCAACGTTGTTGTCAGTGGAGAGCAACACTTGGAGCGCTGTTGTCAGCGGAGATAAACACTTGCAGCGTTGTTGTCAGTGGAGAGCAACTCTTGGAGTGCTGTTGTAAGTTGAGATCTATGCTGTTGTCAGCTGAGATAAACACTTGCAGCGTTGTTGTCAGTGGAGAGCAACACTTGGAGCGCTGTTGTAAGTTGAGATCAATGCTGTTGTCAGCGGAGATAAACACTTGCAGCATTGTTGTCAGTGGAGAGCAACTCTTGGAGCGCTGTTGTAAGTTGAGATCAATGCTGTGGTCAGTGGAGATAAACACTTGCAGCGTTGTTGTCAGTGGAGAGCAACTCTAACAGCCCTTTTGTAAGTTGAGATCAATGCTGTTGCCAGCGGAGATAAACACTTGCAGCGTTGTTGTCAGTGGAGAGCAACTCTAGGAGCGCTGTTGTAAGTTGACATCAATGCTGTTGTCAGCGGAGATAAACACTTGCAGCGTTGTTGTCAGTGGAGAGAACACTTGAAGCGCTGTTGTCAGCGGAGATAAACACTTGCAGCATTGTTGTCAGTGAAAAGCAACTCCTGTAGCGCTGTTGTAAGTTGAGATCAATGCTGTTGTCAGCGGAGATAAACACTTGCAGCGTTGTTGTCAGGGAAGAGAAACTCTTGGAGCGCTGTTGTAAGTTGAGATCAATGCTGTTGTCAGCGGAGATAAACACTTGCAGCGTTGTTGTCAGTGGAGAGCAACACTTGGAGCGCTGTTGTAAGTTGAGATCAATGCTGTTGTCAGCGGAGATAAACACTTGCAGCGTTGTTGTCAGTGGAGAGCAACTCTTGGAGCGCTGTTGTAAGTTGAGATCAATGCTGTTGTCAGTGGAGATAAACACTTGGAGCGTTGTTGTCAGTGGAGAGCAACACTTGGAGCGCTGTTGTAAGTTGAGATCAATGCTGTTGTCAGCGGAGATAAACACTTGCAGCGTTGTTGTCAGTGGAGAGAACACTTGAAGCGCTGTTGTCAGCGGAGATAAACACTTGCACCATTGTTGTCAGTGAAAAGCAACTCCTGTAGCGCTGTTGTAAGTTGAGATCAATGCTGTTGTCAGCGGAGATAAACACTTGCAGCGTTGTTGTCAGTGGAGAGCAACACTTGGAGCGCTGTTGTAAGTTGAGATCTATGCTGTTGTCAGCGGAGATAAACACTTGCAGCGTTGTTGTCAGGGAAGAGAAACTCTTGGAGCGCTGTTGTAAGTTGAGATCAATGCTGTTGTCAGCGGAGATAAACACTTGCAGCATTGTTGTCAGTGGAGAGCAACACTTGGAGCGCTGTTGTATGTTGGGATCAATGCTGTTGTCAGTGGAGATAAACACTTGCAGCGTTGTTGTCAGTGGAGAGCAACTCTTGGAGCGCTGTTGTAAGTTGAGATCAATGCTGTTGTCAGTGGAGATAAACACATGCAGTGTTGTTCTCACTGGAGAGCAACACTAGGAGCGTTGTTGTCACTGGAGAGCAACACTAGGAGCGCTGTTGTAAGTTGAGATCAATCCTGTTGTCAGTGGAGATAAACACTTGCAGCGTTGTTGTCACTGGAGAGCAACATTTGCAGCGCTGTAGTCTGTGAAACAAAGTTTGCAGCGCTGTTGTAAGTTGATTGAGATCAGTGCTGTTGTCAGTGGACAGCAACACCTCCGGCACTGAAGTCGATGATGAACAACATAATGAAGGATAATAATATCCATGTCTCAAAAGTCTTAATTCTTTCTTCCAACTGCGCTGTCTGCATCTCGAGGATTGTTATTGCTTGTTTTAGACATGGAGGACATTGTGTTATTCAGCATTCCGATATTCTTCTTTCAACCTTTGACCTTTGGTGGTCTTTTTCAGTGTAGTCTCCACTTGTGGAATTATGAAGGGATGATCACCATGCCAAGCTGGTTGGTCTTTCGATCTGGCATATATATGATTTCAAGTCAATGTTGAAGAATCTCTCCACCTCTTTTCTCCTGTTGTAGGCGAAGCGTCTTTCTTATAAGAGTATTTAGTAACATGATCCATAGCGGGCTGACGTGGGAATCAGTAGAGAAACATCAGCTAAGCTGCCAGTCATATAGGAATACGTAGAGAAACATCAGCTAAGCTGCCAGTCTTATAGGAAGGTTATACGTAGAGAAACATAAGCTAAGCTGCCAGTCTTATAGGAAGGTTATACGTAGAGAAACATCAGCTAAGCTGCCAGTCTTATAGGAAGGTTATACGTAGAGAAACATCAGCTAAGCTGCCAGTCTTATAGGAAGGTATACGTAGAGAAACATCAGCTAATCTGCCAGTCTTATAGGAAGGAATACGTAGAGAAACATAAGCTAAGCTGCCAGTCATATAGGAATACGTAGAGAAACATCAGCTAATCTGCCAGTCTTATAGGAAGGAATACGTAGAGAAACATAAGCTAAGCTGCCAGTCATATAGGAATACGTAGAGAAACATCAGCTAAGCTGCCAGTCTTATAGGAAGGAATACGTAGAGAAACATCAGCTAAGCTGCCAGTTTCATGTGAATACGTAGAAAAACAATAGTTAAGTATCACCCGTCACATGAGATGCCATCGAATGTTTTTTTTTTTTTTTTCGTTCTTCCAAGCACATGACTGAGACTACGTGGTTTATTATTCCATACAGCGCCGTGTAGTTCAGGAGTCTCTGATGAGGCAATGAATAAATATGAGTACTGCAGCTTCGAGCATGTCTTAAGAGGTGACTAATATTTTAGGTTGTTGCCCGTGTGTTACCGGAGACCGGAATGATGGCACCGAATAATAACACTGTAACCTACCAAGCAATGGGGAGCCGCGGTAGCGCAGTAGTTAGTGCACTGGCTTCCTAGCTCGGTGGTCCATGGTTCGATCCCCTGTTGAGGTGGGATTTTTTAGACTGCAAACGGCACCGGGGTCGACCCAGCCTCATGAATTGGGTACCAGAGGGTACCTTCTGGGAAGGTTAAGGCAGCCGGCGTGATACTGACCACATCACCCATAGTGTGCCGATATCAAGTGTCCCAATATGCCTCAATGGGCCTGTAACGGGATCCTTTAACTTTGTTACCTACGAAGCAATGCCGCAAAAGTCAATTAGGAGGGTTGGGCACGGGGCTGGCTACCCCAATATTGTAGAATGTTTACGTTAAGAAAACTTCAACAATTGTTGTGGACACAGTCAGTCAAATCAAATAAGATACAGAAGGCAAAGAATGACATTGAGCGGCCGGCACAGCATGAGTTGGCGTAAATTTGTTGAACGCTTGTATTCCTCGTGGAGCAGTATGAGGATGATGATGATTATCAGGTTGTACGTGCGGCTGGCAACAGCACTATGTCAAACTAATTGCTTCAAAAACCACCGTTGCGTAAGAATTTGAATGCTTTGGTGCAAACTGTCTTTACGAGGGCCATCTCAATAGGGAGCAAATCATGAAATGAAGATTATGAATTCCATACAGTGCTTTATTCAGATATTGTTGTTACTACGCTGATATCCTATTCTAGATAGGTTTGTTTCGGTGCTCGGTCAGTGTCTGGCCTGGCCTCAAAATACAGCCTTCTGCGTTTTTGCTAGATCAATTGAATAAGAATTATCTTATAGAGGTCACAGAGATGCGGATTTAAAAAAAAAATTATATATATAACATTGTTAAGAATCCCATTTGGTGGCTTAAAGAAAGGACGTCCTGAAAGAGGCCAGTGTGATAATGATGCTTGTTAACCACTATTAAAATCAAGATCAGACAGAAACAGTTTTCTGGACTTGGCGAAGGTGAAATAAACTGTGGCTACTAGCAACATTATTGGATAAAGAGATAAAGGACGACAGAGAGAGAAGGTGCTAGATGCTGCAAGTTTAGCTTAGTACCATGGAAACAGTTAAGTGACACTACTGATTAACAACGCTAGGGGCTGGCTTCATTGTGAAACCTGATCCCTCGCCTACTCCCAGTTGTATGGGGGCGTGGCACATAAGAAAACTAGTTTTATTAGGGTTGATGTCACGATGGTATCTTCCAGTGTAGGGGGTCAGATTAACCTAGGGTTCCCATAATGTTTTGTTTAAAAACCGGGACATTCCCAAATTTTTACCTAAAAAACCCGGGACATTTTGTAAAAAAACGGGACATGTTAAAAATTAAGGTAAAACACAAATAAATCTATTATATATTATATGTTGCACTTAAAATAAGATACTGGTATAAAAATACACACATTAACTAACACAACTTCCACTTTATCGTTGAAAAGTTTTTTCACGATGGCTGTTGTGCAGTCCATGGACTTAAAGCTGTGGTTATGCACCGCCGTGTGATAAGCGAAGGTTGCTTCCTGTGCTGCCAATGATAACTGTTTTTTCATTTCCTTTTCACTGGGTTTCCGCATTAAGAAATGACTTATACTGCTGTTGGAAGCCTTACTTTCAACAGCACCTTTATGTTTTTTTCGTTTTCACGTGGTTGACTACGTCTGACCGACCACCATGCGAAATGCAAAATTTAGAGCTGCATAAAGTACATTCCACATTTTCATCTACACCTTTAATGAAGGGAAATTCTCTTGTAATGTTATCATTTATCCTGCACTTACGTTTCGGCATTATGCGGATGAAAAACGATAAAATTACTGTATAATAATGCTAATACGCATTAAGTCATGTGGTAGATGCTCACTGAACACTGTTTTGGTCGACTTTCGAATTTTTGTTCGAGATTCAAACCGAGGGTCCACTGTAACCGGAAATTGATAAAGTAACACTACTAAAACTCGGAATAAAATCCGTTACCCAAAGATTTTTTTTTTCAGGAAGGACCATTAAAAAGCGGGACATTTGGAATAAATTCGGGACACCGGGACATTTTACCAAAAAACGGGACTGTCCCGGGAAAAACGGGACGAATGGGAACCCTAGATTAACCCCATGTGCAAACTATTTCATCATAACCCTCCACTCCCAAAGGAGCATAGGCCTTCAACAAACACATGCCAAGTCCTCCTGTCACGTGCCATCATCTCAAGTTCTTTCCATGTTCTCCTCATTATTTTCACCTCTGTTTCCAACTCTCTTCTCCATGTACTTCTTGGTCTTCCTCTGCCTCTCTTGCCCTGGGGGTTCCAGAACAAGGACTGCCTTGTAATGCTATCAACAGGTTTTCTCAGTGTGTGTCCTATCCATCGCCATCGTCTTCTTCTCATTTCTTGTTCCACTGGCACTTGTCTAGTTCTTGTCATCAGTTCCACGTTGGTAACCTTGTCATACCATTTTAATCCCTCTATTCTACGCAAGCAATGTGCAAACTATACCCGAGTATAATCCGTCCTAGACCAGAATATACCTCCCTGGACAAAAATATACCCACTTGTAACAAAAACATTCCAGTCAACGTTTGTTGATTTCGAGTGACAACTACAATCTGTAATGTGGCCATAGTCTGTTTAGTCTTAACATGGAAATTTTTTTATAAAATCGATATATATATATATATCACATTATACGAAACACCTACATACCTCAGTTTTAATGTGTCATATGATTCCGGAAATGGGGAAGGGGAAAAGGGGGGGGGGGGGGAATGATTATGGGTTTAAGGTGAAGAAATTAAAACTAATAAAATTCAAAACTAAAGAGCGTTTTAACTGTGTAATTTTTACATACGTGAAACACAACGGATAAGTTGCTGTAGAGCAGTGTTTCTCAAGCTGTGTGCCGCGGCACACTAGTGTGCCACTCTGTCTATCAAAGTGTGCCGCAAAAATTTTGTAACTTTACTATATGAAGTATATTTTTAGTGATCATGTAATGTAAAACTGATCAGAGCTTGAATTCATTCAATAATAATTGGGGCTATTAACTGATTTGAACCAAAATAGATATAGGAGTAGTAAGGGATGGCGGACTTAGGTAGTATTCAGGTGGAACGCAGGTGGAGCGCAGGTGGAGCGCATGACTTTTATATAGCAAAAACGCCAGGTGGTGCATGGCTTTTATATAAGCGCATTCAGGTGGGGCAAGATGGCGGACTTGAGATAACAAGGGGAGATAAGTAGGTTGTTGTATTGCATGACTTTTTATATAGGAAAATGCGCAGGTGGAGCATCAGGCGTTGGTACATGACTTTTTATATAGCAAAAACGCCAGGCGGATGCGCATGACTTTTTATATAAGAAAATACTCAGTGTGCAGGTGGAGCATCAGGCGGAGGGTGATGACTTTTTATATAAGGAAATACTCAGTGTGCAGGTGGAGCATCAGGCGGATGGTGATGACTTTTTATATAAGAAAATACTCAGTGTGCAGGTGGAGCATCAGGCGGAGGGTGATGACTTTTTATATAAGGAAATACTCAGTGTGCAGGTGGAGCATCAGGCGGAGGGTGATGACTTTTTATATAAGGAAATACTCAGTGTGCAGATGGAGCATCAGGCGGATGGTGATGACTTTTTATATAAGAAAATACTCAGTGTGCAGATGGAGCATCAGGCGGAGGGTGATGACTTTTTATATAAGAAAATACTCAGTGTGCAGGTGGAGCATCAGGCGGAGGGTGATGACTTTTTATATAAGGAAATACTCAGTGTGCAGATGGAGCATCAGGCGGATGGTGATGACTTTTTATATAAGAAAATACTCAGTGTGCAGATGGAGCATCAGGCGGATGGTGATGACTTTTTATATAAGGAAATACTCATTGTGCAGGTGGAGCATCAGGCGGTTGGTGATGACTTTTTATATAAGAAAATACTCAGTGTGCAGATGGAGCATCAGGCGGAGGGTGATGACTTTTTATATAAGGAAATACTCAGTGTGCAGATGGAGCATCAGGCGGATGGTGATGACTTTTTATATAAGGAAATACTCAGTGTGCAGATGGAGCATCAGGCGGATGGTGATGACTTTTTATATAAGAAAATACTCAGTGTGCAGATGGAGCATCAGGCGGAGGGTGATGACTTTTTATATAAGAAAATACTCAGTGTGCAGGTGGAGCATCAGGCGGTTGGTGATGACTTTTTATATAAGGAAATACTCAGTGTGCAGGTGGAGCATCAGGCGGATGGTGATGACTTTTTATATAAACGCATTCAGGCGGGGCAAGATGGCGGACTTGAGAGAACAAGAAGGTGGTATATGGCGCAAGATGGCGGGGTGATTTTTTATATAAGGAATTGAGGAGGAGGAGAGGAGGAGGCCCATGACTTTTTATATAGAGATATGTTTAGATAACAAAAAGACGTTATTTATAGACATATATTAATTCTGCAGGAGTGATGCAGGGGCAAGATGGCGGGATGACTTTTTATATAAGGAAAATGTGCAGACGCGCTACAGGCGCAAAATGGCGGGATGACTTTTTATATAGGGAAAATGTGCAGAGGCAAGATGGCGGACTTGAGATAACAAGAAGAGGGGTATATGGCGCAAGATGGCGGGGTGATTTTTTATATAAGGAATTGAGGAGGAGGAGAGGAGGAGGTCCATGACTTTTTATATAGAGATATGTTTAGATAACAAGAAGACGTTATTTATAGACATATATTAATTCTGCAGGAGTGATGCAGGGGCAAGATGGCGGGATGACTTTTTATATAAGGGAAATGTGGTGGCGCTTTGTGGTGGCGCGTGACTTTTATATAGCACTATATTACTTCGCTAATAGTGTGTTGTGGTCGAGTGGAGGTTTTTTGTGGTGGGGGTGACGAGGCATGGGTGTAATGTACCAGGTAGGGTTAGGTTAGGGGTGATATTTTTGTGTAATGTGGTATGGTTTTGGAGGTGGAAGAGAGATATTTTAGATGTTGAGGGGAGATGTGGTGACGTTGTCAGGATGCATCTGTGTACATTTTTGTGGTGTAGCAGGCGAGTGGACCAGCATTGAGAGGTGGGAGTGAAGAGGCGTCGGTGACGAGGTACGGGTGTAATGTAGCAGGTGGGGTTAGGTTAGGGGGGATATTTTTGTGTGATGTGGTATGGTTTTGGAGGTGGAAGAGAGATATTTTAGATGTTGAGGGGAAATGTGGTGACGTTGTCAGGATGCATCTGTGTACATTTTTGGGGTGTAGCAGGCGAGTGGACCAGCATTGAGAGGTGGGAGTGAAGAGGCATCGGTGACGAGGTACGGGTGTAATGTAGCAGGTGGGGTTAGGTTAGGTGGGGGATATTTTTATGTGATGTGGTATGGTTTTGGAGGTGGAAGAGAGATATTTTAGATGTTGAGGGGAGATGTGGTGACGTTGTCAGAATGCATCTGTGTACATTTTTGGGGTGTAGCAGGCGAGTGGACCAGCATTGAGAGGTGGGAGTGAAGAGGCGTCGGTGACGAGGTACGGGTGTAATGTACCAGGTGGGGTTAGGTTAGGGCGGATTTTTGTGTGTTGTGGAATTGTTTTGTTATGTGTGTTGGTGTGTTTGTTTATACAGTCTACAACCGCGTGACTTTTATATAACGAAAATGTGTTGGAGGAACGTGGAGGAGGAGAGGTCTTGGTATATAGTAATATATAAGTTCATTAAGGGCGGGGGTGTTGTGTGATGATTATTTTACAAACAGTTATACGTACATATTACAGATAGGTAGACAATATTACAACAGTTAGCCGATATTTAGTTATACATATATAGAAATATAAATGAGAAAACACTAGATACATTTTATATATTTATTGACAAAGTTAGTTGATCTATGGGTGACGTATAACCGCACTTCTTTTTCGTATACCACTAGGAGCCCTCAGAACACAGGCGGTTCGGATTACTTGGCGAGTCTGTCACGTCTTTTTCGTGTAACCATCTTCAACAAGGTGAGTGTCTGTCGTTATCACGCCATTGTCTATGAAGGAAAAAAAAACAGGCTTGGGGTGGGTTAGCCAGGGTCTGACTAAGCGCGTAATTAATTGCGAGAGGTGTGTTGTATTGTGTGTTGTATGGTTTCTTGGTTGTTGTACAGAGTGGAAGATCTTGTCGACCAGGTAGTTTATGTGTTGGTGCATATACCTGTAGGTATCTGTGTGTGTGTGTCTGTAGGTAGCTGTATACAGAGAGTTTAGATGTTGAGCATCACCATATGTCACTTTATCTTTCTTGGTTAACATAGATTGTACAGGGTTAAATATTTTAGAAAAGTTGTGCCCCAGCTGATCGGGTACAGAATACTTTATTATAGAACAACGTGTCTCAAACGGTTTAGTCTAAGAACCCCATGATGTCTTACAAATTATTGAGGTCCCAGAGATCTTTTGTAGATAAGAGTTGTACCGCGAGGATATGACAATATCAAAGAAGGTGTTCGATTATAAGGAACATAGTGTTCACCTCGCTGACCCCCAAATAGGCTTTCCGCGCACCATATTTTGAGAATCACCGTTCGTATGTCTTTATTTATTCAGCTGATAATAGCATTCGGGTTCTTTCGCCCTACCAATTAGACACCTGATTCTGGTTAACTTTAAAGCGAGATATTCTAACAGAACCTTTAACTACAATCCTGGTCATTTACAAGGTGTACCTCACACCTTTTTGTGGATCCAACATAATTTATTTCGTGTCTACATTACAACCAAGTTGTATATTTCAAAACCAAACAACAACCAGTACTCACCCCCTTCCATGCGAACCCAACTTAGAACACATGGATAATCGATAAGAAATCTCATTACAGGGCATGTTTAATCAGTAGGAGATGTGTTTGATTGGCGCAACGTGTGGTGCAAATCTGTCTCCCGCTCGCAGCATAACGAAAAAGAGACGTTGGATGGGAGGGTTTTGAAGAGGTGTGTTAACGTGACACCAGGTACGGAAATCACGTCTTTGAACATATCTACCCCTAGGTCCGCGTAAAAACTAACGTGTTGTTCTAACGCTGTGTGTGGCTAGTAATGAGAATATAAGAGGCTGAGGGGTGAAGTTGGGTCGTAGACAACTACTCACTAGGAAATGCCCGTGAGGTGGTAGAAATATACCCGCGATGTTATAGAAATATGCCCGCGATGCTATAGAAATATGCCCGCGATGTTATAGAAATATACCCGCGATGCTATAGAAATATGCCCGCGATGTTATAGAATTATACCCGTGAGGTGGTAGAAATATACCCACGATGTTATAGAAATATGCCCGCGATGTGATAGAAATATGTATGTGTAATGATAGAAAATATGCCCGTGGGGTGGTAGAAATATACCCCCGAGGTTATAGAAATATGACCACCGGTTTTGGTAGGAAACTTTAGCTATCGCCCACCAAAGGATTTTCGCACATGTAACAAAGGAGGATCTCGATAAAGTTTACTCTCTCGACCTTCACTCTGCTCTCCAAAGGTTTAAGCATTTCACCACAGCTCTTGATATAGACCCAGTTGGTGGAAACAAGGGAAGTCAGGTGCAAAGAGGTATGACCCCACCTGCAAGGGGTGGTCCCGGAAACAGTCTGCAGCAGTGCAGTCTGGCTGATCGAATGCGGCTCGCAATGGGAAGGCAAACTCGGTCCCTAAAAAATGTCAGGGTGTAGTCGGTTGTGTCGACCGAAAGGTGGAGATATCACAGCTTAGGCGTAAACAGATACAACGCAACCACAGGCCTTTTCAGAGCGAACAAGGAAGAAGAAGAAGATCTTCAACGAGGTATGACCGGTAGTGTCTGATGATAGCACAACGACTCAGCAGTAAAGTATGAACGTACGTGTCTGACCACGCGCGTTAAAAGAAAAAAAACTACGTGTGTTTTGAGTTTTATTAAACATGGATGAGAGAGAGAGAGAGAGAGAGAGAGAGAGAGAGAGAGAGAGAGAGAGAGAGAGAATAAAACACAGTCTTATTTTTAGTCTGTTATCAAAGGAAATAATTTTGTTTAACATATCAAAATGGGTCCCGCGCGCGCTGTGTGTTGTGGAAGCAAAGAAAAAGATATTGATTTAAAAACCACGCGCTCACGAGACAAGTGACAATTTTCCCTGTCGTTTAAGAAATAAGCTTTATTAACGTGTTTGCTCGTTTGTACCATAGCAAGGCGTTTTTCTTTGTGTAGTTCGACAAATATGCTATGTTCTAAATATTCTTTTTTAATGTGATAAAAGTGTTTATTAATTTTTCCGTGGTGGATCCAACATAATTTATTTCGTGTCTACATTACAACCAAGTTGTTGTATATTTGAAAACCAAACAAGAAAATACAAAAATCGCGTACACCCTTCTACTTATGGAAGCAACTTAGACTGTCAAGCATACGATATATCTGTCTTGATGGCAAACCACATGAAAAACACCCAAGGCGAGTTGTCTTTTTTGGTTTGTAACTAAGAAATAAACTTAACAAATAAAATAGAACTATTCGGTGAAACCGGCTATCGTCGGTACGCCAATGTTTAATTACGCCCCAGGTGTGTTTGGAAAAAAACAATTAAACAAAGCCGACTGCATTCAGAAAGATCGAGTGAGAGACGTACGCGTGTGTGTTTCAGAGATCTGCGCGTACGGGGTCGATAGGCAATTTCATTACGGGGGATGTTTCAAACAGCTGTGTTTGCTTAATCGGTCCCTTGTCGAAAATATGAGTTATTTTACATTAGATCTGTTCCCCATTCGTATCCAAATATTCAGAACCCAAAGATTTGTTACAAGGCTCGCTTATCGAGAAGAGGAAGAATATTTCTCACTGTCATATAGAAGTAAACTGGTGATGGATTCGTTTATTTCGCAGCTTTGGTCGTTGGTGTGCGTTGCCTCATAAAATCACTATTGGTTATCTGTAATGTTTTAAATAGTTTTTTGTTAAGCCATTATTTCTATAATAGTGTGTATTCGTAAGCAATAACAGGAGATTTTTGTGTATTTCATGAAAGTTTAGGTACACTACCCAAAAGGGATTTCAGCAGGCAGACTAGAGTATGACACCAACTAGATACGGCTTTAGTGTTACACTCTGTGACTGAAACAATGTTGAGGTCAGTTTCAAACATTTTAAGAAAACGCAACAACCACGTGCTTGTAACCTCACTAGAAAGAAACAGGCTTGATGGCCAGTGTGAAACAGCGCGCGTAAAACTTGACTCGTTTTAAAATCCTCGTACCATAGAGGGTGCCGTTAGGACTAAATATAGCTAGCTAGAAAAACGTAATAAAATAGCTAACAGGCAGAGTTTTCTTTAGTATTGGTAGACGAAAAAAAAACTTATCTACAACGAGATTTACCTGTGTAAGACTAACACTGCTACTTATTTCTGTTCACGTCATTGCAGACAACCTCAAAACACAAGAGATCAATAGTAGAAATTTATAAAAGAAACGTTCCCTCGCTCGTGTACTCGAACCCCTCCCCGATTTTTTTTTAAGGTTTCACTTTTTTATTTTTTTATTTTACAAGTGCGGCATCTGGTGATAGGTTTTATATAGTCTCACAATCGTACCAAACAGGAGGCGAGTATGGAAATATAGTACATTAAATAAATAGAAATATACCCCCGAGGTGATAGAGAGGTGACCACTGGTTTTGGTAGAAAACTTTTTAGATATGACTTACCAAAGTTTTTTTCGCACGTGTAACAAAGGCTGAGCTCGTCGAGAAGTGGGAGTGCAGTGTTTGATAGAGGTATATAGTTAATGGTCTCTTTTAAAAGAATACTTGAGTTAAAGAGGAAAATATAAAAATCGGATATATGTCATAACCAGACTAAAATATGACGCCAACTACATATTCCTTAGTGTTACAGGTTACAATCGAGACAATGTCGAGGCCAGTTTCAATCATTTTAAGAAAAACCAACACGCACGTGCTTTTTTACCACGCGCTGTTAAACTCGATCGATGGTCTGCGCTCGCGATTTTAGTTAACAAGAAGACGATATATTTAGACATATATTTAGATAACAAGAAGAGGATAACAAGAAGACGATAATAGGAAGACGATAATAGGAAGACGATATATTTATAGATAACAAGAAGACGATATATTTAGACATATATTTATATACATATTTTACAACAGTTAGACGAACAGTTATACGATATATTTAGACAAACAATTAGACGATATAGGTAACAAAAGAAGTATACACAAGGTATGTGTGATGCACCGCACACAACCCGGGAGGATTACAGCATCGGGCCGGCTGACTTAACACCACGTGCATCACACATACCTTGTGTATACTTCTTTTGTTACCTATATCGTCTAATTGTTTGTCTAAATATATCGAATAACTGTTCGTCTAACTGTTGTAAAATATGTATATAAATATATGTCTAAATATATCGTCTTCTTGTTATCTATAAATATATCGTCTTCCTATTATCGTCTTCCTATTATCGTCTTCTTGTTATCCTCTTCTTGTTATCTAAATATATGTCTAAATATATCGTCTTCTTGTTAAGTAAAATCGCGAGCGCAGACCATCGATCGAGTTTAACAGCGCGTGGTAAAAAAGCACGTGCGTGTTGGTTTTTCTTAAAATGATTGAAACTGGCCTCGACATTGTCTCGATTGTAACCTGTAACACTAAGGAATATGTAGTTGGCGTCATATTTTAGTCTGGTTGTGACATATATCTGATTTTTATATTTTCCTCTTTAACTCAAGTATTCTTTTAAAAGAGACCATTAACTATATACCTCTATCAAACACTGCACTCCCACTTCTCGACGAGCTCAGCCTTTGTTACACGTGCGAAAAAAACTTTGGTAAGTCATATCTAAAAAGTTTTCTACCAAAACCAGTGGTCACCTCTCTATCACCTCGGGGGTATATTTCTATTTATTTAATGTACTATATTTCCATACTCGCCTCCTGTTTGGTACGATTGTGAGACTATATAAAACCTATCACCAGATGCCGCACTTGTAAAATAAAAAAATAAAAAAGTGAAACCTTAAAAAAAAAAAAAATCGGGGAGGGGTTCGAGTGCACGAGCGAGGGAACGTTTCTTTTATAAATTTCTACTATTGATCTCTTGTGTTTTGAGGTTGTCTGCAATGACGTGAACAGAAATAAGTAGCAGTGTTAGTCTTACACAGGTAAATCTCGTTGTAGATAAGTTTTTTTTTTCGTCTACCAATACTAAAGAAAACTCTGCCTGTTAGCTATTTTATTACGTTTTTCTAGCTAGCTATATTTAGTCCTAACGGCACCCTCTATGGTACGAGGATTTTAAAACGAGTCAAGTTTTACGCGCGCTGTTTCACACTGGCCATCAAGCCTGTTTCTTTCTAGTGAGGTTACAAGCACGTGGTTGTTGCGTTTTCTTAAAATGTTTGAAACTGACCTCAACATTGTTTCAGTCACAGAGTGTAACACTAAAGCCGTATCTAGTTGGTGTCATACTCTAGTCTGCCTGCTGAAATCCCTTTTGGGTAGTGTACCTAAACTTTCATGAAATACACAAAAAATCTCCTGTTATTGCTTACGAATACACACTATTATAGAAATAATGGCTTAACAAAAAACTATTTAAAACATTACAGATAACCAATAGTGATTTTATGAGGCAACGCACACCAACGACCAAAGCTGCGAAATAAACGAATCCATCACCAGTTTACTTCTATATGACAGTGAGAAATATTCTTCCTCTTCTCGATAAGCGAGCCTTGTAACAAATCTTTGGGTTCTGAATATTTGGATACGAATGGGGAACAGATCTAATGTAAAATAACTCATATTTTCGACAAGGGACCGATTAAGCAAACACAGCTGTTTGAAACATCCCCCGTAATGAAATTGCCTATCGACCCCGTACGCGCAGATCTCTGAAACACACACGCGTACGTCTCTCACTCGATCTTTCTGAATGCAGTCGGCTTTGTTTAATTGTTTTTTCCAAACACACCTGGGGCGTAATTAAACATTGGCGTACCGACGATAGCCGGTTTCACCGAATATTTCTATTTTATTTGTTAAGTTTATTTCTTAGTTACAAACCAAAAAAAGACAACTCGCCTTGGGTGTTTTTCATGTGGTTTGCCATCAAGACAGATATATCGTATGCTCGATAGTCTAAGTTGCTTCCATCAGTAGAAGGGTGTACGCGATTTTTGTATTTTCTTGTTTGGTTTTCAAATATACAACAACTTGGTTGTAATGTAGACACGAAATAAATTATGTTGGATCCACCACGGAAAAATTAATAAACACTTTTATCACATTAAAAAGAATATTTAGAACATAGCATATTTGTCGAACTACACAAAGAAAAACGCCTTGCTATGGTACAAACGAGCAAACACGTTAATAAAGCTTATTTCTTAAACGACAGGGAAAATTGTCACTTGTCTCGTGAGCGCGTGGTTTTTAAATCAATATCTTTTTCTTTGCTTCCACAACACACAGCGCGCGCGGGGCCCATTCTGATATGTTAAACAAAATTATTTCCTTTGATAACAGACTAAAAATATGTCTGTGTTTTATTCTATCTCTCTCTCTCTCTCTCTCTCTCTCCCTCTCTCTCTCTCTCATCCATGTTTAATAAAACTCAAAACACACGTAGTTTTTTTCTTTTAACGCGCGTGGTCAGACACGTACGTTCATACTTTACTGCTGAGTCGTTTTGCTATCATCAGACACTACCGGTCATACCTCGTTGAAGATCTTCTTCTTCTTCCTTGTTCGCTCTGAAAAGGCCTGTGGTTGCGTTGTATCTGTTTACGCCTAAGCTGTGATATCTCCACCTTTCGGTCGACACAACCGACTACACCCTGACATTTTTTAGGGACCGAGTTTGCCTTCCCATTGCGAGCCGCATTCGATCAGCCAGACTGCACTGCTGCAGACTTTTTCCGGGACCACCCCTTGCAGGTGGGGTCATACCTCTTTGCACCTGACTTCCCTTGTTTCCACCAACTGGGTCTATATCAAGAGCTGTGATGAAATGCTTAAACCTTTGGAGAGCTGAGTGAAGGTCGAGAGAGTAAACTTTATCGAGATCCTCCTTTGTTACATGTGCGAAAATCCTTTGGTGGGCGATAGCTAAAGTTTCCTACCAAAACCGGTGGTCATATTTCTATAACCTCGGGGGTATATTTCTACCACCCCACGGGCATATTTTCTATCATTACACATACATATTTCTATCACATCGCGGGCATATTTCTATAACATCGTGGGTATATTTCTACCACCTCACGGGTATAATTCTATAACATCGCGGGCATATTTCTATAGCATCGCGGGTATATTTCTATAACATCGCGGGCATATTTCTATAGCATCGCGGGCATATTTCTATAACATCGCGGGTATATTTCTACCACCTCACGGGCATTTCCTAGAAGGAAGTTGTCTACGACCCAACTTCACCCCTCAGCCTCTTATATTCTCATTACTAGCCACACACCGCGTTAGAACAACACGTTAGTTTTTACGCGGACCTAGGGGTAGATATGTTCAAAGACGTGATTTCCGTACCTGGTGTCACGTTAACACACCTCTTCAAAACCCTCCCATCCAACGTCTCTTTTTCGTTATGCTGCGAGCGGGAGACAGATTTGCACCACACGTTGCGCCAATCAAACACATCTCCTACTGATTAAACATGCCCTGTAATGAGATTTCTTATCGATTATCCATGTGTTCTAAGTTGGGTTCGCGTGGAAGGGGGTGAGTACTGGTTGTTGTTTGGTTTTGAAATATACAACTTGGTTGTAATGTAGACACGAAATAAATTATGTTGGATCCACAAAAAGGTGTGAGGTACACCTTGTAAATGACCAGGATTGTAGTTAAAGGTTCTGTTAGAATATCTCGCTTTAAAGTTAACCAGAATCAGGTGTCTAATTGGTAGGGCGAAAGAACCCGAATGCTATTATCAGCTGAATAAATAAAGACATACGAACGGTGATTCTCAAAATATGGTGCGCGGAAAGCCTATTTGGGGGTCAGCGAGGTGAACACTATGTTCCTTATAATCGAACACCTTCTTTGATATTGTCATATCCTCGCGGTACAACTCTTATCTACAAAAGATCTCTGGGACCTCAATAATTTGTAAGACATCATGGGGTTCTTAGACTAAACCGTTTGAGACACGTTGTTCTATAATAAAGTATTCTGTACCCGATCAGCTGGGGCACAACTTTTCTAAAATATTTAACCCTGTACAATCTATGTTAACCAAGAAAGATAAAGTGACATATGGTGATGCTCAACATCTAAACTCTCTGTATACAGCTACCTACAGACACACACACAGATACCTACAGGTATATGCACCAACACATAAACTACCTGGTCGACAAGATCTTCCACTCTGTACAACAACCAAGAAACCATACAACACACAATACAACACACCTCTCGCAATTAATTACGCGCTTAGTCAGACCCTGGCTAACCCACCCCAAGCCTGTTTTTTTTTCCTTCATAGACAATGGCGTGATAACGACAGACACTCACCTTGTTGAAGATGGTTACACGAAAAAGACGTGACAGACTCGCCAAGTAATCCGAACCGCCTGTGTTCTGAGGGCTCCTAGTGGTATACGAAAAAGAAGTGCGGTTATACGTCACCCATAGATCAACTAACTTTGTCAATAAATATATAAAATGTATCTAGTGTTTTCTCTTTTATATTTCTATATATGTATAACTAAATATCGGCTAACTGTTGTAATATTGTCTACCTATCTGTAATATGTACGTATAACTGTTTGTAAAATAATCATCACACAACACCCCCGCCCTTAATGAACTTATATATTACTATATACCAAGACCTCTCCTCCTCCACGTTCCTCCAACACATTTTCGTTATATAAAAGTCACGCGGTTGTAGACTGTATAAACAAACACACCAACACACATAACAAAACAATTCCACAGCACACAAAAATCCGCCCTAACCTAACCCCACCTGGTACATTACACCCGTACCTCGTCACCGACGCCTCTTCACTCCCACCTCTCAATGCTGGTCCACTCGCCTGCTACACCCCAAAAATGTACACAGATGCATCCTGACAACGTCACCACATCTCCCCTCAACATCTAAAATATCTCTCTTCCACCTCCAAAACCATACCACATCACACAAAAATATCCCCCACCTAACCTAACCCCACCTGCTACATTACACCCGTACCTCGTCACCGATGCCTCTTCACTCCCACCTCTCAATGCTGGTCCACTCGCCTGCTACACCCCAAAAATGTACACAGATGCATCCTGACAACGTCACCACATTTCCCCTCAACATCTAAAATATCTCTCTTCCACCTCCAAAACCATACCACATCACACAAAAAATATCCCCCCTAACCTAACCCCACCTGCTACATTACACCCGTACCTCGTCACCGACGCCTCTTCACTCCCACCTCTCAATGCTGGTCCACTCGCCTGCTACACCACAAAAATGTACACAGATGCATCCTGACAACGTCACCACATCTCCCCTCAACATCTAAAATATCTCTCTTCCACCTCCAAAACCATACCACATCACACAAAAATATCACCCCTAACCTAACCCTACCTGGTACATTACACCCATGCCTCGTCACCCCCACCACAAAAACCTCCACTCGACCACAACACACTATTAGCGAAGTAATATAGTGCTATATAAAAGTCACGCGCCACCACAAAGCGCCACCACATTTCCCTTATATAAAAAGTCATCCCGCCATCTTGCCCCTGCATCACTCCTGCAGAATTAATATATGTCTATAAATAACGTCTTCTTGTTATCTAAACATATCTCTATATAAAAAGTCATGGACCTCCTCCTCTCCTCCTCCTCAATTCCTTATATAAAAAATCACCCCGCCATCTTGCGCCATATACCCCTCTTCTTGTTATCTCAAGTCCGCCATCTTGCCCCTGCACATTTTCCCTATATAAAAAGTCATCCCGCCATTTTGCGCCTGTAGCGCGTCTGCACATTTTCCTTATATAAAAAGTCATCCCGCCATCTTGCCCCTGCATCACTCCTGCAGAATTAATATATGTCTATAAATAACGTCTTCTTGTTATCTAAACATATCTCTATATAAAAAGTCATGGGCCTCCTCCTCTCCTCCTCCTCAATTCCTTATATAAAAAATCACCCCGCCATCTTGCGCCATATACCACCTTCTTGTTATCTCAATCTTCCGCCTGAATCTTGCCCCTGATGCCTGAATGCGTATTTCCTTATATAAAAAGTCATCACCCTCCGCCTGATGCTCCACCTGCACAATGAGTATTTCCTTATATAAAAAGTCATCACCCTCCGCCTGATGCTCCACCTGCACACTGAGTATTTCCTTATATAAAAAGTCATCACCCTCCGCCTGATGCTCCACCTGCACACTGAGTATTTTCTTATATAAAAAGTCATCACCCTCCGCCTGATGCTCCACCTGCACACTGAGTATTTCCTTATATAAAAAGTCATCACCCTCCGCCTGATGCTCCACCTGCACACTGAGTATTTTCTTATATAAAAAGTCATGCGCATCCGCCTGGCGTTTTTGCTATATAAAAAGTCATGTACCAACGCCTGATGCTCCACCTGCGCATTTTCCTATATAAAAAGTCATGCAATACAACAACCTACTTATCTCCCCTTGTTATCTCAAGTCCGCCATCTTGCCCCACCTGAATGCGCTTATATAAAAGTCATGCACCACCTGGCGTTTTTGCTATATAAAAGTCATGCGCTCCACCTGCGCTCCACCTGCGCTCCACCTAAATACTACCTAAGTCCGCCATCCCCTACTACTTATAGGCCTACTTCAAAATAATTTTAAACAATTAAGAGAAAATCAAATAGAGAGTTTTCTTTATTCTAAAGTACCCACAAATTAGTGTATTTAATTTAGTATACACCACTGTCATTTTTTATTCTGGCGCAGGATCAGATAAAAGGAAGTGTGAAAGGCCTGTACAGTGCTGAATTTAAAATGTCGACGGATTTTTCGCTGTGTGTACAGCGTAGTATGAAACTGCAGTTTTTGATGATTGTGGAAATGTTTATAACTGCAGTGTGCAGTCTTTAAAGGCCATTATCTCCTGTGTGAGGAGTCCTGAGTTTAATAAGAGTACTTTAGGCCATGAATCATGATAGCTCCTGTGAGAGGATTGTTATTGAGGATTCTTTATAGCGCTGAGTTTAATAAGAGTACTTTAGGCCATGAATCATGATAGCTCCTGTGAGAGGATTGTTATTGAGGATTCTTTATAGAGATGAGTTTAATAAGAGTACTTTAGGCCATGAATCATGATAGCTCCTGTGAGAGGACTGTTATTGAGGATTCTTTATAGCGCTGAGTTTAATAAGAGTACTTTAGGCCATGAATCATGATAGCTCCTGTGAGAGGATTGTTATTGAGGATTCTTCATAGAGATGAGTTTAATAAGAGTACTTTAGGCCATGAATCATGATAGCTCCTGTGAGAGGATTGTTATTGAGGATTCTTTATAGAGATGAGTTTAATAATAGTACTTTAGGCCATGAATCATGATAGCTCCTGTGAGAGGATTGTTATTGAGGATTCTTTATAGCGCTGAGTTTAATAAGAGTACTTTAGGCCATGAATCATGATAGCTCCTGTGAGAGGATTGTTATTGAGGATTCTTTATAGCGCTGAGTTTAATAAGAGTACTTTAGGCCATGAATCATGATAGCTCCTGTGAGAGGATTGTTATTGAGGATTCTTTATAGCGCTGAGTTTAATAAGAGTACTTTAGGCCATGAATCATGATAGCTCCTGTGAGAGGATTGTTATTGAGGATTCTTTTATAGCGCTGAGTTTAATAAGAGTACTTTAGGCCATGAATCATGATAGCTCCTGTGAGAGGATTGTTATTGAGGATTCTTTAGAACGCTGAGTTTAATATGAGTACTCTAGGCCATGTATTATGATATCATTGTAGCTGCCGAGTGCGCAGTTCTTATGTGGTAATTTATATCTTGTGTTGTGCTGTGAACGGTATTCTATGTGTATTTCATCAATGTGTTGTGACGTGAATAAACCCATATGAAATGTCACCAGTCGTTTACAACCATCCATGACTCTTGTGTACGTACCTGTGGTGTAAACGACTAAACCAACACACGCACTTAGTATTACAAGTGTGACAGGGAACTTAACACGTATTTAGAAATAGCCCCGGAGTGGGCGTGGTCTATCTGTATCGAGAACCTGATCATCGCTTACCAGTGGACTTCTACAGTGTTTGCCTGTGTGGCGGATATGTATGTATCAAATGTAGACATTACCAGATACACAACACAACAGTAACGTTAGCAGATAATCAATATTCCCCAAACCAATACGTTATCAGTGCTGCCATTTCAGTCATTGGCCATGACGATTCACCTACATTACGGGGGTGTAACAGTGGTGGCCAGTATGGGGTAAGATGTAACGAACAGTTTTAGTGTAAGGGGAAGTAAACTGGAGTATGTTAGTAGTTGAAATAGATTTTGAGTTATAGCACTTAGTTGCTTGTTAGCTATCGATTGTTTCCTATTTAGTTGTGCTGTATTCACTTAACTTGGTTTTGTAATGCATTATTTTTGGTATGCTTAGTTGATTACATTGGATACTTCATTTTTACATTTCACTTAATGCTTATATTTTGTAGATGTCTTATTTTAACTTAACTTAAAGTAATTCTTAGACACATATGTTAGAGATTTATTGTCCTTTTAATTTTTTGGGGATGTATTTGTTAAAAAATTGATAGAATCAATTTTTTTCTCTGGGGGTGAGGTAAGATGTAACGAACAGTTTTAGTGTAAGGGGAAGTAAACTGGAGTATGTTAGTAGTTGAAATAGATTTTGAGTTATAGCACTTAGTTGCTTGTTAGCTATCGAATTATTTAGAGAGTATCTCGTGATAGTTTCGAGAGACAGATTACAGACAGCGTGAAAAGCGCTGATATATTTATTCTGTAATGTTTTGAACTGAGTGAGAATAGCTCGCGGCTAGCCCGCAGATGATTGGTTGACTGAGTTGTGTGAACAGTAAAAAAAGTCTCGTGACTGCTTTTGAGCGGGACGAGTGTGTTATCTAGGGAGAGTGTTCCGGGCGTTTTGACCGGGTAGGAAGACAGTGTTTTTTTGGGAAGTGTGAAATGCCTGTACAGTGCTGAATTTAAAATGTCGACGGATTTTTCGCTGTGTGTACAGCGTAGTATGAAACTGCAGTTTTTGATGATTGTGGAAATGTTTATAACTGCAGTGTGCAGTCTTTAAAGGCCATTATCTCCTGTGTGAGGAGTCCTGAGTTTAATAAGAGTACTTTAGGCCATGAATCATGATAGCTCCTGTGAGAGGATTGTTATTGAGGATTCTTTATAGCGCTGAGTTTATAAGAGTACTTTAGGCCATGAATCATGATAGCTCCTGTGAGAGGATTGTTATTGAGGATTCTTTATAGCGCTGAGTTTAATAAGAGTACTTTAGGCCATGAATCATGATAGCTCCTGTGAGAGGATTGTTATTGAGGATTCTTTATAGCGCTGAGTTTAATAAGAGTACTTTAGGCCATGAATCATGATAGCTCCTGTGAGAGGATTGTTATTGAGGATTCTTCATAGAGATGAGTTTAATAAGAGTACTTTAGGCCATGAATCATGATAGCTCCTGTGAGAGGATTGTTATTGAGGATTCTTTATAGAGATGAGTTTAATAAGAGTACTTTTAGGCCATGAATCATGATAGCTCCTGTGAGAGGATTGTTATTGAGGATTCTTTATAGCGCTGAGTTTAATAAGAGTACTTTAGGCCATGAATCATGATAGCTCCTGTGAGAGGATTGTTATTGAGGATTCTTTATAGCGCTGAGTTTAATAAGAGAACTTTAGGCCATGAATCATGATAGCTCCTGTGAGAGGATTGTTATTGAGGATTCTTTATAGCGCTGAGTTTAATAAGAGTACTTTAGGCCATGAATCATGATAGCTCCTGTGAGAGGATTGTTATTGAGGATTCTTTAGAACGCTGAGTTTAATATGAGTACTCTAGGCCATGTATTATGATATCATTGTAGCTGCCGAGTGCGCAGTTCTTATGTGGTAATTTATATCTTGTGTTGTGCTGTGAACGGTATTCTATGTGTATTTCATCAATGTGTTGTGACGTGAATAAACCCATATGAAATGTCACCAGTCGTTTACAACCATCCATGACTCTTGTGTACGTAAAACTGTGTGGGTGTAAACGACTAAACCAACACACGCACTTAGTATTACAAGTGTGACAGGGAACTTAACACGTATTTAGAAATAGCCCCGTGGAGTGGGCGTCGATTACAGTGGTCTAATCTGTATGGCGGAGAATCAAATGATCATTCGCACAACCAGTGGACAATATTCAAACCAGTGTTTGCCATTTGTGGGGGTGGCTACATTACGGGGGGACGCCCATTGAAGTCCATATGTCAGTTTTCACGTCATTGTTAGTATGAAACTATTTTGCCTCATGTTGTTTGGCAAAGCAGTCATTTGTGTGCAGGTGTGGATGCTTTGTTATTCTGTATTGCTGTATGAATAGTTTAAAATGTAGTCAACGAAAGCCGCGTATTCATTTATTCACTCACGTATCATAATTATTCACATAACTCCATATAAGTGCACAATTTTGTGAAATATCACTACGATGATGCGGCACATGCTTGGATTGCTGTCAATTAGATTTAGATATACGATGGCCCGGGTAAAAGCGTATATGCGTGTAACCACAGACAAAAGGCATCCCCTGCATGGGAACATAGCTGACATCAAAGGAGCGAGAATAAAGAGGGGGATGTCATGGATGGCGCAGACGGAGGAGACTATTAAACAGTTGACCCCAGTTGAAAGTATATTCAAGGAAGAAGAGTGGGGTAAGTCAGATGAGAGAGTGATGAACTACTAGCAAGTCATCATCAGCCTTGGCAGAGAATGCAGAACTTGGTCCAATGGGAGAGCAGAGCTGGAAGTTGATCAGCTTATAATTGATAATGCTGGTGATGATGATGCCATTGTCTACACTGATGGGTCTGTAATCTGTGGTAATAAATCAGGGTGGGGTTTCTCTGCTAGAGTAAAGGGCAGAACCGTCGTTTAACATAGCGGGGCTTACATGATAACAACCTCCAGCATGAAAATGGAGGTAGAGGCAGTTACTGCTGCCTTAAGATGTCTGTCTGAGACTTTATTAACAAAGGCAGTTATTGTATCAGACTCACAATCAATGCTTCGAAAAGTCCAAAATTGTTGGCTTCGACATGAATGGAAAGCCTCCATAGAAGCATCGAATCTTCAAGAACTGATATGGATCTACTGTCCTGGTCATGCCGGGGTACGTAGCAATGAAAGAGCTGACAGACTAGCTTCAAAAGCACCAATAAATGGTGCATTGGCCACGGATAAGGAAGAAATACTGAGGGCGATTCATGTTCGTCTATTAGAGAATGACACTGCAATCGATGAATCATCAAGGCTAAGATTGCTGGAATTCGGCATCAAACGTAAGACCAGCAGGGATGGACGTATTAGAGGACGCATCCACCGTGTATACAACCAGTGCGCAACAGGAACAATTAGCATTCATACCCTTCGACAGATATCACAGCTTGGGCGTAAACAGACACAACGCAACCACCGTCCTTTTCAGGGCGAACGAGGAAGAAGAAGATACCCTTCGACATTTACTGCGGGAGACTGAGCACCTATTGGTTTGCCCGGAGTGCAATGATGTCGATTCTGATTAACAATAACGATTGTGACGATACGGTTGTGCGATCTCACGTCCACTCCGTCAGTATCACTTTTTTCTTCATTTTCTCTTCCTCTCACTCATCGCTTTTATTTGGCATATGTTTTGCCCTTTCATTCATTATTATGTGGCATATTTTATGCACCATTTTTTTCTCTCTCTATGCTGAATCTAGTAGGGAAAGTCTCTAACACTCCACTCCAATACGGAAGTATTTGCTATAGGACTGTCTTTATCTTGTTTACCACTCCTCAGACGTATTTACGTTCCGCCAGATGAACTGTGATAATATCGTAACAATACCAAGTCATCAGACCGTTTACCCGCTTATCTCTTTGAATCCGTCTGACCACCTTTGGAAACGTGTCGGTCCAACATTTGACCCCAGTGAAAAGCTGCTGATCGTGTTGTCACCTGCTTGTATTGTGTGTACGATGAAAGAAGACAACATTGTCTGACCCCAGACATCTGTCTGGCGGAGGCACGCAGATAAAGGCGATAATTGGATAACCTGTCGGGGTAGACATCTTGGCGGAAGACATTACGCAGGGAAAACATGGTAGCAATATTGTGGGAGGCAGATATGTGCAGCCGGAACAATATTACGTCTTATTATAAAGAGGTCACGCGTGGATAGTACAATTTATATTTTAAACCCGTGAGGGGATATTTTGAATTAAAAAACTTCCCCACCCAAACAGTGCTAGAAAGATTTGATTGGTTTGAAGTGAGAGCCGGAATATACAATTAATTCTATTGGAACATTCGGCGGAAACACCATCTGTGAATTGAACTGAGAATGAGAGATATAATCTAGTGAACTCAGAACAGACAGCTTCAACCGAGCAACTCCCAAGAAGCCAGAAAGAGAACGATCGGACCTAGAATTCCTATATCAAAAGTGACAGGTCGACAGTATTTGGGCAACTCTGAAACTTTAAGAGTAAACCCGCATATTTAAATACACAGACTGTAAAGTTCAGGACCAGGACTTTATAAATACAAGGCTGGAAACCTAGGAATTGGATCATCAGTCATAAGAGAAATAATATCCCAGACCAAGTATATCGCAGAACACCTGTCGAAGAGGAATTACTAATTTCTCAGGCCAAGTGATTCATAGAACACCATCATAAGAGGAATTTCTCAGACGATTCGAGAGCATATGCACCGAAATTGCTCGCGAGGAATCCACGATTTATGGCCTGAAAAAGTCTCCCAGCCGCTGCTTTTCGAGTGGCCAACTCTTCTTTGATGCCTCCCTTTCGGTCTATAATAGCTCCGAGATATTTAAAGTGGTCGACCTGCTCCAGGACCTGTTCTCCCAACTTAATCTGATGTTTTCTTTCTTCTCGTGATATCACCATGGATTTTGTTTTAGAGCTGCTTATGACCATCCCTCTCTTCTCCAGCTCTTCCTTCCAGACTTGCAGGTTGGATTGGAGATGTGCCTCTGATTTAGCAATCAGGGCAACATCATCAGCAAATGCCAGCTCCGAAATATAGACCTGTCTCATCTTCCAGTACCCCACTGAATACTTTCTTGTTCTCTCCTTACATGCCTTGATGACATCGTCCATAAGGAGTATGAAGAGGTAAGGTGATAGGATATCACCTTGTCTTACACCAGTGGTGGTCCTGAACTCTTCTGACTTATGGTTTGCTGTCCTCACATAATTTCTGCAAGACTTGTAGAAGCTCTGTATAGCATGAATCAGAGGTGCTGGAATATTCTTCCTTGCCAAACAGTCCCAAAGTTTGCTCCAGGGGACCCTGTCAAACGCCTTTTCCAGATCTATGAAACAAAGATGGATCTCACTCTTATACTCAAGGGCCTTTTCACTCAGCTGTCTGAGTGTGAAGAGTAGGTCTTGAGTACTTCGGTTTGCTCGGAATCCGCACTGGACCTCATCCAATTGTGGCTCAGCTAGGCGTCGGAGTCTCTGCTCTAGGATTCTAGAGTAGATTTTACCAGGGACACTGAGAAGGGATATGCCTCTATGGTTTCCACATTGTTGATTGTCACCCTTTTTGAAAATTGGTGTTATGATGGCAATCTCCCAATCCTTTGGTATGGTCTTGTTGCACCATGCTGCCTGTAGGACCTTTAAGAGTAATAGGTCGCCTGATGCTCCCATGTACTTAACCATTTCTGGTGTTATGCCATCATGCCCTGCTGCTTTGCCCATCTTGATTTTCTCTAGTGCTGCCCTCAGTTCTTCCATCTTTATGTCATCTTCACCATCATTGGTTTCCTCTTCTGTGTCAGTGGTTATCATTTCTGATGCTTCATCATGCTCACCATCCAGGAGTTCTGAGAAATATTCTTTCCATCTTTCCATTACTTCCTTCGGGGCAGTAAGCAATTTGCCTTGCTTGTCCTTTATAAATTTGAGAGGGCATTGTTTTTCTTTCCTCATGTTCTTTAGGGTCTTATAGAACAATTTCTGGTTTTCTTGTGCATCTTTGTCTAGCTTTTCTCCAAATTCTTCCCAGGACTTCTGTTTTGCTGCTAGCACTTTGTTCTTTGCTTCTGTTCTGAGTGTCACATATTCTCTATATTTTTCCATTTGTCCTGTTGTGTTTTTAGCTCCTAAGTATTGTTTCCATGCCATTTTCTTCTCTCTTATTTTCTCTTTGACTTCCTCTGTCCACCAAGGTGTCCTCTTTCTCTGGTTCCCAAGTCGGACTTCACCGCATGCTTCTGCAGCAGCTGTCTTTATGATATCCTTGAATTTATTCCAGAGGGTTTCCAAGTCATCAGGTCGTTCTTCTGTGTTGCTCACTGCTGTAGCAATAAGCCCCTGATATCTGGTCTTAATTTCTGGCTCTCTCAGCTTGTAGGTCCTAATGCTCATTTCTCCTGCTCGTTTACTTGGTTTCTTGCGTGATGTTGGGCAGTTCCTAGGCTGAGCAACTCTTTCAGTTGTTCGTTTGATTGTTAGCAGGTAGTGATCACTTCCAATCTCTGGCCCCCTCCAGACTCTTGCATCTCGGACATATCTGAATGAGCTTCTCCGAACAATGGCATAGTCGATCACTGAGTTCTCATTCTTGGTTGGTTCACATCTAGTGTATGCATGTATGCGCTTATGGGGGAACTTTGTGTTTGTAATGATCAGATTCTGCTCACTGCAGAATCTAAGGAGTCGCTTTCCATTGTCATTGAGAGTATCTTCTCCATATCTTCCGATAACTCCACCCCATCTAGCATGGTCATTTCCAACTCTGGCATTAAAATCTCCGAGCATAATAACTTCATCTAGGCAGTCATCCACTGTCCTTTGAAGCAGCTCGAAGAATTCCTCCTTGACCTCTGCTCTCTCATCCTCATTTGGCCCATACACTATGACCAGGTTGACTATGGTTTCTCCTTCTTTTAGTTTTACAACCATAATGCGCTCCGAGACAAAGTTCCATCCCTTGATACTATCTTTTTGATTTTGGGCCACAATGCAACCCACGCCCCCTTTAGCCCTTTCAGATATGGGTACACCACTGTAGAGCAACGTGTTGCCATCGAGATCCATGACTCCTTGTCCTTTTTTTCTTCGTTTCCGTTATAGCCAGGATTTCTAGTTTTGCTTTCCTCATCTCTTCCACCAGCTCCTCTTCCTTCCCATTTATACTTCTTGTGTTCCAAGTTCCATAAGTCGTAGTCCGTAGTCCGTTCCAGTTCGTCGCCTTTAGAATCAGTCAGGTTTTCTCTCTTGTAGTTCGCGTAATCATGATTTAAAGCAAACAGGTGATTGGCCTGTTGTGCCTTTGCATGGTGGAGGGGCTGCCTCCTTACGGCCTCCATGCAGGCCGCCCTCCTCCTTTTTCATCCGGGCTTGGGACCGGCATTGGCGGAGTTGCTGGCAATCTCAACATATGAAAATAGTATATTCATGAACCACTACAGCAAGAGCTGGTGATTGTTTCTGACTAGTCGTACGGAAAACCCAACAACAGAGCGACCCCAGACTCCGACTGGAGCAGTGATGAATGATGACTACATCATATGTGCCTCCAGTGTAACATATTATCTTGTGAAGATGTATGTACCTTTTTTAATTCTAATTCAATCAAAACATTATTCACGCACACCAGACGCAATTTCCTAGTTAACAACCAGAAGGATATGGGTGAATTTTCATCATATTCCCTGAGCTACACTGTGTGCTTGGGAATTTAATTCTTCTGAGAGGTTAACATTGGTAGGTGGAACGCATGACAATGGGCCTGTTAGTTTGCGGCGAACAAATGTACTCAGCCGGCATTTGTTTCTTTCTATTTGTCTAACGTTCGTGGTTACAAGCCATCAGACGATTTGTGGTACTACTAGTGTGAGAGAAAAACATCCACCATAACCGTCTACAGTGGAAGAGAGTGTGGAGAAGGCTTTCGTCATCACAGAATTGGTGAACCACGGCTGCAGGACTCACTCTTACAAACTTAGTGCTAACTAAAAGGCGCCAGCAAAAAGAACATTTCAGTTAAACTTTAAGTATAAAGTAAATTTCCACCTACGTCTCAAAGACGAGAACTTTATAACTATCAAAATTCCACTAATCTTTTCATATTTATTTTAACCTGTTAAAGACTATTTCACAAATAAATTTGTTACCTGTTGTTTTAAAACTAAACAATAATAGTTGATTCAGTTATATGTATGAAAGCAAACGTATGAGCCAGAATACTTAATCTATATATAAATACTTAGACATATATTTACACTAAACTGAGCTATACCTTATAAGAGGGATTTCGTTGGATTACACCAACTGGGGGCTTGAACGGGCTAAACCATTGCTTAAACCCTTCACAAAAGGCGACGGACCAGATAATAAGTTAATAAATTGCTCAGCCCTAAGCAGCTTTTGTTCTTGACTTCTGGGAATTTCTTGTGAATTCACCCTTAAGGTAGAAGCATCATTAATCTTCTATCTACATCATTGCCAAGAGTAATCTTGCGCGCAGGTAGATACCTTGGAAGCCAATATTAGATACTCTTGAGTTTTGGTCACTGTTTGACCACTACTGCAGAGCAGGGGAGGCAATCCGTGACAACAATAACAATGCCATATCACTAGTTTTTTAAAAATGTAGTCGGAGTCGGGACTTCTAAAATTTCCAGCGTCGGAGTCGGAAACTGTTTTGGCCGACTACACAACTCTGGAAGAGTTGTGATACAGTGGATCCCATCACACTGACAGATCAGCAAAGGAAGGTGGAAAACCATGGGTGCCTGACATAGAAGATATCAAGAGTTTTATCAGAATCAGATACAGAAAAAAAGTGGGAAGCACAGCATTATGATCACCAGAAGAATGATGCATATTACCAGCTAAACAGAACTGAACAAGTGGTAATCTTCAGACTCCGCACAGGCCACATCAGAACAGACTCAGATACCATCTGTTCTACAAGCTAGAGAAAGGAACTACTGATGAGTGTAGTTGTGGCACCGATAAAATGATAGCTTAACATCTCCTGCAAAAATGCTCACATATGAAGAACAGACAAAGCACATATGGCCGACGCCAGTACCACCACTCCTGGACAAACTCTAAGCAGATAACGACAACCTCAGTAGCTTTTACTCGCAATCAGCAAACGTTGACTTAAATGTTTTTGTTATCAGGGGGTATATTTTGGCCCAGAGGGATATATTTTGGCCCAAGCCAGATTATACACGGGGTCTAAAGCGGCCTAGGTCAGATTGTATCCGGGGGGTAATTCTGGCCTAGACCCGATTATACCCCGGCTATAGTCTGGTTGGGGGTTAATCTGCCTGCTACACCGGTAAATAACAACTCAGTGTTGTTAGCAACCAAAAGCGTGGTTAGCTACTTGAGTATTGTGAACACGCGCGAGTTACGGCACTTGCCCTCTTAATACGCGAAGAGTGACGATTCATACACGATTTTCAATTGTAAACATTATGCATGTGACATACAGAAAAAAGTATAGAACGTCAGTATCTTATACTGTGCTTAGTCAAATGGGGAACAGTTTCTGAATTGTGAATAAGAATAGTGTCGAAGTAGGTGATCGTACTCTCAAATAGCTTTCAAAACGTCAAGATTATCTGGTTGCCTACTTGTGAGGCATTTATAGTCTTACGGCTTAGTGTTAGGTGGGCACAATGACATAATGTAAAGAGGAAATGAATCCAGTGGTCCATTTTCTGAATGGTGATTTGGATGACCTAACAAGTTGCTATTGATGTTTACATAATATTAATATTTTAATACATAGTTTTAGTATAACTGTTATACACCGTGCGTGTTTTATAAAGATACGTGTGTACTTCCGAGTTTTTATAAGGCATAGGCGCACTTTGTTACATTCTGATAAGTGAAAGAAAAGAGTAGGTTTAGTGCACAGTTTATGCAGCTTTTATCATTTGTATAATGGACCTGAGTTTTGATATTTACGGGTATTGAAATTAAAAACAGTGGGCAGTATAACCTATTTCGCCAAATGTCTATTGATCCGGCAGCCAATTAAGTCGTCCACGTCGTTAGGTTTTAGGGTTAAAGTTTCTAACACTTACTACTGCATCTATGAATTCTTATTTAAGGTTGCATAGATGTGAGCAAATGGACTGGCCACCAGATCAATAGACATCTGGGGAAATCAGACCCATATCCTACTGTTCTTTATTTCAACTGTTTACACGTGTTAGAATTCTTAAATGACCACACAACCATAAAAAAGCCACAAATAATTATAATGTTACTTTAGTTTAAATACAGGGTATAGGCTACTTATTACTACCAGCATATTTTTTTTTTTTAAATTAATGAAGAAAAATATCCCGTTCAATCTCTGATGGGTTATAATTAGGAAATATATTGTTTTCAATTCCAAATAATATGAACAACTGCCGAAAAGAGAAAGTGGCATCACATTTGTCAAATCATTGTAAATAGGGAAAATCACAATTACCAATTATGCTTGTATGTTTAAAAAAAAAAAAATGACCAAAATCAAGCAGAAACTCTGAACAAGAATAATATCAAGGTGGAGGGGTGCAAAGGCCTGATGGTTCCAGCTATGTAACTGACTCTAACATATATCCAATTGATTTTCACCTACAGGTTAAATGCCAATTTAACCTGAACACTATACATAGATGAATCACTTCCATATTATTTTGTGCATTTACAAATGTAATACATGATGGATTAACTTGTATCAAATATATATATCCAATGATAGTGGACAATAGTGGGCATGCTTTTTATAATTATCTAATAACTTAGCTTTGTGATAAGGGTCACCACATTTGTCGCCTTGGTTGTTTTTATTGTTTTTACTTCACAAACATAGCTTGTATTAAAAGTAGTAGTAGTATACCCCTTCAGTCGTAACTGACTGAGAATTCATCCCTGAGGTGATAGCCTTCAGCTGCTTTTTTCCTGTTGTTTCTTTCAGTGTGTTCTTTTCTCTTCTGCTCGTTGTGAGAGCTTCTTTTCACCCAATCTGAGGTGGCACTGTAAGGAGCTTCACCACTTGATGCAATGGGCAGCAAAAGTAGGAGCATATTTATAGACTATTTTCACAAATAAGAATACATAAAGCAACAAGAAGCCAAATCAAGCAGGATCACAGTGGGTAGCTGAATTAAATGTTTTGGCTACTAACTTCGAGTTTATACATCCCAGAGAAGGTTGTGATCAATAATCGGTTGACATGACCTGCTTAAGACCTTGAACACTCAATGCTGAAAGTCACAAGAATAGATTTCTTATCAATGTATCAATCAATACTCATCATATGGATAGTTTATTATGTCTAGCAATGTATGATGTCATATATGTGGTGCACAGGTCTTATTTTCTCTTTGAAATGCATCTTCTTTTGTTGAAAGGTTTTTCTTGTACTGTTTTTTAAGTGAATTTATAAAATATTTCAGCATTTGATACACTTTTTTATAAGCTCTTACAGTTTCCTAATTAACTGTTTAGAGCTGTTTCTTTGTGTTGGAATCCTTTCTTAAAATATTACATTCTAGACTTTGCTGTTTTTTTTAATTCATTCACTTTTTGTGTCTAGTAATTATATAATTGCTGCTTATTTAATCAGACAGTAACTTTCATATTAAATAATGTTTCTTTGTGTAAGAAAAAATAGAAATAACAAAAATGGTGATCGGCACTATAAAATTAAATGTATTTATTGTTCATTATTCAGACTTCCATCTGAAGTGTTCCATAAAAATGTAACAGTGCATGTAGAAATGATAGAATATTTAAAACTGAAACTATATCAACAGAATTATGACATCTTGTGACAATGAATAAGTATCAATGCACAGGGGACATAACTGTTCTTGATATAGAGACAACCCAAGGTCAAATTTGTAATGTCTATTTAAAGCATTATTCCAAGACACACAACTTTCTTCAGTACCTGAGCCCATTAACACCAGAACAGCCTTATTTCTTTGCTCAGATCAGAACTTTAGGTTAGTAAACTGTACACTTGACTTATTATTAACTTGATTATGAAACTCTGAATTCTAATGTTTTCTCTTGTGAAAAAATCAGTTTTGTCTGTGTGAGAATTGATATGTCAGAATTTTGTTTTTGAATTTGTTGTGTTTGAGAATGCGTGGGCGTGAGTGTTAAACTCGCACAAAAAAAGTTTATATATATGAACAAAAATGTACAAAACATAATAGTAATTAAACTTTAAATAACAATGTTAAATTATTCATTAAAAAAAATTACACAGCTGCATACATTTGTATGGCAGAATGAAGGACTATTTTGAGGGTGGGAATTCAAATCTTAGTGGTCAGTGGAACATTTTCAAACAATTTAAGGCTGAGGAAGAAGTGCTAAAAACAGCTGCAATAGCCATTATTGAAAATAAAGATGTTAAAGCCAAGATAGTACTCTTTGCAGCGCATGACTGTTATAAGAAACCATTAAAAAATTGAATTAGTCTTTTACAATGACTAATAGAAAACCAGCTTTGAATTTGACAAAGTGAAAGAACAGTGGATTCCTGCCCCCTGCCCGGTTTATGGGAATGAGAAAGTAGATAAACTTGCCAAAGGAGGGAGTAAAATTCAAAATGGGGACAGAACAACAAATGAAGAAGTGATAATATCAGACTGAGAATCAACCACCACAGACTCAAATAATATCAGACTGAGAATCAACCACCGCTAGCGTAGTGGTTACAACACCGCTCTGGCGACCGGGTGATACAGGATCAAACCCGGGCGACGGCATTTGGGGATTTTTCGTCGACCGGGATTTGGACTGGATTAACTCGAGACCTAGCGAGAACATTTGAAGGAGTGTCGTCGACCAGGGACTGGCGGCTCCTGAGCCGACCCAGCTGCAATGGGTACCTCCGAAATCGGCGAGTATTTGCCTGAATGGCGAGGGACACGTGTCTCTGTACAAGAAATAAAGGGATACTCACGTAAAATCAATGTCAGGTTAGACATAAAAATAATAACCTGAGATTTCGCCTCGAGTATTAGCGGGCGAACGCAAAAAAAAAAAAAAAAAAAAAAAAAACCACCGCAGACTCAAATAATATCAGACTGAGAATCAACCACCGCAGACTCAAATAATATCAGACTGAGAATCAACCACCGCAGACTCAAATAATATCAGACTGAGAATCAACCACCGCAGACTCAAATAAAAATCAGACTGAGAATCAACCACCGCAGACTCAAATAATATCAGACTGAGAATCAACCACCGCAGACTCAAATAATATCAGACTGAGAATCAACCACCGCAGACTCAAATAACATCAGTTCAACAAATTAAAAAGGCAGACAGGCAGACATATGACCATGTAGTGAAGACAAGCAAAGAGCAGAACATGTCCTACAAAATTGTCAGTTCCATGAGAGAAGCAGATTAAAACTGTGATCTGCACCAATCCCTTTGTGGGAGAAGCTGTATGGTGTTGAAAGAAGCCTTGAGACCACCAACTTTATGACACAGATAGATGCAGGCTTATGAGAATGAATGATGCAGATGAAGGTGTAGCAGAAGCAGGCTACTTCTTACCATGAAGAGACAACAGATCTGGCTGCAGGACATGGGAACTTGTGAGAAAGTGTATAGCAGTGTTGTTGACTTAAGTCAATGGACTCAAACTCAAGCTGGACTCATCACAAAATTACTCAACTCTGGAATATACACGTCTAGACTCGGAACTTGCCAATTTTAGCAACCCAACTTCACTGTCCTCATTCATGTGGCCGTGTACATAGTTGTTCCTTTGGAAACAGGCTATACTCCAACAAGACAGAGGAAGCACAGACTACCCCATAATTTTATATTTTATGAGAAACAGAATATAAAAAATTATAGTGTCACATATTTAGGGTAGAGTCGCTTCTACACGCTATTTCTAATAGTTGGGTAATTTCCCCTGACCAATCGGATAGCTCAGATTTACCCCGGGGAATGTGGAACAACGACGCCATTTTGGCAGTAGAATGAAAGAGCGCAACTCAAGAGGTCGTATCTGGTCCAGCTCTACATATTTCTTAGTTTGAGGAAGTCAACTTCAACATTTATTATAAAATGTGCATTTCAGGACATTGAGTGGTTTTATATTTCTTACTTGCGTAAGTAGTGACTATCATTCAATGTATATTTTGAATAGAGCTCCCAACCCTAGTCGCAGCAGAACTAGGTTCGAGGATTTGAGTCAATTTGCAAAACTAGTCTTACACCTCAAACCATGTAGAGCAGAAAATATCCTTGAGTTAAATACTTTCCAACACAAGGATATTTTCTGCTCTACATGGCTTGAGGTGTAAGACTAGTTTTGCAAATTGACTCAAATCCTCGAACCTAGTTCTGCTGCGACTAGGGTTGGGAGCTCTATTCAAAATATACATTGAATGATAGTCACTACTTACGCAAGTAAGAAATATAAAACCACTCAATGTCCTGAAATGCACATTTTATAACAAATGTTGAAGTTGATTTCCTCAAACTAAGAAATATGTAGAGCTGGACCAGATACGACCTCTTGAGTTGCGCTCTTTCATTCTACTGCCAAAATGGCGTCGTTGTTCCACATTCCCCGGGGTAAATCTGAGCTATCCGATTGGTCAGGGGAAATTACCCAACTATTAGAAATAGCGTGTAGAAGCGACTCTACCCTAAATATGTGACACTATAATTTTTTATATTCTGTTTCTCATAAAATATAAAATTATGGGGTAGTCTGTGCTTCCTCTGTCTTGTTGGAGTATAGCCTGTTTCCAAAGGAACAACTATGTACACGGCCACATATATAACACACTCTTACATGGTTTTGTTTAATTCGGTAAAAGCAGTCAGTAAATAAAATACATGTAGGCCCTGATTTACACCGCGGTTACATTTTACCTCCTATGGGTCATTAGCTGAAGCATCGTAAATTGAGGAAAAATTATAACGTATTTAAATAAGATATGTTAGTTCACAAGGAAAGTTGAACCATAAGAGTTAATATTAGTGCTTTTTATATTAAATATTTGTGGTTATTTTATGAGATATAAATAACATTTCTATATAAAATATAATTATAAAATAAAAATGTAACTTAGTACTTCGGTCCTGTAGAGTCATCTTTGTAGTATGTAGTAACGCCACTGTCTCTCACCCCCCCCCCTCCCCCCCCCCCCCCCCCAACAATTGATGTTCTTTGACAGTGGCATAATGGTGCTTAGCCTTGTCCATAACCCCTGCCTGTGTTACAGGAATGTTATTTTGGTTCACATCGTCTATCCACAACACTAATAACTTCTCTATCTTCTCCATTACGTTACTGCTTGAATAAGTTGTCCTAGAAATGCTTACATTAACACTTCCTGTATATGACTGCATGATCTTCTCAGAATTTTTCATCATGGTTGTAACAGTAGAAGGTGCTACGTTTAAGGTCTTGCACATCTCTGAACGCTGCTCACCAGATTCCATACGACGAATAATGTCCATTTTCACTTCAATCGTTAGAGATTTGCAGGCACAGATTCACACCTACACTTAGAAGACATGGTTGCACCATTTACTTAAGATAAAAATGCACTAATCAGCCTAGGAAATTATTTAAAGGAACAGCTCACAACACGTGCACACTGATGGATGAGGAGAAAGCAACTATATATATATTGCTTTAATTATTATTTTAAAAGGGTGTTAATGTAAAACAGCGAAAAAAATGAAGCATCATAAAGTGGGACCTACCTGTATTGCAAATACAAATTTTTTTGTAACTGTTGCTTAAAGTGATTGATATTGGCGTTTTTGTTGGGTAAAAGCGATTGTGACCATATACAAATTTAGACCGAAAATGAGACTCGACTTGGGACTGGATTTGAAAGCTACTGTTAGTGACTTGAGACTTGTGATATGAGACTTGATTGACTTGAGACTCGACTTAGACTTCTTAGAACAGACTTGAAGACAACTCTGATGAATAGGCAGTGTTAAAGAAATCTTGAAGAATTGAGGCCTAATGTTGCCAAAGAAGCACATCTCATGAGAGAATGAAAACCTCTTTTTCCCAAAAACCCCAATGGGTAGGGTCTTCATCAAGCATGTGTCCTATCACTTGACCTGTTCAATCTGTACAATGAGAACATAATAAGATCCCCAGAGGATATATCAGAAACATCAGTGAGTGGGAAAATGTATACATCTTGTAATGTGCTGTTTCCTCACTTCTTGTTCCACTGATAATTGTCTAACATCAGTGAGTGGAAAAATTTACACATCTTGTAATGTGCTGTTTCCTCACTTCGTGTTCCACTGATAATTGTCTAACATCAGTGAGGGGAAAGATTTACACATCTTGTAATGTGCTGTTTCCTCACTTCGTGTTCCACTGATAATTGTCTAACATCAGTGAGGGGAAAGATTTACACATCTTGTAATGTGCTGTTTGTTCACTTCTTGTTCCACTGATAATTGTCTAACATCAGTGAGTGGGAAAATTTACACATCTTGTAATGTGCTGTTTCCTCACCTCTTGTTCCACTGATAATTGTCTAACATCAATGTATGTCATTTTTGTTGTATTCCAGAGCTATACAATCATGTCATATGAAAAAAATCAAGAACAGTTAGTATCATAAGTCAGTTTTTATATTTATGTTTAGAGATAATCCTATATTATGGAAGAAATTATGGAGAACAAATACAAATGATAACCAAGAAGCTACAGGCTTCATAAATGAGTGTTAGCATAGAGTAAGATTGAAATGGTATGACAAGATCACGAAGGTGACATTAATGGAAAGAACCAGACAAGTCCCACGGGAACAAGAGGTGAAAAGAAAAAAATATACTGGTGTTGAATAGGACATACATTGAGGTAACCTGCTGATAGTATTACAAGGCAATCCTTGTTCTGGAAACCCCAGGGTAAGAAATAGAGGAGACCAAGAAAACCACATGAAGAAAGGAACTTGATGAATTTGTTGAAGGCCTAAGCTCCTCTGGAAGCTGAAAGACAATGAATGGAAGTGAATGATGGACAGTCAGTAATATTAATAAGTTTTATGTGTATATGAAAGAATGAGAGAAAGTTAAGTACCCCGGTACATGCTTTATGTAGTAGTTCAAATTGATTATATTTGTTATACATTTCAGCTGTTTGGTACAATTTAAGAGCACGTATTTATGGCATAAGTTTTATATGTGCTGTTGCAGCTCCACATAGCAAGGTGACATTTGGTATAGCTGGTCCAGACATTGCTTCACGTGCCCATCCTGGACAATGGCTAAACTCTGTGGGTTATCACAGTGACACAGCCCGGTGCTACACATCTCATCAGTGTGTGGCAAATACAGATGCAGAGAAATTGGCAACTGGTAAATTTACTAGCTATGCAGTTTATCATTTATTTACAAATACAAACAAACTTAAAATATTATTAGTAAACCACAATCATTCTTTCATTTTAGGGTATATCTCCACTTAAACCTTCATCATAAATAACTGTGCTGTTTCCTGCCTCTTCATTTTTAAAGTTTTCTTCTGTTTCTGCAGCAAGTGATGTTTTTACAGTTGACTTACCTGTAGCAAATAGCGTTTTTATACAGTAAGGCTGCTGACCTTATGCCTGTACCTAGTAGTGTTTTTACAGTTGACCTTATGCTTGTAGCAAGTAACACTTTTAATAGAGTAAAGCTCATTACCTAGTAATGTTTATTTTACAGAATATGGCTGTTAACCTTATTCCTGTACCAAATAGTGCTTTTACAGAGTAAGTTTGCTGACCTTTAGCCTGTAGTAAAAGGAAGTAAAAAGGTAAAGGTAAAGGAACCCGTTACACGCCCATTGAGGCATATTGGGAATATGGTGTTAGGCCCATATTATCTTGACCGTCGGCACACGAGGGGTGATGTGGTCGGCATCACGCCGGCCGCCTTAACCTTCCCAGAGTTGCTCTGGTACCCATTTAGGGCTGGGTCGACCCAGGAGCCGTTTGTGGCCTAAAAAATTCCCGCTTCATCTGGGGATCGAACCATAGACCACTGCGCTAGGAAGCCAGTGCACTAACCACTATGCTACCGCGGCTCCTAGTAAAAGGAAGTGGGCAGGTCTTATGCCCAACCATCCTTAGTCACCTTTTACCACATGGATGTTAAGAAAAAGTGGTCCTCTTCAATGCATCTATGAGAATCCCATGATAAACATACAATAAAGTGAATATATAGTGCAATGTTTATTGTTTTAAAAAAGGTCATAATTAGATGGACTTATTTACTAAATATGTACTTGTATTATTTATTTAATATTTCATTAAGTGTCTAGGGCTAAGAAAACCTTTAACGGTCATAACTGTACATTGCTTAGTCATCATCATCATCACTTTCCTTTGTCATCATTACAGAACATGGAGGCACCCTTGTATGTTGGTCAGCTTGCAGACCTACATCAAGCATTCACATGCTCCTGCAGTCGTGGTTTCTGTGGCATTTTGTTTGACATGATGAGGTTGCATTGTACAACATGTCTGAGGGAGCAGTGGTTCTGTTCTTGCTTTGTATCTTAAGGGACCCCCGGGAACTACACAAGGAACATTGCTTAGTTTGTACATTATACTGATCTGTCTGTGTAAATGAATTCCTAGAGAGTTTTCAGAGATCCCTGTCTTGTTTAGAATGGAAACACATTCATAACAAGTCTGTAGACAAACAACAATATTAAGTTTGTTATGTACATTTTTTTTTCAGAGACTTTATACATACTTCATGCCATATTTTCATGTCTCTAGGAGATGTATTAGGCGTTCTTGTTACTTACTTTGGAGAAAAGAAATCAACCATTATTTTCCTCAAGAATGGCTCTCCTGTTGCTACAAGGTAATCAAGTATTTTATTAGTCATTCATGAATTTAATTCCTTTCAGCTCCCCAAGAAGTATGTGTCGTCAACAAACGTATGCCACATCTTCCCTGTCCCGTGCCGTCTGCTCAAGGTCTTTCCATCTCTTCCTAATCTCTTTCATTTCTGTCTCCAGTTTTCTTCTTCATTACTTTTCAGTATCTATCTCTTACACGGAAGAGCCATACAAGAAAACTGACTTGAAATTTGAATTGAAGATCTTTATTTTTGTATTAGACTTAATTTATTTTTATTTCATTTTTGTTTCCCAATGCAACGAAAGCTACTCTTGCCTTTTTAAAAATTCTTATTTTGATATCTCTGTGAATTTGAAATAGGTTTGACTATTTAAAAAAACAGGAAAAAAAACAAAACAAAACAAAAAATGCTGGTACTTGCACTTATGTTCATTCTTCACACCAAGATACATTCTAAGAAAACTGTAAATTTGTTTGAATACTTACTGTCACATATTTATTTATAACCTTAATGTAGCTCAAAAGTGACTGACAGACTGTGTTTTAGTTTACATTATTGTTATCCCATAAATACAAGCCATCAACAATGTTGTAATTTCTTGCTCAGGTTTCTCTTCGAACCTAATCACAGCCATTACCTCCCAACAATATCAGTGGAGAATGGTCCCATAGAGTTAGACCTTATGTGGCCTCCAGCTGCAGCATGTTATGTGCCAGAATTCAGTGAGGTAAATCATATGCACAAACATTTGTATTTCCTTCTCTAGTTAAGCAGTAAAGAGAACACATGGTGCTAGCAATGTTATAACATGA
This sequence comes from Oreohelix idahoensis, assembly GCA_024509875.1. Classification (NCBI taxonomy): domain Eukaryota; kingdom Metazoa; phylum Mollusca; class Gastropoda; order Stylommatophora; family Oreohelicidae; genus Oreohelix; species Oreohelix idahoensis. The sequence goes on from JAMPIV010001943.1 coordinate 256,672, forward strand.
AACAAATTGCTTCAGAACCTTCTCTGCAGGAGCATATGAAGTACTTTGATACAAAGCTTCTTTTGAGGGAAGTCAAAGATAAGAATGAATAAACGGAGCAGAAGAAGCAGAGAGTCATAATGATGAAAAGAATTATGGGAAATATTATTTACTTATTTCACTTATTTGTTTAGTCCACTTGTTTTGAAGCAGTAGGGAGTTGAAATTTTTGTTCTTGGTCCAAATATGTTGCACTGGCAGGTATGAGCCCCTTGAGTATAAAGGTGAGATGCATCTTTGTTTCTTGGATCTACAGAGCTTCTACAAGTCATGTTGGGAGAACAGATCCTCTAGCAGGTCCACTTTAAATACCTTGGAGCTACCATAGACTGGAAGGGAGCCATTAAAGAAGAGTTGGCTACCTGAAGAGCAGCAGGTGGGAGACTGTTTCAGGCCATAAATTGAGGATTCCTCAGTGAAAGAGATATTGGCAAGAAGACAAAGATGGCTGTATATCGCTTCACCTATGTTCCAGTCTTGACTTATGGATGCGAGTCATGAGCAATGACTATAATCCACAAAACCAATTTCAAACCTCAGAAATGTGGTATCTGAGGAAGGTGGTTGAAGTACCAAGAAGAGACATGGTCCGCAACCAGACGAAACAGCAAGGCCTCAAAATCCAGCCCCTGCAGACCCAAGTAGAACAGTCTCAACTATGATGGTTTGGCTATGTATGAAGAATGGAAGAAGATCTGCTAATTTGACAAATATGGGAAACCAAGAGCCAGGGATCCAGATTTCCAGGACGACCCAAAGTTTGCTGGGAGGACAACATTAGACAATCCCTGAAGGACCAAGGACAGATTGGAACCAGGCCAGGAGGAAGACTGTAAACCTCTACACCCCTGGGTAGAAGAGGAATGACTAAGTAAGTAGTAGTATGTAAGTCTATAAGTGCTAGGACAGCAAGATTGAAACATTCATTTAAAAAATGTGGTATAATGATATGGGTTACATTACCAGGACTTGTTGTTTCAAACTCACCTTCCATAGGTAAACAGATTAAGTATATCCAACTGAATTAAAATTGGTCATTTCTTTTTCCAGAAAAATATGCTAAACTGGATTCACCCAGGATCAGTGAGATATGATGCCTTGTCTAATTCATTTGTATACCATGGTGAAAGTAAAATAAAGGGAGAACTCACAATTCAAAGTCCAAATCCTCTAGGTCAAGGTGAGAAATCATTTGATTAAATATGTATTGTCCATTCCTTCATTCATTGTCCTTCAGCTTCATGCAGAGTATACACCTTCAGTGAGTTCATATCAAGCATTCCTGCCGTGGGTCAAATGCTAATGTATTCTTCACATTTTCTTTATCCTTTTAAAGTCTGTCTCCAGTTCTCTTTCCATATATTTGTAGGTCTCTCTTTCTCAGTTACTTTGACCTTGCAGATTCCAGAGCAAAAGCTGCTATTTCAATTGAAGATTCTTATTTTTGTGTTAAACTTTTTGATTTCTTTTGATTTCCATGTTTCCCAAGGCAATGAAAGTTCTTCTTGTCTTTTTTAATTCTTATTTTTGTTTTAAACTTGATTTTTTTTTTATTTCCATGTTTCCAAAGGCAATGAAAGTTCTTCTTGTCTTTTTTAATTCTTATTTTTGTTTTAAACTTTTTGATTTCTTTTGATTTCCATGTTTCCCAAGACAATATAAGTTCTTCTTGTCTTTTTAAATTCTTATTTTTGTGTTAAACTTGATTTCTTTTGATTTCCATGTTTCCCAAGGCAATGAAAGTTCTTCTTGTCTTTTTTAATTCTTATTTTTGTTTTAAACTTTTTGATTTCTTTTGATTTCCATGTTTCCCAAGACAATATAAGTTCTTCTTGTCTTTTTAAATTCTTATTTTTGTGTTAAACTTGATTTCTTTTGATTTCCATGTTTCCCAAGGCAATGAAAGTTCTTCTTGTCTTTTAAAATTCTTATTTGTGTGTTAAACTTGATTTCTTTTGATTTCCATGTTTCCCAAGGCAATGAAAGTTCTTCTTGTCTTTTTTAATTCTTATTTTTGTGTTAAACTTGATTTCTTTTGATTTCCATGTTTCCCAAGGCAATGAAAGTTCTTCTTGTCTTTTTTAATTCTTATTTTTGTGTTAAACTTGATTTCTTTTGATTTCCATGTTTCCCAAGGCAATGAAAGTTCTTCTTGTCTTTTTTAATTCTTATTTTTGTGTTAAACTTGATTTCTTTTGATTTCCATGTTTCCCAAGGCAATGAAAGTTCTTCTTGTCTTTTTTAATTCTTATTTTGATATTACTGTGATGCTATCAGCCGTTTTCTTAACTATGTGCCCTATCCAGTACTGACTTGTTTTCCTCGTCTCTTTCTCCACTTTTATTTGTTTGCTTCTTTTCATCATTTCCACATTGGTGGTCTTGTTAAACAATTATAATCCTTGTATTCTGTGCAAGAACCTGTTTATTAAAATGTGTAATTTCTTGGTTTTTGTTGATCTCCATATCTCAGAGCCATAGCTTTGGCTGTTTAAGGTTTGTGATGGTAGTTGATTTGCCTGCATTTTAATGAGGATCTTGTTGTTGTTGTTTAACCAAGACTGCTGAGTTTCTTGTTCTTTTGCAGCCAATACCAAGTTGAAGACTCCTTGACATTATCTAGACTGTAGATCTTGGCTTTTCCTGTGGCTTTTCTGCCATTCCGAAACATGTTGAGTTGAAGTCATGAATTCCTGTTTCTCTAGCTTGGCTTGCATTTAAAGGATCATAAAATTTTTTCTGCCGTTTACTGCACTTGGTAGCAATAATAAAAGTGGATCCCTAAAATTTGTTTTTTCCTGTACTTGTTTGTATCTCTATGTAGTTGGTGTATGGTGTTGTTATCATCATCTTCCAAGCTTCACTACTTATTATTATTTCTTTTAATAGTGATATTTTCAGCTTTTCTCAGACATCTCATCTCAGAAGGGGAATATCACAACAATTGAGATTAGAGGGAAATGAAAAAAATGGAACAGCAAAAAATTAAAATGAAATTAATAAATAACCTAAAAGAAAAACAAACATGGAAAATAATGGACATAGAATAACAGGAAAAGTCAGAATAGCAACTATTTGATGATACATTAAATACATGCTTTAAATATTGTAATAGTACTTTTCACCTTTTTTCAGACTGCCAGCATTTTGAAGTTATCATGAGTGAAGCAACCAATGGACACCCTTGCCCTTCTGTGGGCCTAGCAGGGTGCAGTCCCATGGTTCCACCTCCAGATTCTTCACTGGCACAGGACTATGTGAGATTTGATCTAGACAATGACAGTAAGATACTTTATAGAGACAAAAACCATTAAAATCCATAATTTAATTTATATTGATTTATGTCAACAAAGCCATTTCTTGTTGATACATTTGTTCCAGTTGAGCCGGCTTTAAGAAGAAGAAAATTTTCAGTGATGTTTTTGATGATTTCTAGTTCATGATCATGATGTCTGTTATGGAGATTGACTTTAAAAAATCTTCATTCTTCCATTTCTTCTTTAAAACATTCTAGAATGTTCCTAATATTTTAGATCTGCTCATTTTCATGTATTGTCAAACCAATTTAAATGTTTACTTCCATCTTTATTCCCCTTTGAAGTATATTTTTCTAATCTCTTTATTTATCACATGTTTAAAGCATCCATTTCTCCTTTTCTTTATTTTATTTGAGGTTATCTTTAAAATTGTTTTTGTTCTTTATCTTATGTATTCATTAGATAATGGGAGCTCTCATGTATGTCCACATCTTGAAAACTTTTGATCCATTTTCTGTTGTCTTATTTACTGTCCAGATTTCCACATGGACAGAGTTGGAGGGACAGACAGTGATGTTAAGGTGGGGATACAGGGGGGTGGGGAGGTAGAGCTTTCATTGCATTAGAAAACATGTGGAGATCAGGTCAGGTCAGGCACAAAGAGGTGGGAGTCTTCGGCTCAGATATTAGCTTGGTCCTGTTGTAAGGCTCTGAGGCATGGAGGACAACAGCCAAGAGGCTGCAGACTTGTGTGGGGGGGGGGGGTTGCTTGTGTGGAGTGGAGGGATTGAGATGGTGTGACAGGGTTGCTGATGGTGGGGGCCGGATGGTTGATGGTGCGGCAGGAGGATGCTGACAGTGGATAGGACAAGTATTAAGGAAACCTGTTGATGGCATTGCAGGGCGGTCCATGTTCTGTAGCCCCCAGGGCTGGGGAGGCAGAGGTATATCGGAGGATGCATTGAGAGGAGAGCTGGAGATGGGAGTGAGGAGGACGTGGAGAGATCTTGGGCTAATGGCACATGACAGGAGAACTTGACATGTGTTTGTTGAAGGCCTATGCTCCTTAGGGATCTAAAAGGTATTGATTATTGCAAACATTTGTGTAATATAGTGCAATGTCAAGTTCCATTACATTGATATGATTATTCTAGTTAGTGTTGATTTCTGATGTGTTTTGTGTTAGAACTGTAAGTTTTGCTGTTTCTTTACCCAGGGATGGTTTCAGTGTCTGGTCACAGAATAGGCTGTGGTATTCAGTATAGTCCTGAACTTCGTGGCAGACCAGATTTCAACCCCAAGGCAGAACAGCTAGTTTACTGTTACATGACAGCAGATATGGAGGTAATCTCAGGTCAAATGATCATGCAGCCAGAAGGGGGATTCTACCCAGTAGTGATTCTTTCTTATGGAGGTATACGGTGACTAATTTACACGAATTTGAAATGTGAATAAGAGCTTATTTGGTGAGAAGTAGAATATAACCTTTCTTTAGAAAATGAAATAAATATTTGGTCTTTCAAAATTATGATGGGCCAATACCCGAGTTTTACCGCCGCTACATTGATGATGGTATTGGCATTACTGACATGTCTGAGGTAGACCTCTGTCGATTTATTGACTATGTTGGTAATTTCAATCCTGCCATCAAATTCACTTCTGAAATCTCTACGACCTCAGTGAACTTCCTTGACATCACTGTGACTATTAGCCCTACTTGTCTTAAAACGTCTGTCTATTATAAGGCTACTGATGCTTTTGGTTTCCTTCTTTATACTTCATCACATCCTCTTAGTTGTAAAAATTCCATTCCCTTTTCTCAACTTCTTCGCTTGCGTCGGTTATGTCACGATGACGATGATTTTCATCAGCGAGCTTAAGAGATGCTCGAGTTCTTTCGCCGACGTCTTTATCCAGAACATGTTTTATCTGATGCCCTTAATCGTATCACACGCGTCACTCGTCAGACGGCACTCACTACTAAACCTTCTGTCCAATCTGACAGACTCAAACTGGTTCTAACTTTCCATCCTCACTGTCTGGCGGTAAAGAGAATTCTGTTTCGACATCTGCCTATTCTCAACTCTGATCCTGATACCAAAGAGTTGTTTCGTGATACACCTTTGCTAGCTTATCGTAGGGATAAGAATTTTAGGGATATTCTTGTACACAGTCGCTTGCGACATTCTAGCCCATCTTACTTTGGTACTAAACCGTGCCAACACCGGATATGCAAGACCTGTCCGTTTGTACTCCAAACTCAGACAGTCACTTTTCCAAAAGGAAAATTTATCATTAGAGAGTCTTTTACATGCGAATCCAGAAACCTGATTTATGCTATCATCTGCAAGAGGTAGGTGTGGCATGACCTATATTGGTGAAACTGGTAGGCGTTTGGCAGACAGGTTTCGTGAGCACTTGAATGACATCTATCATGACAAACATTTACCGGTGGCCCTTCATTTCAATAGGCCTGACCATTCAGGTAATTCCGATATACATGTCACTGCCCTCCGTTCATGTGCCGGTAATGACAAGACTCGCTTTTCGTTGGAGAATCGCCTTATTTTTAAAATGGGCGTTTTAGCTCCCGATGGTTTGAATATACAACATCATTTTGCATAAATTCTGGTAGCTTTTCTCTTTTTCATTCTTTATTTGTTGTCTTTTAGATCTATCTTCTTATGTTTTTGTTTTGGTTCGTTTCGTATCTTTTTATATGTCTTGTTTTGTCGCTATCGTACGTCACTTCCTTGTGATTTCTGTGACAAGAGACTACCGCTTTCTTCCACAGATTCTTTGGATCGAGCTAAGCTAACTTTTACTAGTTCCACAGTTTTGTTTATTCTTCTTTTTTTCGTTTCGTTGATTATTTACTTTCTTGTTTCAGTATTTCTTTTAGATTTTACGGTTTTCTTGTATTATTATTATTCTTTCTTTCTCTCATCACTGTTGTTGTTTACTTTTTCCATCTGCTTGTATCGCCCATTTGTTGTATATTTCTCATCATTGTAAAGTTTTGTAGTACATATATGTAATTTTTGTCTTTGTCACCTGTTTGTGGCTGATGAAGGGTAAAACCCGAAACGTCCCTTGTTTCTTGTGAACTGTAATTTGTAAAACTGATTAAATACCGTGTTATTTATAAAAAATGAAAGCAGTGTGGCCTACATTTGGTTAATCAAGGTTTTGATTTAAACTATTTGGACTGAGTGGGGGGGAGGGGGGGGGGAAGAGAAGTTACTATATTGCCTTGAATTTATTATACTATAACCCATCGAGGGTTGAACAATATACTTTGTTAAAAAAAAATACTGGTTAATCAACTTGAAAATTGGTTCTATCCAGGGATGATACTCCATGAATATGTTTCCTGAAAGACGAGAGATGCTCTCTGAGCACGTTTCCTGAACAATGAGAGATAATTGTATGATGTGGCAGAGCTACCTCTACATCAATGTTTAGTAGATGGAAGAGGCATAAAATGTAACTAAACACAAGATGATAAATAAAGTGTAGCACTTTGGGTAGTACAAAATAGTTCCAAAAGTTGTCATAGCCAGGAGTTGTAGTGGGGATAAGCTCCCACTACAGATAAATGCTTTCATGATGTGTGCCTCAAATGGCCCCTGACAGCCAAATCCAGCTTCTGGCGTTAATTTGAACCCAGCAGAACTGTTTCCACTAACAGCAGAAAGGGGCAAAGGTGAGCCACTGGCACCTTAAAACCAGCCAATTCGGGAAGATGCGGCTCTTGATCCTTGATTGGTAGCCTATCTAGGAGAATGTAAACTCTGATTTCAAACCTCAACTGCTGTTTGGGAATATCTGATTACGGGAAAGGCTTCAAGAGTGTCACGAAGTGGTTTTAAGTTTTTAGAGTTTGCCTGAATGAAAACAAGACCCTAGTATGAGAAAGTCTGAGAAGATAGAATTTAGATGGAAAATGACATGCCTGTGGACAGATGAGACTATTGGCTCAAGGGATAGAACCAGGTTTTGACTCGCCCTTGCCGCTTCGTGACTTCAGAAAGGCTATAATCTCACCCTCCTCTGACTTCCTTTAAATACAAGGAGATAAGGTGTATAAAACGACCACAGACACCACTATACAGACAACATAAAGTAAGTATAGTAAGGAGTAGAAGCTGATCCAGTATACAGTAAATATATATATTTTTATTTACAGAATGGAAAAAACATTAAAAATACCATCAAAACATCAGTCAAGAAATGGCCTGCACTGTTGCACGGCCTGAAAACAAGTAACGATTAAATTAATAGACACCAAAAAAAAAAAACCCAAATCACATTCACTCTTTCTGTCACCCTGCTGAGGAACAAAAAATTTGGTTAGTGATTTAAACACCTCTAATCTTGTGGAGCTGTCGACTTTAGCCTCCACTCTCTAATAAAATAAGATTCTACTGTCTCAGTCCTGTTGACTCTGGTCCTGTCTATTGTCTCCCTCCTTCTCTCTCTCTATCTCTCTCTCTCTCCCTTGGTCTCAGTGTCTCTCTAACACTCAATGACTGATGATGCGGCGTCTCCGTTACGCTCTTCTCTCGTTACCTTCAAGACCCAGGTATGGTAACCCTATCACCTGTTCCTGAATTCTGCGATGATGATGAAGTTCTGGCGTCAAGCATGAGGTACTTGATAAACTGTCGACAAACTTCTCTGCTGCTGAATAGCTTCCCTCTTTTAACCCGCTCTGGAGTTAGAGGAAAAAAAAAACCACAGCCTTGATTTCCGGCTGTACGCAATTGAAACCAGTCTAGCTGAAGAATTGAACTTCACTGCAATAGACCGTTTAGGTTATCTTCTTTTGCTCCTGACGATAACTCGAGTACTCTGACCCTGAGATATGTCTTTTTGCCGTGGATAATTTTATTAGACAAAATTATGCTCCCCACTGTTTCGCCGTGACTCGCTGAAATTAAAAGGAAATGCGTCTATTGTATAACAACTCCAACATAACGCATCTCTAACCCATTAATCTTTATAACTCCCTTACTCAGTACTTCACTCGTCATGTACAACAATACAAAAAATAATATTACCCACGTGGCACTTAAATCTCTCTCCTCCCTCTCCCCTTCTCTCGTTCTGAAAAAAACCGATACATAAAATATTCCTATTCACGTGTCCCTTCATTCTCACTCCTTTCCCCTCTCTCTCTCTCTCTCAACTATAATCTGCCAGGTAAGTAAACAGAAACCTCCCGACCTGTCTGCCTCTTATCTATTTGTTACGCGTGGCTACCCACGTGTCCAAACATTCAAACTAGGGAATTCCTTTAACGTTACCCATGAGGTTTCCCACTTACTCCAGAATTAAATGAAATCTCGCTATAGGAATAGTTTACTCCTCTAAGCAGTATAATTCACTTATAACATACATCTTTACTCTCCGACTGCATTTCTTACATTAAGGCAAAAAAATAAAATTTAGTACACACAATCGATTCTCACTAAAATTATATTTGTAAATACACAGGAATAAATGGTGGTTTTACATAACATTCTACAACTATGAGCACACGTGTAGCTTATAACTTCCCACGTTCCTATCTACTGCCAAAATCATAGAAAGAATAAGCACACTGTTGCATTTACATCGTTCTTCAAAGATGATAATTAATGGCACTATCATTTAGAACTAAAAAAGTTAATGTCCCCGAAGAAATTAACTATGGGCGAAATTCTCAAAAACCCACTAATAAGTAAAAACGATAATAAAACTACTACATACCAATTATCGCTTTTGTTCCCCGCAATGGAGACGATAAATACGCAGTCATACGGCAGGCACTTATTTATTACGATAGAGAACTTGGCCCCTGTCTAACTGGCTATTTATACACACCGGGGCCACCCCCGCGTGTTCATTAATCTATGCACTCGGGCCAATGGAAACGCTTAGAAAAATAAACATAACTATGAGCTGCGCCAATCAGATTTGAAAACAACGCAAACCGCGTGTCCGAAGATTGCGTCACGTTATGTGACGGCCGCGTGTTTCTGACTTGCATGCATGAAATGGCGATTTCCGTAAACACCGAAAAAAATCATGTGATCAGAAGAAAGTAAAACTGGTCGAGTGTAAAATAAATCTACCGTCATAAAACGACCCCATTTAATTACTTACATAAACATACCAAAACATACCAAACACGATATATATACCAATGAGAAGAAAAAAATTGTGAAAATACAAAATAGACGACAGAATCGGGCCAGTTGAAAGACAGAATTACAGTGCAGCATCACAAAGAGTAAACCATGAGGATAAAAAACTATGTGGAGGGACCTGGGTATGAGAAAAATGGAAAAAGTGATGAGTTTTGGGGTCTAGAAAAGTCACTAACCCAGGAATCATGTTACTTCTTGAGAACCATGTAAATAAGAAAGGAGGTAAAGGGGTAAAGGATCCCGTTACTTGCCCATTGAGGCATTTTGGGAATATGGTGTTAGGCTCATATTTTCTTGACCATCAGCACACTAGGGGGTGGTGTGGTCAGCTTCATGCCGGCCACCTTTAACCTTCCCAGAGTTGCTCTAGTACCCAATTCATGAGGCTGAGTATGTGAGTTACCAATCCTATGAAATATTTTACCGAGTACAAGAATCTTAAAACTTATGTAATCTCCACAAAAGATATCACAGCTTTTATCTTATTTTTATTTTACTTGGTAAGTTTTCTTGTGGTGTAACATACAAAAAGTGTGGAAGAAAAAGACAAAAATACTCCTGTTCAAAATTAATGTTTCTGCTTTTCAGTTTCTAGAGTAACAGTTGACACTGAATCAAATTCAAGACCTGTTAGACTCACTCAGCTTCTAGATAGCTTCTATAGGAAGGAAGTAGTTAAAGCTAACAAGGAAATACTTGCATCTCTCAAAAGAAGAGGTAAATATTAGCAGATCAAACACAAATGCTAATTGGGATATTTTAATAATGGTTGCCTTATTAGATCCATACAAAAGACCTTATTTAAATTGGTATGATATTATCAGTGTTTTCTTCAATCAAATTGTATGTATGTGATATGTACTATATAACTGTGAAAGAGTAAACACAGTATGTAATAGAAATGTTCAATGCACCAGATAACAGGACAAACATTGTACTCAAGATATAAATACTACTGACATACTTCTTATTTTTTTAAAAATCAACTGCCTATCCCATCTTCTTCTTTTCTTTCTTTGATCCTTACCCGCCGATTGTCAAAGCAGTCAGTGGCCATCATGCCTGGTGGTGTCTTGTAAGGCAGCAACAAACTGCTTCCACTTTGCTCGGTCAGCGCCCATCCTTCGCAAAGTTCCCCCATCTCTGGTTCATTCTTTGCATCTTGACCTCCATGGTTCTCCGCCAAGTTGTTTTTGGTCGGCCTCTCTTTCGCTTTCCTTCAGGGGTCCATAGCATAGCTGTTCTTGTGATATCATCAGGGTCTCTTCTGGGGATGTGGCCAACCCAACTCCAGCATCTGCCAGCTATGATGGTGTGCATGTCCTCTTAGTTGCTCCGAGTAAGCATTTCTTGATTGGTGATGAGATTTGGCAAAAAAGATTCTGAGAATTTTCCTTAGGTAGAGTGTGTGGAAAGAGGACAATTTTGACATTTCCTTCTCTGTTACTTTCCAGCATTATGCACCATAGAGAAGCACAGAAAGCACACAGCTCTCATATAATCTTAATTTTGTGTTTGTGCTGTAATGAGAGGACATCCAGATGTTGTTTAGACTAGCAAAGGTTGTTCTCGCTTTATTCATTCTGTTGTTGATGTCTTTGCTTGTTCCGCTGTCTGGTTTTATGCATCTTAGGTATGTATGCCTATCCCATAAATGGTAAAAAATGGGATTTGTAATCATTAGTTTCCAATACAGTGCAGCCTAATGTGCTCCCTGCTGTCTCTCTTTAAGATGTTTGTGAGCCCTCACCTTCCTGATCCATCTTTTTTTTAAGTCATCTTCTATAACAGGTCTCTTATATTTTGAGTTTATATGCCCATAGTGCTGGCTGGTCAGGATTCATTTTAGGAAAAATCTTAAAAGACCATCAGACATAGTAGTGCTGCATCTTCTCTTTATCACAACAGATAACAAAGATTGAGCTGACAGTGCCATGTAAATCCATAATAATTGAGCAGCACACTTTCAGAATGGCCACATACCATTATCTGGTAACAGAATTAGGACAAGAAGTTTTGTTTCAAAAGTTACAAATGTAGAGGTAGATGCAAGAAAACTGATGGCCATCTCTGTATATGATTTGATGAAACAGTTGGTCCTGAAGAGATGGTCAAGAATAAGAGCTCTTAAAAGACTTGGTGAAACTGCTAGAAAGGCATTTTGCTGGTTCTGAAACAACCACAGTGACCAATGAAAGTATAGCACAGTAAGTTTATATGCAAAACAAAATTAGTATTTTCACAACTGCTTCAAATTGGCAACAAGAAAGAAAAAAACTAGGAAAAAATAGCCACTTTGGAACTTAAACAAAGGTAACCAAGAGGAAACAGCCAACGTTAATATTCCAACAAAGGTAACCAAAAGGAAACAGCCAACGTTAATATTCCAACAAAGGTAACCAAAAGGAAACAGCCAATGTTAATGTTCCAACAAAAGTAAGAGAGTTACGTTACAAACCCTAATTCTAACTAAAAAAATAACAGAAGCTGACTCTTAGGTGTCATCACCCAGGTGGGCCGGCTTCTCTGGATGTGAGGAAGCTAAAGAGCTGAAACACTTGTCTGGTAAAGGGACTTTTCTGATGATCTTATGTTCTGTTGCCATCTACAGAGTTTTTATAAAGAAAATAATTGTTAGTCTTTACGATATCTTAGGAGTTATACTTATTTCTGCTACACTCTCTCTAATAATCAGTATTTACGTCTTTCTTCTGCTTTAATTGACTGCACCTGTTTTGTAGCATCACAGATGGAGTTGGTTGCCAGTATCCATATCCAGTACTGCCTAGTGTGCTATTCACTGTTCATAGTACATTTTAAAAGTACTAGGTATTGAAAAAGATAGCTATACGCACACATACATACATACATACATACATACATACATACATACATACACATACATACATACATACACACACATACACACACACATACATACACACACACATACATACACGCATACATAAAAAACAAATGAATAGAGAAAAATAAAATAAGAATAGAATGTCAAGAGGTAATCACAGTGACTTCACTGCTTAAGCACCCACTTGTCTCCATGGAGACAAGGCAGTAGCTGTTCAATAGCATTCTTCTTCTTCTTCTTCCATCCTTAGCCACCGACCGTCAAAGCAGTCAGTGGCCATTACGCCTAGTGGCGTCTTAGGGCAACAGCAGATAGGTTTTCTTTGCCATTGTTTCCCATCACGCCTAATGGCGTCTTTAGGGCAACGGCAAATCAATCCATTTGCTGTTGTTTCCGTAATCGAAGTGACTGGCAAACGGGTGATCAGCCCGTTGGTGTTCAATAGCATATGCTTACCAAATCTTTGCTGTCACTGTCAAGCATTTCCATGGTCTATAGCATTGGCGAGAAAGATCACAGCATGTGAGATGGTCCAATGTCTGAGAAAAGCTGCAGATGTCACCATAAGGGTTGGAGAAATTATGTAATTAGGAAGGTAGTGGGGGCAGCACCATGTGTCAGCTACATAGAAAAAGAGAAAATAAATAAGTACAGACATATCATCATAATACTATCAAATCAGCTACCAGAATTAGCCTTCATAATCAGTATTTTAATACACAAGCAGGAAAAGCCATGGACACCAAAGAGGTGATGTTTTACAGAAAGAATAACTTGGACAGCTAAGAAGAGTAATGAGGATGTCCTGAAAGAAGCCAGTGTGGAGTTACTTGCAGCAATAAGTCTGGTAATGAGGATGTCCTGAAAGAAGCCAGTGTGGAGTTACTTGCAGCAATAAGTCTGGTAATGAGGATGTCCTGAAAGAAGCCAGTGTGGAGTTACTTGCAGCAATAAGTCTGGTAATGAGGATGTCCTGAAAGAAGCCAGTGTGGAGTTACTTGCAGCAATAAGTCTGGTAATGAGGATGTCCTGACAGAAGCCAGTGTGGAGTTACTTGCAGCAATAAGTCTGGTAATGAGGATGTCCTGACAGAAGCCAGTGTGGAGTTACTTGCAGCAATAAGTCTGGTAATGAGGATGTCCTGACAGAAGCCAGTGTGGAGTTACTTGCAGCAATAAGTCTGGAAATGAGGATGTCCTGAAAGAAGCCAGTGTGGAGTTACTTGCAGCAATAAGTCTGGAAATGAGGATGTCCTGAAAGAAGCCAGTGTGGAGTTACTTGCAGCAATAAGTCTGGTAATGAGGATGTCCTGAAAGAAGCCAGTGTGGAGTTACTTGCAGCAATAAGTCTGGTAATGAGGATGTCCTGAAAGAAGCCAGTGTGGAGTTACTTGCAGCAATAAGTCTGGTAATGAGGATGTCCTGAAAGAAGCCAGTGTGGAGTTACTTGCAGCAATAAGTCTGGTAATGAGGATGTCCTGAAAGAAGCCAGTGTGGAGTTACTTGCAGCAATAAGTCTGGTAATGAGGATGTCCTGAAAGAAGCCAGTGTGGAGTTACTTGCAGTAATAAGTCTGGTAATGAGGATGTCCTGAAAGAAGCCAGTGTGGAGTTACTTGCAGTAATAAGTCTGGTAATGAGGATGTCCTGAAAGAAGCCAGTGTGGAGTTACTTGCAGCAATAAGTCTGGTAATGAGGGTGTCCTGACAGAAGCCAATAAGCAAAGGAAGCTTGTTACTCACTCGTAGAAGGAAGCAGTACACTTCCTTTGGGCATGTTATTAGAAGAAGAAAGTTGGAATACATCACGACAACAGGGAAGATTGACAGAAAAGGAGGTAGAGGATGACAAAGGATGTCTGTACTAAAATACTGGACAGTTTGACATCATGGCATGGAAAGAAGTCAACAAAAGAATTGATAAACTGTACTGAAGACAGGAAGTTGTAGAGACATTCAGAAGTAGAATTTTTAAAATCGGGCCACAAGGCAAGAACATTTCTGAGAGAAAGGCATGCTGACAATGTTAAAGAAATTCTAAAGAAACGATGTATGACACTGGCCAAAATATTACAGCTCTGCTGGTGAGCTATATTACCTTCTGATACACAATTTATAGTCTGCTTTGTCCACGTTAACAAATAATTGCTGAGATAAAATAGACTGTTTTTGAAATATATGTTGAAACTACTGGTGTCCAATGATAGTGTCATATTTATCACTGATCCTAACAAAGTTGCAAAAAGGCATTGAAGATCTTCAAAAGTCTATGCTGACGATTGCTTCAAACCTAAAATTTTATTTTCTTCTGTGAATCAGAAGTGAAAGAATCCATGTTGCGCAAGAGCAAGGATATAAAGGTGACTATTACTTCAGAATACTGCAAACTGCAACTCTCACATGACAAACCAGGAACACATGTGGTTCAGTTCAGAAGACCATTAACAGAAGATAGAAATTACTTTCTTTTGTGCATTAGATCGTTACGTAAGTACTTTATAAAATAAGATAATGATCAGAGTAAACTAACTGTTGTAGCTTAGTGAAAATTGAATTATTGAGAATGATATTAGCTATGACTGAGATATGGTGTTGCAGCTTCGAAACTTGCATAGTTCTCTATATGTGTTGTACAGTTCAAGTCACAGTTTAAAAAGTGTAAAAATCGTTAATGAGAAGAAGATGCTGGTGATGGATAGGACACACTGAGGAAATCTACTGATAGCATTACCAGGCAATCCTTATTCTGGAATCCCCAGCAGAAGATAGGCAGAAGTAGATCAGATAACTCGTGGAGAAGAAAACTGGAGACAGAAATGAAAAGACATTGAAAGAACTTGGGCTGATGAAACATGACAGGAGGCCTTGGCATGAGCTTCTTGAAGGCCTGTGCTCACTGGGGACCTGAGGGGTCATGACTGAAAAATTAATCTTCTTCTTCTTCGTACACTCTCAGACGTCCACTTGAATGTTCTCAAAGAAAGCAGTAGTCAGTTTGAGGCAATTTGAATCCTCGTAAAGCTTTTCCACGAAAGGAGCTGGCGTCGGCCATATGCACTTTCTCTGTACCACATATAAGGGGCAACTTTGAAGTAGATGTTCAGCAGTCATTTTATCAGTGCTACAGTTACACTGATCGGTAGTTCTTATCTTTAGCTTGTTGAATAGATGGTATCTCAATCTGTTGTGGCCAGTGCGGAGTCTGAAGATTACCACTGGTTCTCTTTTGTTGAGCTGGTAGTAAAATTAATCAGTTATGTATAATATACTGCCCCGTTTAGCTCCTGGGGGTTTTGCATGGGACTTGCAACCTCACCATGCAGGCTTCCTGCCAGGGGATGAGCTCCAATGGTGGCCCCATGCTTCTTAAGGAATACAAAGGAAAATGATGATGATGAATGATAACATACTGTTGTTATTTTCATGTGGTAGTAGTAAAATAGAAACAGAAATTCACGAAGTACAGGCGGGTTTTCGACCAGGCAGAGGCACCAAAGACCATACATTCAATACGAGGAACATCATAGAAAAGTGTAGAGAATTAAACGTTGACCTATATACTTGTTTCATTGATTACACCAAATCTTTCGACTGTGTACAACATCAGCAGTTATGGACTATTATGGGGACAATGGGATTTCCAAACCACCTTATACAACTCATCGCACTGCTGTACCAAGAACAACAGGCAGCCGTAAGAATAGATGGAGAAACATCAGAATGGTTTAGGGACCCAAAGATGCAGCAATAGAGAATGCAATCAACGACCCATAGCTTCACTGCTTGCATCAGGGTCAGCGAACGAGAGCTGACCAAGACCCTACTCCACCTCCACGTGGTGGTCCTGGAAACAGACTGCATCACTACAGTCTGGCTGAGAGAGTAGGGATCGAAGAGGGAAGGCAAACCCTGTCCCAAAAAATGCCGTGCTGAAGTCGGATGTGTCGGCCAAAAGGCGCAGATATCGCAGCTACGGCGTAAACAGACACAACGCAACAAACGTCTTTTTCAGGACGAATGAGGAAGAAGAAGGAAGAAGAAGAAGAATGGTTTAAAGTACAGAAAGGAGTAAGACAAGGCTGTACCCTTTCCCCTTATCTGTTTAACATTTATGCCGAGAATATTATGAGAAACGTAAGAGATGACCAAGAACACAGAGAGTTTGACCAGCTTAACATCGGCGGGTACCAGATCCCGGAAATCAGATATGCTGACGACACAGTCCTCCTATCGACTAACCCAGAAGGACTTGAACAATTAATTCTGTCAACCAAAAAATACAGCGAGGCCCAGAATCTATACCTAAACACCAAGAAGACCAAAGTATTGACAACAGACAAAGTAAAGATCAAACCAGAAATTGAAATTGATAATGAAGAACTGGAAGGTGTTAATGAATTCGAATACTTAGGATCAATCATCAACAGCTCTGGCAACTGTGCAGTAGAAATTAAAAGAAGACTTGCAATTGCCTCACATAAACTAATACAGATGAAAAACCTATGGCAAGGTGCTGCGGCACACTGGTATGTCGCGAGTGTCTACCTGGTGTGCCGCAACACCATGAAAGAATTTCACATATAAAATTGTACAAATAATAAGTTGAGTTATCATCACCCACTAGTCAATGGGAGTTCTTCTTCCTCGTTCGCCCTCATACTTCTACATTAATGGCTCTAATAAAGGCAGTAGTCAGCTGAAGGTTTCTGACATCTCCAAACAGTTTTTCGTTGAGAGAAGTAAATTGTTGTCATACTAGTAGCTTTGTGGTTCGATCCCCAGTTGAGGTGGAATTTTTTAGACTGCAAATGGCTCCAGGGTCGACCAAGCCTCATGAATTGGGTACAAGAGCAATTCTGGGAAGGTTAAGGCAGCCGGCGTGATGCTGACCACATCATCACTAATGTGCCGATGGTCAAGAAAATATGGGTCTAACACCATATTCCCAATATGCCTCAATGCATGTGTAACGAGATCCTTTACATTCCTTTTACCTTAACTAGTAGCTTTGGGTGGACCCCATCGAGATAAGGAGTCCGGCAAACAAATTAAACTTCTCCCATGAGCCTAATTGCCACAACTGTGCCCATCCCACGGCTGTTTGTGAGCGATCTTTTAGTTATTTCCCCTTTTTCCCCGACCGCGCTATTTATAGCCCACTTGACAGAGGTCACGTGGTCAGCTTCCTAATGGGAAAAACATGTGGCGATGTTTACTTTTGATAGGGCTTAATTAATGCTTTTAGGCTACTTTTTTATTATAAATACCGGCTTTAATTTTGCGTAAAGCTAGACTAGAAATGTTAGAGTAAATTTTAGAACAAGAACAAACATTTTATCACAATTAGAACAGAAGATATAATAGTCTGAAATAGTGTAAAATTTACGTTTTTTTTATATTTTGTTATGGTTTGTTTATAATGCAATTTTCACTGAATCGGTCACAATCAACATGCATAACAAATTACAGAAATCAAAAGTAGAAAACCTGCAGAAAATGGATATCAAAGTTTTGTTTTGGTTTCATGCGTCAAACATTAATTATTGAAAGTTTAAATTGCAAGTCCACATTTATTACCTTAAAATAACACACCCAATTGTCCCCAAAACATATTTGAATTGCTTTTATGCTACTTTATTATTATAAATACCGGCTTTAATTTTTGCGTAAAGCTAGACTAGAAATGTTAGAGTAAATTTTAGAACAAGAACAAACATTTTATCACAATTAGAACAGAAGATATAATAGTCTGAAATAGTGTAAAATTTACGGTTTTTTTTACATTTTGTTATGGTTTGTTTCTAATTCAATTTACACTAAAACGGTCACAATCTGTCACTTTCTGTATCGGCTGGGAGGTGTCACTGTACGGCCAGAACGAGTGGTGTAAAGTGCTGGTGGTTCTGCGGAAGTCCCTGGTTTAGCTTGAGTTGGTTGTGATTTCGGCCTTGGCGCTTGTTGGTTTTGTGGGGCACCAAAGTCTGGAGTTACTGCATTGTCTGTTGAAAGCATGGGAATTCTCTGTTCTGTTGTATTCTGTGGGATTTCTCTTATGTCCACTCTGTTTCGCCTCAGGAGGTTGCTGCTGCTGTCTGGTCTTAAAGTATAGCTCCTGGGTTCAGGGTTTCTGGAAATGATTGTTGCTTTTGACCATGTGTCATTGTTGTGGTTGTAGGTAGTCACATGCTGACCAGGATATAATGGTGGTAAGTCTTTAGCACATTTGTCATAGTTGGATTTCTGAACTTGCTGACGATGCTGAAGTTGATCATATGTGCTGTCTCTATGTTGTGGACGGAAGTGGACCTTAGATGGTAGGAGGTCTTTAATTCTTCTATCAAACATAAGTTCTGCTGGACTGTCGATCTTACTGTCTACCGGTGTTGTTCTCCATCTCAAGAGTGCTAGGTGTACATCCTCTGTTCTTGTTTTCTTCATGATTGACTTGATAGTTTGTATCTGTCTCTCAATGAAACCATTAGATTTAGGGTATCTAGGTGATGATGTTGTGTGTTTGATCTTCCAGTCCTTAGTGAAGTTTCTGTATGCTTGACCTGAGAAATGTGGACCGTTGTCTGATCTAATTTCATCTGGGATGCCAAACATGCTGCAATACTTCTTTGTAATGTCTGCAATAACAGCTGATGGTGAGGGTTGTGGAAGTTTCTCAATGATGGGAAATTTGCTGTAGTAATCAGCAATAATAAGATAGTCGTTATTGTCGATTGAGAAAATATCAGTTCCTATAATGCTCCAAGGGCTCAATGGTATGGCTGATGGTATGAGAGGTTCTCTGCACTGCCTATTTGCATGTTCTTGGCAAATTGAACAGTTTTTTACATAGTGTTTCTATGTCCTTGTTTATCTGTGGCCAGTAAACATCTTTCTTTGCTCTCAGTTGTGTCTTCACAATACCAAGGTGACTATTATGGAGCTGTTTAAGGATGATATCGCGTTGTGTTTCTGGTACAACAATGCGATCTCCTTTAAGGATCAGACCATCTTCGATGCTTAACTCGTCCCTCATCGAGTAGTATGGACGGATGTGTGTTGGAACTTCCCTGATAGAGCTTGGCCATCCATGGTATATCAGTTCTTTGAGAGAGTTAAGAATAGGATCTCTCGTTGTGTCTTCTCTGATGTGTTCAAGCCGATTATCGCTAAACTTGACAGAATCAACTTTGATGTTTGGGGTAAGATCTGTTATCTTGTTGGGGTTTGGTAGTCTGCTGAGAGCATCTGCAAAACCTATATCCTCTTTAATGTTGTTAATAGTTACCACACTCAGCTTTTCGCACATTGGTAAACCCAAAATTGCAGGTCCTTCAACATCTACCAAGTAAAATGTTGACGATGTCCATTCTGAGTCTCTGTATGAACATTCAAGTATTACTGCTCCAAAACAGTCTATACTTGTTCCATTGTAAGCTCTTAGCTTTGTCCTGCCACTCCTACGTTTTACATCCCTTGTGGGAAATCCTTGCTCATCCACCTTGTCAGGCATGATCTGTCTGAATATTCTTAAGGGTAGAGTGTTACCTTGGGCACCTGTGTCTATCTTGAACCGAATGTTTCTTTCTTTGTGCATTTTAATTCCTGGTATTCGGAATTGTACCTTGCAGAAAGCCTGCGTTCTCTTTGGTTCATTACTGAAAGTTAGTATCTTCACAGTATCAAAAGTGGAAGGATCACTTTCTTCACTGGAGTCAAGGTCCTCAGTCATCATAGAGTGTGTTTGTTTTGACGACTTTCTGCTGTGAAGTTTGTGTTGAGCACTGTCTTGTTTCCTCTTGAAACATTATTTTTATCCAGTGGCCCCTCTTTCTGCAGTAATGACATGTAGAGTCTTTAGCTGGACAGTGGTTTTGTATGTGGTTTAGGCCACAACATTTACACATAGCACCTCTGTTTGTGTTGTGTTTTTCTTGTTGCTTCGAACCAGTTGCTTTGTTGTGTATAGGTTTATAGCTTTTCACTGCATCCACCTGGGCTGCTAATGTACCTTGCTGAATTTGTTTAATGTTTAGTGCTTGTGCCTCGTGTTTCCTGCCTTCATCCAGAAGTTGTTGTAAAGTTAGTGTATCACTCTGGCTCAGTATCCATTTCTGGAACTCTGGCATTGGTGTGCTGAGAAGGATCTGTTCGATAATTCGCTCTTTTTCTTCTTCTTTGTTAAATTTGCATACACTTGTTTTCTCCTTGATGCGAGTGAAAAAATCATCTAGACTTTCACCAGGTTTCTGTCGCAGGTGGTGAAGTTCTAATCTTGCCGCTCTAAAGTTCGTGTGCTTTATTATCAGACGTTTTTCAAATTCGTCCAATATGGCTGCGGGGTCTGTCGCCGACTCCACAGGCATGGCGGTAGCAAAACTGTTGTAAATTTTCAAACCTTCATCGTCCAATGCTTCTAGGATATATGGAGTTAGGGTTTGTCCTTCCAGACCAGTGGTCTTGGAATATAGATCTATGCGTTGGCGCCATAACAAGAAAGCTTCACTCTTATCGTCTTGACCGGCGAATCTCATTTGCGGTGCGTTGCGATATTGTTTCGCCGCCATGGCTGACTTCGATGACGAAAATTAACCGAATACTGTACTCACGTGTTATCGTGTAGCTGTTTTGCGTCAGTCCGGTATCGACCGCTGCCACCATGTAATGTTATGATGTATGTATATAAGCATTACCTCGTCATCTACACAAGCACACACATGTTTCAGAAAGCACTCAGTATAAGCATGTTCAGTTCGTAGCCATGTTTATTTACAGAATGTCGTACATGTCAAGATTCGCATTATATTACAATGTGTGGTTCGTACTTTAATGTATTCATATTACATCATGCGTCAAACATTAATTATTGAAAGTTTAAATTGCATGTCCACATTTATAACCTTAAAATAACACACCCAATTGTCCCCAGAACATGAGAGCTAACAATTATCTCAATCATACATCATGAGTTCTGATCCAGTCTGCGCAATGTTTTTCTAATATGTGCTGTTTATGAATTGTCTTACTAGGGAATAGCTTTCTGAACAAAGACATATAAGTCTCTATCGATGCTGTTATTGATTCTTTACTAATTCGTTTACTGTGTGATATTTTGTTGTGTACTTTCTCAAATGCTTCTTTCAGTGAGTTGAATTGTTCTTGGGCAATAAAAGCTATGTTAGTTATATCTTGTTTGTCTGTAATTTTCAGTGTTTGTGTAATGATTGCTCTTGTAAGATCTTTATAAACTTTTTTGTGTGAGATATCTGTGGCAGTGATTCCCTATAAATGCTCTGCTATTATAAGCCTGTTGTATGATTTTGTGTTTGGCTAGTACCTTGTCCATGTGTGAGCAAACTGGACCAGACCTAGTACACAGATCTTGAAACTGAAGTTTGGCCAGCGCAATTTTTGTGCATTTTCAAGTCTAACTTTAAAATTATCTGTCTCCTCCTTATCCTCACAAAGTTCAATACCTACCTGAAAAATTCAATTTTAGCTCCTAATTCTTCTGCCTATTTCCAGTTCCTACTAAATCTCTTCAAGTTCTTAAAAGTACTAATGTTTGCATGTATCTCTTGCGAATTCTCAAATATCTTTGCGTCTATTGTATCAGCTACCTGTTCTAGAAGTCTGTGGTGTTTCAAAACAATGCCTAATAAAATATGAAGGTAAGGAGGAGCTACATTTTCAATTTCAATCTCTAACATTGGTTTGTGTAAACAATTATGGTAATGTGCCACTTGCCTTTTATTCCCTTTCCCATATTTCATATATCTATTGTAATCTCTTATCAACATGGCCAAACTTCTTGGTTTGCAAGTTGTATGCTCTCTGGATGTCTTTGATGAAAATGTTTGGTTTGTCTGGAGCTCAAGGAATATACCCATGTCTGTGGTGTCTCCAGCAAAACAAGGAAATAATCCCCGAATAAGAAAACAACAACTTGTTTACCATTCCACTCTAAATATTTTAGTGACTCTATCTGAGCTTTCATGCCATTCATAAATATTTCTAAATTATCATATGTATCTCTGACTCTAGCCATTGATAAAAGGATGGTATTAGATTTAGAATTTGGTTTCTCTAAATTTACTACCTGCATTGTAACTTTGAATGAAAGAAGATATACAAACAGTTACTTAGAATTCGCTGGCAGCCGTCGTGTGCACAGGATTGTCTACCAAAGAACACCAATGGAACAGTCCTTATCTCACACACACAATTAAAAAAAAAAATTCGTATTATAAATAGAAGATTAACAAGACTTGAAAGATAGATCAAATTATGTGGAAGTAATCTATCTATAGCTTTACATGTTTTCTGACGCTTATATACGTAGCTAAATATCATTATAAATGAATGAAAATGCAAAAACAGATGGTGCTTTACAAAAAGTTATTTTTTTACTACCTTATTTAAGATTTGTGGGTATCAGGAATGCGTTTAAAGGGATTTAAATGCTATAAAATCTGGTGACAATATGCTTGTTCTTGTAATGCCACACTCACAAAACTGACTACCACACATTCTCAAGATATGAAACCAAAAAAAAAGTATGTGGAAATAATCTTTAGCTTCCCTTCGAGAAGTCTTTATAATTATAAACTCAAACGAATGGGCCGATTTTTAGATATTAAATTAATAAAAAGATTACTTAATTTATGAATTTCCTTAAATGATGACGCTGTTTTCAAAAGTCTGTAACTCCGTCAAAACTAATTTCAAACAAATAAAAATGCAATCAAAAATAGAACACAGAACAAAGTTATAGTACACAAAAGAATTTTAGCGCTGTGTTTATCCAGAACGAGTGTGTAATGATTTATATTTTACTGATTTTACTCACACATCAGCTGATTTTCCCCGCCAAAAACTTAAATAGTCTTTTACGGTGCACACAAAATTTTATACCCGGTGTCAGAATTCCGGTCACCGAAACTAAAAGAGCGCTCTGGTATAGGGCACAAACAGCCGTGATCCATATGCAGATGACCTGCTCCATACAAAACAGTTCAGCGTGTGCTCACTTGCCCAGGACTCTCCATTGAAAGTAGAAAACTACTGCTGGGCTTTCTGCAAATTCTTCAACTTGGCGTTGACTGTGAAAAAAGGATGAGCTCAGCAGCCCTAGTTAAACAGCAGCAACAACAACAGAAACCACAGATCCATCACAAAAAACTAGGGAGCGTTGTCTCACGATTGCAGTGAATTAAAAAATATTACCGCATCCACCCACTTATATACCTGGTCACCCCTACTCATAAAGCTGGATCTAGTATAGTGAACTCTCTAACACTTTACTCCCCTGTGTTAGTATCTATAAGTAACTACCTATGCATTTACCTTTTCATGAACTTAACACATTAACTACCGCAAGCCGCTGTCAGCGGCTCACAAAATAAACACATTTGGACTGCAAGCCGCTCAGAGCGCCAATCTAATTTTAGTAATAAAACGAATGAAAAATGTACTGAAACACTTTCTGATCTGGTTCGATATTTTGAGTTGCCACCAGAAAACAAATTCCCAAAGCATGGTTGTTGTAGAACACTGGGAAATTGATATTATGTTCATATTTTTCAGCGTTTTGGGTTAGTTACCAAATCGTGTAAAACTGTTTACCGTGGCAACTAGTGATAGGACTACAAAAAATGCGTGTACATCTCGTCTAACGACTGAATAGGATAGAAACGTGTTTCAACAACTGACTGATAGATCTAGCGACAGGACAAGAGTGAAAACAGTGTGCACATTGATTGAAATTGTGATTTTGATAGAGATGGGGCGAAAGCAGTTATAATTGTGAAAGTATTGCAAGTCCTCGGCCATCGGAGGGCTGTTAAATAGCAACAACCTCTATTAGAGTTACAAATGGTGCTTATTGTAATAGTACATTCATTTATCTTTAAAATGACGTGTAATTCATAAAAATCTGTTAACAGTTACGAAAACTACAGCTTACTTTGTACAAACACCTACAGGATGAAAATGGGAAAAAATTTTAATTCGGCCACAGTGTGTTTTTCAATTCGGTACTTAATGTGTTAAGTATTATAGTGTGCCGTGACATTCTGAAGGACACTTAAGTGAGCAGTGAAGCAAAAAATGGTTGCGGAGCACTGACCTAGACGACGGTGGATCCAGGACATCACAGAGAATCTGAACATGTCTTTGAATGATGCAGGTCGACTTGCCCAAAATCGTGTAGCAGCTGTAATGGAGACAACGTTCTGGAGAGAATACGTCACATGATGATGATTAGTAAAATACCATTACAATGAGAATAAACACTAGAAGACATGTAAGACATTTACTGACTGATAATTGAAAGAAACAATTCTATTACAACTGCATTGCTTTTTAAATAAATAAGCATACATACACATGTACGCAGTGGTATGCACAGACATTTATTTATCCCATATTGATGTTACAGAATAGGTTACAATGCAATTTTAAATATACTGAAGATTATTTTTAGCCCCTTATCAACCACTCTATTTTTAACAGTCTTAGACTGGGTGATGTGCCAGACAACAGAGGGCAGTCCAAGAGGAATAAGATGGACTACATTTTCTACATTGGAAGATCTGGAATATGCAGATGACAACAACCTCTTGAGAATTTTAGATATTATAAATGAAGTATGGAGAGAAGAACAACCACCACAACAATGGAAAGACAGTATTATTGTAAAGTTACCGAAGAAAGGTGATCTATCAGACTGTAATAACTGGCGTGGTATATCTCTATTATCAGTACCTGGAAAATTATTATGTTGCATGATGTTAGAAAGACTTAAATTGCATGCTGACGAAAAGATCAGAGAAGAACAAGCGGGTTACAGGCCGAAACGATCATGTATTGATCAAATATTCACACTAAGAACAATTATAGAAGAATCAGTGGAAAGGCAATCGCCACTTATTATCACCTTCGTCGATTTTCAAAAAGCCTTTGATAGTCTACACCGCCCATCATTGTGGAAGATACTTACAATCTATGGTTTTCCAACAAAATATGTGAATATAATCAAAGCGCTATATGACAATGCAAGATGTTGTGTTAGAACAAATAAAGGGAATACAGAATGGTTTACAGTAGAAACAGGGGTGAAACAAGGCTGTATTATGTCACCACTACTTTTTGGAATAGCTATTGATTGGGTTATGAGAAACTATACCCACAATGAACAATTGGGTATAAAATGGACAAATGGAAAATTCCTGGGGGACCTGGATTTCGCAGATGATGTAGCATTCTTAAGTTCAACACCAAGACAATCCCAAGAAGCAATAAATAATTTGTGTCATCTCTCGGTTAAAATTGGTCTCCAAATAAATGCCTCTAAAACTAAAGCTATGAACTTTTCTAACGAGACCTTTGATATCATCTTGAACGGGGAAAAACTACAGAAAGTTGAAAGTTTCAATTATTTAGGCAGTAAAATGACTCAGGATGGTGACACAACAAGAGAAATCCATACTAGAATTGCTTTGGCAGCTAGCGCCTTCAATAGATTATCTAACATTTGGAAATTACGATCATTGAATATACATACCAAGCTTCGTCTGTTTAATTCAAATGTTATCTCAGTGTTAACATACGGCTGTGAGAGTTGGAAAATAACAAAATCATTGGAGAACAAGCTGAATACATTCGAGAACAAATGTCTTAGAAAACTCATGAACATCAGTTGGAAAGAATTCAAGACTAATCGACAAATAAGAGAAGACTCTAGGCAGAAAATATGTCTCCGACTATATAAGGAAAAGACGATGGTCATATATCGGTCATGTCCTACGAATGCAAAACAACAGAATACCACTACAGGCGCTCACTTGGGTTCCTGAGGGTAAGCGGAAAAAAGGAAGACCAAAAGAAACACTCAGAAGAACAATAATAAGAGAAGGAAGAACGTTGGGCCTAAATAATGTGCAAGAGCTAAGAGGAGTGGCGTCACAACGAACAACCTGGAGAGCACTGGTTTCTGCCTTATGCGCCGTGTTTGGCGCTTAAAGAATTTATTATTATTATTATTATTGCACTGCTAACACATTCACATCAACACATCCAGGAAAAAATGGATAGACTTAATAAGTATAGCCAGCAGGTGGGCTTGAACATCAATTTAAAGAAGTCAGAGGTCATGACGCTCAATGTGAGCAACCCTGAGCCCATATCAGTAAGGAATCAGCAACTGGTACAGACAGACACCTTCAATTACCTAGGATGCATAGTAACACCAGACGGCAGGGCAAGCAAAGACATCAACAACAGAATGAACAAAGCAAGAACAGCCTATTTTAGCCTAAACAACATCTGTAAGTCCTCTCAATACAGCACAAGCACAAAATTAAGATTATATCAGAGCTGTGTGCTTTCTGTGCTTCTCTATGGTGCGGAAAGCTGGAGAGTTACAGAGAAGGAAACGTCGAAATTGTCCTCTTTTCACACAACATGCCTAAGAAAAATTCTCCGAATCTTTTGGCCGAATACCATCACCAACCAAGATCTGCTTACTCAGAGCAAGCAAGAGGACATGCACACCATCATAGCTGGCAGATGCTGGAGCTGGGTTGGTCATGTCCTCAGAAGAGACCCCGATGCCATCACAAGAACAGCTATGCTATGGACCCCTGAAGGAAAACGAAAGAGAGGCCAACCAAAAACAACTTGGCGGAGGACTGTGGAGGCTGAGATGCAAAGAATGAACCAGAGTTGGGGCACTGTACGAAGGATGGCCACCGACCGAGCAAAGTCGAATCAATTTGTTGTTGCCCTACAAGACGCCACTAGGCGTGATGGCCACTGACTGCTTTGATGGTCGGCGGCTAAGGATCAAAGAAGAAGAAGAATGTAACCTATACAAGTGAAGTTTAATTTTTTAAATACCTAAAAATTAATTCTCTAAACCAAATTAAAGAATGTTTTTTTTTTTTCATGTCTCTATCAGACATGCAAACATGTTACAGCACAGCATGCCAAATAAAATCTGGGTAGGATGATTTCATTGTTTGGAATTTATAACTATTTAGTGTTGTTCTGTCTCATGCTCTATTTTATTTATAAGATGAAGATTCAGCTGTTGGAGTGGGAGTTGCATGGAAACACTTTCCTTTGAACGAATACCCGGGTAAACTGACTCCTTCAGTTGGGTGGGTGTCTAAAGATGGAAGACTATACAGAAATTCACGATCTGATGGAAATTTGTCAGGAGAAAAATACAACGAAGGTAGATAATGAATTCTTGTTATTGAAAGATAGTAAAAGTGAGGCATACAACTTGTGAATGAACACTTAAAAAAAATCACCAAGACATCTTTTATATTCATGTCTAGTTCATTTGAAATTCAGTAAGCATTCATACCCTTTGACATTTGGGGGTCAGAGTGGCTAAAAGGTATGGCATCCGCCTTTAATTGTAAAGGTACCAGGTTCAGTTCCCAGTACAGAACCTGTGGGTCCTAATAATGTCATACTCCCCTCTGATCTCTTGGGTAGTAAGATCAGATGCCTAGCCATCTCAGATAAGGGCAAAAAAATATGAGGACCTGTGTGCAAGTTGCACATGTTAAAATCCCTCAGCGGTAGGAAATCATAAAGAGTAGGTCATACAGCCGCTGCCCTGGCAAGATTTAAAATTAGGAAACCTAACCGCCACAAAAGTATTTATAGAATATGTGATTCCTGTAAATACACATTGGGATCCTCGCTGGCGCTACTGACTTTGTGCACTGAGAACAAGATCCTTCTTGTGTGATCTAAAGGAGGAGATCAGAGCACTGATGGCATAGAAGATAGTCCTTAAAACCAAAACTTTCGACAATTGCTGAGGGGAGACTGAGCACCTATGGCCATGCCCGGAGTGCAGTGATGTCGATTCTGATCAACAGTAACAATAGTTCATTATTAGTGCTCTACAGATGCTAAATTTAAGCTGAATCTAAGCATTAGGTATTTATAACTTTGGATGTAATGTTAGTCATAATGGCATTTAAAAACCATCAAATGGCTTTGCACACTGGATGTGAGTTTCCAACTGGCAGAGTGGTTAGATGCTTACCTCTTATGACAAATTTACTGGGCTTAGGGTATAAAACGTGGTAGTGTAATGCTGTAGTCTACACAGCTGTACATATGTAATTAATGAACACTGTAGAGAACTCTTGTTGCAGAACATATTATACTCCACTGAAGATGAAGATAAGAACAGCACATAAATTAAATAACTTTCTCTTTTAGGTGATATGGTGGCTGTTGAGATGAAAGCCTTTGCCAAGAGTATGTCTGTAGCACTGTTCACTAAAAACCACCGCCCTGTTGGCACAGTTTATTATACTCAGTCCAAAAGAGCAGAGTTTTTGCCTACAGTAGCATTGTGTTCTAATGGCCATGATGTTGTCGTGGAAGTGTACTGGCAAAACATGATGCGGGGAGCACCAGTCTTAAGTGTGGTAAGTAACCTCTCTCTCACTGTATAGCAGTTTGTTTCTGCTGATAGGGCAGTGTGGGAAAATGTAAGTTATTTCTTGGCTTATTTAACACATTAACTACCGAATTGAAAAACACACTGTGGCCGAATTAAATTTTTTTCCCATTTTCATCCTGTAGGTGTTTGCACAAAGTAAGCTGTAGTTTTCGTAATTGTTTACAGATTTTTATGAATTACACGTCATTTTAAAGATAAATGAATTGTACTATTACAATAAGCACCGTTTGTAACTCTAATAGAGGTTGTTGCTATTTAACGGCCCTCCGATGGCCGAGGACTTGCAATAATTTCACAATTATAACTGCTTGCGCCCCATCTCTATCAAAATCACAATTTCAATCAATGTGCACACCATTTTCACTCTTGTCCTCGCTGCTAGATCTATCAGTCAATTGTTGAAACATGTTTCTATCCTATTCAGCCATTAGACGAGATGTACACGCATTTTCTGTAGTCCTATCACTAGTTGCCATGGTAAACAGTTTTGCACGATTTGGTAACTAACCCAAAACGCTGAAAAATATGAACGTAATATCAATTTTCGAGTGTTCTACAACAACCATGCTTTGGGAATTTGTTTTCCGGTGGCAACTTAAAATCTCGAACCAGATCAGAAAGTGTTTCAGTACATTTTTCATTCGTTTTATTACTAAAATTAGATTGGCGCTCTGAGCGGCTTGCGGTCCAAATGTGTTTATTTTGTGAGCCGCTGACAGCGGCTTGCGGTAGTTAATGTGTTAAAACAAAAATTATATTCCTTCAGAATGTTTGCTGAGTTTGTGGTGAATGAACAACGACCAAACTTTATTTTCAAAGGGTTAAGAATTGGACACAAACTAACATTAGAAAAATGAGAAAACCATTGGTGTAATGTAGAATTCAATAGTTATGCGTAACTAAGAAATATTATTTCAGTGCTCTGTGATAAGAAACCGTGCCTTTGAATATTTTCTGTCATTAGAAAATAGCTGCTTTAAAAATAAAAAATGGACTGTAAACAAAACTTTGGAGAAAAAAGTTAACAAATATTGACACAAATAATTATTTAGTTTATTGAAAAATTTAGCAGTTGGCCAAATTCTTAATTACACAATTTAAACGTAGGACCATGGTTTGGACATTAAATGCTACCTCAGCCTGATGCAAGCATAACTTTTGAGGAGTTTTATCAGAATCAGAAACAAATGGAATGTTGAACATCCAGGGCACACACAGAATGATGCTTACTACCAACTCCACAGAAGAGAACAAGTGGTAATCTTCAGACTCCGCACTGGCCACAACAGATTGAGATACCATCTATTCAACAAGCTAAAGATAGGAACTACCGATCAGTGTAACTGTGGCACTGATAAAATGACTGCTGCACATCTGCTTCAAAGTTGCCCCTTATATGTGGTACAGAGAAAGTGCATATGGCCGACGCCAGCTCCTTTCGTGGAAAAGCTTTACGGGGATTCAAATAGCCTCAAACTGACTACTGCTTTCTTTGAGAACACTCAAGTGGACGTCGTCTGAGAAAGTACGAAGAAGAAGAAGGATATTAAATTCCATAAACTGCCATTTTAGGTAATGCTTTTTTTAAATGTGAGAATGAGGCTGTCAGTTTTTGTTTTAGATTTGTTCTTATCGAAATACCTCACCATTACTTGCATTTGGCACATAATTTCATATGCACATTGGTAATAATATGTATTATTGAACAGGTAAACCTAGAACACTGGTGTCTTCCTCCCGGTTCCACAGTTGATCACAGAACCAACACAGTCTATCTCAAAGATCATCTCATCCCTGTCTCTATCCAAGCACCTTACAGTCTTCATAAAGGTATTTAAGTTACACAGTCAAGCATCATTTTCCCTTTCACTCCTTATGTAGCATGGAAACACCACTGCATCTGCTCCCCTTGCCAGAAACCTCCATTAAAGAATTCACATGCTCTTGCAGCAGGAGTCTCTGTAGCAATGTTTTTCATGATGAGGTTGCTAGCCTATAGTGAAGCATAGTGATTCATTAATCATATTTATAGGCATAGAAAGTTTGACTTGTTTGACCACTGTGCATAATCCTATATATAAAATCCCAGCTTTTTCTGTCAGTGCTTAATGCTAAGAGATGCAATTTTGGTTGAAAGTTAGACATTAATTGTATTGTTTCCCTTATATGTACTCTCCTGAAAATAGTAACACTTACCAAAGAAGAATGTACAAATGGCGGTGTGCACAAAAATATATTTATAGAATGTGTGATCCCGTATACACACAATGGGATCCTCGCTGCTGCTACGTAGTTCGTGTACTGTGGTGATGCACAGTGGTTTTTTAAAATATACTACTGGACAAAAGTTAAGGGCCACCAAGAAAAACTCCTCTATGGACCAATTAAATGCAACCAGGTGTAAACAATTTATTACAAAATAAAGTTGATTCATCCGTGGAAAAGATCAGTCAAGTGTTTTTTAATAATGTGTGACTTGCTAACAAAAAGAAATTCAACTCACTTTTTCACCTATTGAACTAGTGGGGCGTATTGCAAAAACCACGAGTTTTTGCAGCAACAATGGCAATTTTCACGTGCGGGTTAAAGTGACCCAGTTTTTGGACATTTAAAAAAAATTAACCTAGTGCACACAGAATACATTTCTGTGTGCACTAGGTTAATTTTTTTTTTTTAATGTCCAAAAACTGGGTCACTTTAACCCGCACGTGAAAATTGCCATTGTTGCTGCAAAAACTCGTGGTTTTTGCAACACGCCCCACTAGTTCAATAGGTGAAAAAGTGAGTTGAATTTCTTTTTGTTAGTAAGTCACACATTATTAAAAAACACTTGACTGATCTTTTCCACGGATGAATCAACTTTATTTTGTAATAAATTGTTTACACCTGGTTGCATTTAATTGATCTAAAGAGGAGTTTTTCTTGGTGGCCCTTAACTTTTGTCCAGTAGTATACTTTTGAATAAGTAAAATTGTCATTAGGTATTGGTGCTTTTGAATTTAATTCCTGTCTCATGACGGCTTTTACACTAGTATTAAATAGTCACTTATTTTTAATCAATTAATTATGATGTGCATGTTATTAGATGTATTATGTAATACAAAGATTACAGTAGACATAATCTGGTATTCGTTGATTAAAATACTTTCATAAATTTTTTTTTTTTTTACTGTTTGAGAATTCCAAGAAGTAAATTACATCAAATTTTTGTGACATGATCTCTGAATTGCGTTCCAGGTTACAATCATTTTGAAGTACTCCTCACTAAGCAATTCAACTCGAGCTGTCCTCCTCCAGCAATTGTCTTGTCAACAGCAACACCACTGGAACCTCCTCCTAAGTCCTGCCTAAAACTGGACTATCTCAGGTTCTGGGCAGTTGGTGAAGGTAGTTGTTGTTCAATAAGATTTCAAAAAGGTGAAAGTCTTAGCATTTTATATAGAACATTCACTCACTGCTCCAATATTAATTTGCAGTCCTATAACAGATGTGGAAGTGTTAGAGACTTCAGTTAAACTAGGTCCAGCCTTATGAGGTGGGGATGAGCAGTGTCACAGAGGGTGTGAACTGAGAACTGGTCCAAAGGCACCAATTAGTTAATATGTGACCGCGCCTGCGTCCTAGGTGGTGGTGTTATTAACCCCTTCGCAACGACGGGTTTTTCATTCCAAATGACAACACCATTTTCGGCTTAGTTCGTTCCCCCTGAATGACAGGATAATTGTAATTTTAGGGGTCATATATTTAATTTGACTGTAAACAGTTTATCGTAAAAGGAAACCCATTAAAAGTATATTCTGAACCAGAGCACACAAACTCTGACTCTGAATCTGGGTAATCTTTACATTTAGTGCCGTCGAGTATGTATAATATGTGTATTGAGTCAGCATTAGAATTAGGGTAACCCTAAACCTAACCTCAACCTTAACTCTAAATGGTACGAAAATACACATATTAAACATACTCGACGGCACAAAAGGTAAAGATTACCAGAATCTCAGTAAAAAGAGTTGTCAGAATCATTCAAGTTGAATAAATTCAACTCAAACAAGAATTTTCATGCTCTTTTTCCACAAGATGTGTATGGT
Source organism: Oreohelix idahoensis (assembly GCA_024509875.1). NCBI lineage: Eukaryota > Metazoa > Mollusca > Gastropoda > Stylommatophora > Oreohelicidae > Oreohelix > Oreohelix idahoensis. The sequence continues at coordinate 289,598 of JAMPIV010001943.1, forward strand.
TCGGCGGTACGGCAGCGTCCATGTTTGTCAACTTTCGCTTTGGTAAAATCACTTATCAGTTCTACTGTATTCGCTAGCAGTAAAGTATTTTGTTCGTTTCAAGCTTAGTGGCCAGATTTTTTAATGCTGAATCCGATTATGCCCAACAATTGCTGATACGGTTGTAAACAGAAGAGTTCTGGTGCTTTTAAAATAGGACGTACACCGTACGTCATATAGGTGAATGGGAACGAGGTATCGCGCTACTTCCGTGACGTACGCGGTACAGCACAGCGACAAAAATTGTCAATATTTATGCCATATGGCGTACGTCATACTGGTGCTGAAAGGGTTAACTTTCAACAAAGTACTTTCTTTTAACTAGGTGGCAGGCCTAGTTAAGTAACTCACACCAGTCTCTTTTCTTGTTTGTATATCTTCCAAGTTAAGGTAATAGTATATGATGTACTGGCCCTCTCCGCCAGAGTTGGTAATTCTTGGATGAACCACTTTCCTTCCTTCATTCAACTCTTGACTCGTTCGTTCCCTTCTCCGTTGTTATATACAGGGACTGATCGTATTGTGGATTTATATAAAGGCTAATAGTCTGGCATACACCAACCTCTCACAAGGATCGACTCAAGCATTTGTTTTTCCTCTTGCAAAAACATATTTATTTACATGTAATATATTTCAATGATGTAGATACTTCTTCATAGAGCATACCTACAGTTGTAGCATAGTTGCTTCATGTATACTTTCTTTATCTCCTATATATGTAGACACTTAATCTCCCTTTGTTCCTCTATCAACTCCATGTACTTATTTAACCTCTTTAAATTCTGTTTCAGTATACCTCAATACAACTGATCAGCATTATGCAATTCATTATTTTGTACTTTTATTCTTCCTGTACAAAACTTGGTCAGACCTGCCTGGGAAAAAAACATCCTATTGTTCTATGCATGAAGTAAACCTTATATATTCCTTACTTACATGTGAGAGCATTCAAGTAGCTCTTAAAGAAGTCGACCATCGCTGTCACTTACTTTTCGTAACTAATTCCGTGTACAACTCATTGTTTCACTCACTGTGAACTCTCTCTCTCTCTCTCTCTGATGAAAAATATGTAGCTCCTTTCTTGGGATTCATTCATATCATCCATTTAATAGATGACGGTACCAAGCTTGACCTTCAATATTTAATTCAATTCCTTCTCTGGTTTGCTTGGTCATTAAAGTTCTCATTGCTCATATGGCTTGTCGACCTGGGAGTTCAGTTTTATTTCTCCTGTAAAACTTTCATCAATGTACATAATAATTCAAAAACCAATACTTACAGGCGATTCCCTGAATCTCTCCTGAAAATTCACTCACTACTGTCACTATTAAAGCTCTCTTAATCATCTTCTACTCTATCTGTGTGACACTTCTTAGTTATATCATATTGTTACTGACTAGTCACTATCACGTCCTCTGAACTTCCTAGAACTAATGTCACTTCTCTTTAACCACTGACTTCTTTTAAACTTCTAAGTTTTTTCTATACAGCTTGTGCATCTTCTGTATAACTTCTCAAACTATCTGTAATACCACAGAACTTATTAAAACTGGTGGCAACCGCACAACAGCATCTCTTGTTCCTTCGTCTTCGGAAACACGACTGCCCTCTAGCAAGCTGTGAGCTGTTCTGATCTCTGGCCATCGTCAGCTGATATGTTTTTTCCTCCACCCTACTTCTGATTCGTTCTTTAACCTGTTTACCAACTGAAACCATTGGTCGGCTTTATTTACTACTCACTAGAAAAATACTCACGCTTTACCGACACAAGCGAATTCAGTGAACCATCGTCTGTTATTTTTAATCTTCCCTCTATCTTTTTTCTCGTGAGCCATTTTCAACGCTCACGCAACCTTGGCAAATATTTACAATGCCTGGGCAAACCCTACTTTAAGCATTCATATTAACCCTGCCAGAAGCATAAACAATGCCTGGGCAAACCCTATGGTGACAAGCAGTTCCCTATCCTCATTAGCCTTGCCTTCCTTAACTCAAGAGCAGAGTCAGGTGCCCAGCTGGGTGCATTGAAGCATCAAGCTGCTGGTTTCAAACCTGGTAACTTTGCAGAGCAAGAGACAAGGACCCTGACTGCTCAGCCAACTGGACCCTCTTAGAGTATCATAACACTGGTAACCCTCGATTTGCACTGATTCACGCTTATTTTGAACCACGAAGTTAAAAATAATAATACTGAGATTAATGTTTAAAAAAATGTCTGGTAATTTCCTATTACTCATGGGTTTTTGCTCCGCAGTGAATATGTGTAGTTATGTGTTCTTTCATAGCAGTTAGGGTTAGGTTTAGGATTAAGGTTTGGGTTAGGGTTACTGTTAACCCTAATCCTAACCCTAACCCAAACTCCTACGAAAGAAGACATAAATATACATATTCACTGCGGAGCAAAAACCCACGAGTAATAGGAAATTACCAAATGTCTTACATACATGCCACACTTAAAGGTTTACCCATAATCTGTACGGGGTGTTTGCGTTTTCAGATGTGTATGGGCCGTACACGGGTCTGTACGGGTTTTTTCGCCTAATTATTAACCCTTTCAGCACCATTATGACGTACGCCATACGGCATAAATCTTGACAATTTTTGTCGCTGTGCCGTACCGAGTACGTCACGGAAGTAGTGCGATACCTCGTTCCCATACACCTATAAAACGTACGTCCTATTTTAAAAGCACCAGAACTCTTCTGTTTACAATCGTATCGGCAATTGCTGGGCATAATCGGATTCAGCATTGAAAAATCTGGCCACTAAGCTTGAAACGAACAAAATATTTTACTGCTAGCGAATACGGTAGAACTGATAATAGTGATTTTACAAAAGCGAAAGTTACAAACATGGATTCTTGTTTGAGTTGAATTTATTCAACTTGAATGATTCTGACAACTCGTTTTACTTATATTCTGTTAATCTTTACCTTTATTGCCGTCGAGTATGTTTTAATATTTGTATTTTCGTACCATTTAGAGTTAAGGTTGAGGTTAGGTTTACGGTAGAAAGTGCGTAAGAAATGTAAATTTGAATAATAATACAAAACAAATTATGGGTAGGCCTAATATCGGAATGACGGTCGCCAAATGCTCTGCATGTGTTTTTCGTACCATTTAGAGTTAGGATTAGGGTTACAGTTGGGGTTAGGGTTAACCCGAAATCTAAATGGTACGAAAATACATGCGGAGCATTCGGCGACCGTCATTCCGATATGACCAAATTATGAAACTGAAAAAACCCCACAAAAGCAAGGCAAATTTGCATCTTAACCAGGTCAGAGAAAAGTTTATTTGGAGTTACTTCTCTTCTTAGTTTTAATTTCGTTTCTTTAAAAAACAATGTGATTTTGCCTTGGGTGATCATCATTACGGTCATCCAATGATTTATATTTATTAAATAATTAATTACTATCAATGTTTGATTGACACTAAAATTCGTATGGGTATAACGGCTATTCCAATTTTTGAAGTTCGGTAGAGAATATATAATACTGCGCCAGTTTATATTTTCATTGCTAGCTTTAAAATATATATAGCTATATTATATATATATATATATATATATATATATATATATATATATATATATATATATAAATATATATATATATGATATATATATAATAATATATATAATAATATATATATATATATATATATATATATATTTGATTTAAGATTCCTAAACCTAACCCATAACGCTTATTACTGGTCTCTTTAGATCTATACTTTTTTAAGGCACTATAGAACACACACCAAACTGTTCTTCATTTCCACCATAAATTGTATTAATTTTTTTTGCAGAAATAGACTAAATGATGATACAGTCACAGCTTTTCTACAATACCGGTACAAAATAAATTCTAACTCTTGTTGTTTAGGTTTTAAAGCAAGTGAAGACATGCTTAAAAAGGCAAAGGGCGCATGTCACTATGATGGTGCAGAACCATCTAATTGAATATATTTGTACATTAATTAACTCTATTGTTACGTTTTTCAGTCTGTACAGGTTTTGCGGGTCTCTGTACAGGGTTTTTGGATTTGTTGTACAGGTTTTTCATGTCTGAGGTGTGGCATGTATGGTCTTATTAAATTAATATAAACAATTATTATTACAATTTATTGTTAAAATTTCTAAAAAAGAGGAGATCGAGTAAACAAATACCATGTGCCATCTTAGCCAATCAGAGATGCGGAAGCTGGAGAAAATGAGCCGTTTGCTTGTTGGTAACACCACTGAATGTGCTAAAAACTGTTAGCTAACGCATTTGTGTTACTTTGATTATAAACTGTGCAGTAAATTAATAAAATAAGAGGAAGAGAAGAGAAAAATAATGACAGTCAACATTGCAAACTTTTTTTTTTTTTTTTTTAAAGACAAGTGTGACAACCCTCAACAGGGGGCTACGTCAGATAATTAAAGTCGCTGCATTGCAGCACTGCTGATTGTAAGTGTGCCAAAGATTATTTATTTAATCAACTATATTTTACTTAATTTACACAATGTTTTAATCTACTTAACTTTATTTCAGAGCTTTAAATATAATAGCATCAATCACCCATCAATTTTAGGGTGAGTGGAATCAAGTCATTAACTTCCCATTGATTTACATTATAAAATGATTTAAATTTACACTGATTCCAATTGTGCTTGATCGACCAGAAACGCATGCACAGTATAAATCTAGGGCTACCTGTAGTGGCAAATATAATAGGCTAATTTCCTAAAAGGTAGCATGATGGTAGAGTGGCAGCCTATCCTATATAGCTGCGGCTGCTTGGATTTAGTAATATTATTGGAATAATTAATAAATACAAACTTAGACTGGCATGCTACAGAGCAGTGTTTCCCAAACTTTTTTGGATCACCATCCCCTTAGCTCTCAGACCCCATTTAAGAGTGGAAGATAAAAGCAGCTGCAAATTCAAAACAGTGACAACTAATTCCTCTATTAATACAATTATATTATAAAGCTACAGACACGGTTACTTATTTATTTAAAATAAAAAAAACTTATTATAATATTTTTTAAAAACTAAATTTTCTTTCCACTAACACTGCTACGCATTATTTGAATAGGCTAATGTACAAGGGGATTGACATAAGTCTTGGGCCTGACCATGAAGGACATGTCACAGAGAGCTGAAATTTTGTATAGTGTTTATTCCTTTTCAGTATAGCCACCGTCTGAATTGACACACTTCTGCCATCTCTGCTTGACCTTGAAAAGACCTTGGGAGTAGAACACCCTATTTTTCAAACTAAACCAGTCATCACATGCCAGTATAACCTCTTCATCGCTGTCAAAATGATTTCCTTTTAGCTGTTTTTTAAGATTTGGGAATAGAAAAAAGTCTGATGGAGCCAAATCTGGAGAATATGGTGGGTGTGGAAGAATTTCAATATTCAAATCGTTGGCTGCTAGCTGCACAAGCCGTGCTTTGTGAGAGGGCGCGTTGTCTTGAAGCAAAGGAAGATTTTGAGTGCGTGTTATCCCTCGTTTCCTGGTCACAACCTTTCTTAGTTTGGTGAGAAGATCTGCATAGTACTGTCCATTAACTGTGTTGCCACGAGGCAGATAATCTTTCAAAAGGACATCTTTGCCGTCCCAAAAACAGTCAGCATCACTTTTCCTGCAGATTTCTGCGCTCTCGGCTTGACAGGTGTTGGGGAGCCCGGGGTTTTCCATTGCTTGCTGGCAATTTTGGATTCTGGGTCATAATGGTGTACCCAAGTCTCATCTACTGTCACCATGGTCTCCAACAAATTTTTTGACTGACACTTTTTGAGCAACTGTTGACAGCAATTTACCCTCGTATGCTTCTGTTCACGTGTCAACAGTCGTGGAACCCAGCGTGCACACACTTTTCTCATGTTCAGTTTGTTGTGTAAAATTCTATAAACTGTTCTTTCATTTAGTTTTACTCTACTAGCTATCTCCACAATTGTCATTTTTTGATCCTGGTCAAAGATTTTCTTCACTCTTGTTGCATTTTCATCGTTGCACTCTGAGGCTGGTCTACCAGATCTTGGCAGATCAGAAACATTTGAGCGGCCGCACTTAAACTGTTGACACCAGTTTTTTAACCGAATTATATGAAGGACAAGAATCACGAAACACTGGTTCTATCTCCCTGTGTATTTCTGTAGGTGTTTTCCCCTGAAACATCAGAAATTTGATCACAGCTCTGGCCTCCTTCTTTTCCCTTGTTTTGTCAAATCTTTGGAGCAGCAGAACCGGTCAATAGGGTACATTGCGCCGTGCACCGTAGCGGGAAAACCTATTGAAGAAACAAACGCGTACTTCACACATTCAGTGCAAATATGATGAACTTTAAATGTGCCAAGTTTCATCTTCCTCCTGTGACTCCTTCATGGTCAGGCGCAAGACTTATGTCAATCCCCTTGTAGTTAATTACCAAACATTTCCTGTACCCACTTGACAAGCTTCTTGTACCCCTGGTAATGTGTGCTCCAGGTTGGGAACCTTTGCTATAAGGTATATGAGAAACTGGGATGAGCGAAGTTAGGGAGGAGCGGTGGATTAGGGTCTTGTGATAGGGTACTGTATTTTTATTTTCAACGGGCCCCAGTTTTCTTCTCCATGAAATGATTTGCGTTCATTTATGAGGGGTTATTAGGGTTTTATTTTCAATTCGCCCCAGTTTTCTTTTCTCTGTAATTAATTGCGTGCATTTATTTCATTAGGCATTTGAGTCAGAATTATTAGGCTGGGTATAATTTTTCAGATGTTAGGAGTAAATCCGAAACCCCGGCACCTACCATGTTTAATCGAATGGATTGGGGGAAAGGGGGGGGTGGGGTGGGGTGGGGGGGGGGGGGGGCGGGAGAACAACACAGGTTCAACGCTGCGGCCAATCAAATTTATTCTGGTAACTAGAACGGTCAGTAGTATTACCTAACGTTATGCACGTGAGCAAAATAAACATGTCGAAAGTTAGTTTACGATATCATTCGCGGAGGAGGCGTGGAGCCGCGCTAGCGTAGTGGTTACAACACTGCTCTGGCGACCGGGTGATGCAGGATCAAACCCGGGCGACGGCATTTGAGGATTTTTCGTCGACCGGGATTTGGACTGGATTAACTCGAGACCTGGCGAGACATTTGAAGGAGTGTCGTCGACCAGGGATTGGCGGCTCCGGAGCCGACCCAGCTCTAATGGGTACCTCCGAAATCGGCGAGTATCTGCCTGAATGGCGAGGGACACCTGTCTCTGTACAAGAAAAAAAGGGATACTCACGTAAAATCAATGTCAGGTTAGAAATTAATAATAACCTGAGATTTCGCCTCGAGTATTAGCAGGCGTACGAAAAAAAAAAAAAATTGGCGGAGGTCAGATTTAATTTACGGACAGTAATATGATTGGTCAAGGGTAGGCCATACGCGACGACTCATAGCGTGGGTTATTGCATCAGTATTTGTATTATAAATAACAGCGTCTTAGTCTTTAGCGCTCTCTCTGTCTCAAGAAATTCAGCCGCGATGAAAGCGCCAGTATACATTATACATATCGTCTGCTTTACGTGAGAAATTCGATAATTGGGTATGTTCATAACTTTATTAGTGTCGTAGTTGTTCGTTTTATATAAGATCTTAGCATGTTAGAGTAAGTTTTTCTTCTGGGAGTTCCTTTAAGTTTTATTAGTTGAAGTGCCATCAATTGCTATCTTATACAATAAAATGAGAAGTTGTGCCTCATAATTTTTATATGAATAATAGTAGCAGTATCTATGATTTGGGTAGCGGCTTTTGAGATATTAACTGTGTGAGGGTAAGCGCTAAGATAAACTGGTGCCCTATAATATGTAATATGAGGTCTGTGAATAACCGCATTTTTGATTATGATAATTAGTAGTGTATATATGCGGGTATGGTTGGGTATTTAATTGTGTATTAATTTGTTGTGTAGTTAGGAGACTGGGGTGAAGTGAATTTTATATCTCATAGATGGTAGTATCAGGGTGGTTAATATTGTGTTAATTGATAGCCTTCCCAGGTCAGTCTTTAATAAGAAGTAAGGCTAGGAAATTATCCTGTACCAGGGAATGTTATGCTTCAACGAAGCTAATGTTATGACACCTGAGGGCCAGACTAGCACAAGAGATTTAGGTCAGCCCGTGTCTGCGGTTTTCCTAACAGACATCTAGTTATGTTGTTGTGGGGGAAGAGATAGGAGGGACTGTAAATTCGTGGACTCTTGGGTAGGAATATTTGTTTATCGCTTGTGCGTAGTTGTGTAGGGGAGATGTATTAATTTAGGGGACACCCGGGGAGTAGATTAATTTAGGGTGTTTATGTGTTAGAGATGAGACTTTTTTGACTTGTATAGAGGTTGTTAATTTGTTTCATTTACAGCATTGTGACGGCACATAGGGAGGGTTGTAACCTGCCCTACAACTTACCATGGTAATTTGCCTTCTCAGGAGCCGAGGGCTCAAAACATTGCCATAGGTGAAGAGAACTGGTGACACGGTAATACCGGCGCCCAGTACGTCTGCACCAGTGAAAGAAAGCAGTTCTCATGCAGTGAGGCACATACTTCAGCAGGAACGGGTTTTCTTAAAATCCGGAGCTCCTAGCTCGTTATAGCACACCAAATAGACGCGTGGCCTGGTGTTAGTTTTTAATAAGGCCATAATAAAGCCGTTTGTCCTAATCCCGAAGAGGTTAACGGGGCAGTGGAAAGAGGTTTCATCAGCAGCGAAGCTTCTATATCCCGAGTCAAGTACATTGTTATTGATACCGAAGTCATCAGCAGCAGTATTCAGGAAAGGAGAAAGGGACATCATTCCTTTCCGAAAGCTAACGAGAGGAGGGGCGTGAAGGAGACACCACTCAGCAGAAGACGGTAGTGTCAGAGAGACACTGAGCAGAAGCAGAGGAGAGAGAGAAGTTAGAGAGTCAGATAGAAAGACTTAGAGGACAGCCTCTGAGTTAGCAATGAAAAATCCGTTAATGGATCAGTGCTAGTGGTACAGTTGTTAGCTGTGTAGGACATAATAGATTGCATTAAGACTGTGTAGACATTTAGGTATACGTCTGCAGCAGGACAGTATTAGAGTTAATAATACTAGGATAGTCGGCTCTTAAGTTAGAGACCCCACCAAGTAGTTTGTTTAATCCTTAATTTTCTTCCATGCAGGTTGAACGAGAGGGTGAAAGTGTTGGTTCATAAGTGTCTGTCATTTTAATTGTTCTGTTTCAGGTTTGTGCGACCTCACACGTTATTTATTTTGCTGTGTTATGATTTTGTTGTTTAATAAACTATAAAATGTACACTGGATCAGTTTCTCTATAACTATACTGTACTTATATGCTTGTCTGTATAGTTGTGTCTGTGGACTTTATCTCCTTTATGGTAGTCAGAGGTGGTGAGACAGTAGTTAGGAATTAAGTCACAAGTGGCGAGGGAGAGTCAATCTAGGTTCTCACCCTTGAAGCTATAAGTCTCATCTTTCCACATTCACTGTCATTTCTCATACAAAAATCTATCTTCTCAGACTTTCTCATACTAGTGTCTTGTCTATATACTCAGACAAACTCTAAAACTTAAATCCACTTCATGACAGGTCTGTTCCGGCTACTTTTTCCTTTTAATTGCTCACGTCAGGGCTCTGTGTAATCAAAACGCTGGCTGCCCAAACAATTGTTACAGAGTCTGGCTCACTCAGTCTCTATGAATCTATCTTCCAAGTTCTACCCATTTCCTCCTTTATCACATTACACTATACTACATTATACACTACATTTGTAAACAGCTCATTAGAACCATGTCTCAGGGCCCTTGAACATGTATAATAAATAAATATACCATCTATTCAAGAAGCTAAAGATAGGAACTACTGATGAATGTAACTGTGGCACAGATAAAATGACATGAACATCTGCTGCAAAAGCGCCTAACATATAAGCAAGAGAAAAACTATTTTCACATAATGATTTTTAAACACTCGTTTTTTAATCTAAAAACCAAGTACAATACTACACATAGTATATCCACTTTCGATCATTACTGACTATAGGAACGTGCCCCCAAGACATTGTCTCAGCCGACACGAGGTTGGGCACTTGGGCAAAGAGGTCAAGCTGTTGCCCGTGCAGCATGACCCACGAAGCTGGTGAATCGGGCGTGGGTAAGTTACACACCTGCTGCCTTCCTTGGATGTAGAAACCGTTTCGCATGCTCCCTATCCGAAATGAAACCCCGATCCCCCGTTACCAACATGGTAGGCATATCACAACCATCGACATTTGATAGGGTAGACATTTGAAAGATGCGGCCACGGCATGTGATCAACACAAAGGTATCCAGAGTCCCCTGTGGGAACACCGTGCCCCAGTACTACTACACATAGAAATGTTAGAAATACATATTTTAGGCATTATGCTAGAGTCTCCTGTCAAGGGTTTGGAACAAATTCAGCTTATGAAATTATCAAAATATTAATTATTATGAGTTTTGTAAAACTACCGTATATACTCAAATATAGCTCAATCCGACAATAAGTTGACCGCTAGACTTCAGGACTTAAAACATGAATGACCCAATTATAAGTTGTAGATAAAAAAAAAAATGCAAGAAATTTCATTATTTCTCACTTTTTTTCAATTGAAGGGCATGAATTTCAAATTGATTCTCGAGTAATGGTGCAACCATTTTGCCGCCGGGTTAAAACCTATTAATTTATTCCTTTTTCAAGAGTCCTAAACGACGAAGTGTTCCCTCTCCTTGCTCGTTTCGTTTTCGGCATTTCTTGCAACAATTCTTTTATTTTACGCTAGTCTCGAACAAGTTTTTCATCTTTTCCGAATACCTGCATTGTACTGGAATTGCCACGGCTTTCTGAAAATTCTATCACTTTCAGCTTAATCCAGCCTCGTAAGAAGTACGCTTTCTTTTCAAACTCATTGTATTAGCACCTTCAGGACACAATTTAAAAAAAAAAAAAACTAAATGCTGGTGTACTTGCAACAAATAATTTACTTGGCTATTAGGTTGTGGGTATGTATTTTAAGGTGCAAAATAGGAATAAACTTTTGAGCCCTATGCTTGAGTAAATATGGTAATTACTATTGGAAGTTGAGGACCTACTGCAGATAATAGAAGCAGATTATTCTCTCATTTTAATCTTTATAGAGCGTGTTGTAATATCATGTCAGATGAACTGAGGAAGGTAAATCACTTGCAATAATTCAGTTTTATTTTTACAGACACAGCCAGTAGCCTTGTCCAGGTTGGTGACCTCGTTGGTTGGGGTTTGCAGTATATTGATGATACTCTTCATCACGATGAGGAACAACTGGTCATATGTTATCTGACTGTCAACCGCAAGATTTTGTTGGTCAGAGTTGTCTACCAGCCACCTGGAGGCTTTTATCCACTTGTTGTCCTTCCTCCTGGATGTGAGTAAATTATGTTGCAAGCAGTACTTTAGCTGTTCTTAGCAAGTATTATCTAACTTCAGTATGTAGTTAAACTGTCCTGTCTTATCTAGATTTTTTTCCAACAGTTTTGCCTACATAGTGTAAACAGTAAGCATTACCTCGATCTTGTGTGCAATGTTTCATTTCTACATTCACTTGCATCAAGATTTCCAAGCCATCAACATTTCTCATGCCTGTAGTTACTGTGTACGTTTATTGTAAGTATCTAATTCTCTTCTCTATCTGACCCTGTGTATTCCAGAAAAATAGTTGCCCTGTAATGCTATCAGCTGGTCTCAACACAAACATCTTTTCCTTATCTCTTGTAACACTTTCACCTTAATCCTCCTGCTATGTGCAAACACCCATTTATGAATATGTTAACTTCTTGGTTAAGCGTAGGATTGGCAGAGGTCAGAGTGCTGGCCTTTCACTGCATATTAGGTCTGAAACAGTGGCACCACTATACCTAGCTGGGTACCAGACTCTGCTGCTGATGTTCATAGGGGAGGGGAACTAGTCACCCCCCACCTCTCGAAGCTGGACCTACTATAGTGAAGTCTCTAATACTTCACTCCCCTACAACAATATCAGCTTTATCTTCTTGGTAGTGTCACGAAGTGGTTTTAAGTTTATAGAGTTTGCCTGAATGAAAGCAAGACCCTAGTATGAGAAAGTCTGAGAAAATAGAATTTAGATAAAAAATGACATGCCGGTGGACAGATGAGACTATTGGCTCAAGGGATAGAACCAGGATTTGATTTTCCCCTTGCCGCTTCGTGACTTCAAAATGGCTATAATCTCCCCCTCCTCTGACTCCCTTTAAATACAAGGAGATAAGGTGTATAAAAACGACCACAGACACCACTATACAGACGACATAAAGTAAGTATAGTAAAGAGTAGAAGCTGATCCAGTAAATATATATGTATATATTTATTTACATACAAGAAAAACATAAAATGGCATCATACGTCATCAAGTCAGTCGATAGCGTGCACTGTTGCACGGCCTGAAAAACAACGTACCAATTAGATTAGATAGATACTAGAAGAAAAAAAAACCCCAAATCACATTCACTCTTTCTGTCACCTTGCTGAGGAACAATAAAATGATTAGTGATTAATAACTCTACTATTGTGGGGGCTGTCCACTTTAGCCTCCACTCTCTAATACAAAATAAGATTCTACTGTCTCAGTCCGGTTGACTCTTCCTCAACGAAAACATCTACCATCTTGGTAGGCGATATGCGCCGCTAACTAACACCACTGGCGATGCTAAAAATAATAGACTTGGAGTAACACAATGGCTCAGTGTCTATCCTTCGAGTGGACACTGAACAGACCCTACTGGTCCTGTCTATTTTCTCCCTCCTTTCCTCTCTCTCTCTCTCCCTCTCTCTCTCTTGGTCTCAGTGTCTCTCTAACGCTCGACGACTGATGATGCAGCGTCTCCGTTAAACTCTTCTCTCGCTACTCTCAAGATCCAGGTATTTTAACCCTCTCACCTGTTCCTGAATTCTGCGATGATGATGATGAAGTTCTGGCGTCAAGCATGAGGTACTTGATGAACTGTCTTCTCTGCTGCTGAATAGCTTCCCTCTTTTAACCCGCTCCAGAGTTAGAGGAAAAAACACAGCCTTGATTTCCGGCTGTACGCAATTGAAACCAGTCTCACGGCCACCTGCCGTTGCTAGAGACTATAATAATGACGCTCTCGGCTGTATGATAAATAAACCCCGTTCCAGCTGAAGCATAGGGGCTTCCCTGCCAGAGACCATAGGGTACTTTTCTTTTGCTCCTGACGATAACTCGAGTACTCTGACCCTGAGATATGTCTTTTGCCGTGGATAATTTTATTTGACAAAATTATGCTCCCCACTGTTTCGCCGTGACTCGCTGAAATTAAAAGGAAATGCGTCTATTGTATAACAACTCCAACATAACGCATCTCTAACCCATTAATCTTGATAACTCCCTTACTCAGTACTTCACTCGTCATGTACAACAATACAAAAAATAATATTACCCACGTGGCACTTAAATCTCTCTCCTCCCTCTTTCTCTCGTTCTGAAAAAAACGATACATAAAATATTCCTACTCACGTGTCTCTTCATTCTCACTCCTTCCCCCCCTCTCTCTCATCTATAATCTGCCAGGTAAGTAAACAGAACCTCCCGACCTGTCTGACAGGCCACTTGGCCGTCACACATGGCTACCCACGTGTCAACATTTTCAACTCGGGAACTTCTTTTGTCCGAAATTCCGGGGTCTCCCTTTTTAACATTTACACATGAGGTTTCCTACTTAAGCCCCAATTTAAATGAAATCTCGCTATAGGAATAGTTTACTCCTCTGAGCAGTATAGTCCACTTATAACATAAATCTGAACCCTCCGACAATATTTCTCACATTTAAGGCTCAGAAAAATTAACGAAGACACCAGGGATTTCCCCATAAAATTACATTAGTAAATACACAGAAATAAATGGTGGTTTTACATAACATTCTACAAATATGGGCACATGTGTTTCTCACAACTTCACACACTCCTATCTACTGCCAAAATCATAGAAAGAATAAGCACACTGTTACATTTACATCGTTCTACAAAGAAAGTAATGGATGGCGCTGGCGTTTAAAACTTTAAGTTTTAATGTCCCCGAAGAAATTAACTACGGGCGAAATTCTAAAAGACCCACTAATAAATAAACGATAATAAATCCTACATACCTATTATCGCTGTTGTTCCCCGCAATGGAGACGATAATACGAAGTCTGTCGGCTGACAATATTTCTTACGATAGAGAACTGGGCCGCCGTTTAACTGGCTATTTATACACACCGGGGCCACTCCTACGCATCATCGCGAAACCCGCGTGTCTAAAAATTGCGTCACGTCCTGTGACGGCCGCGTGCTTCCGGACTCGTCATACCGCGTGCCGGAAATGGCGATTATTTCGTAAACAACGAAATCGTGGAAAATCAGAAGAAAGTAAAACTGGTCGAATGTAAAATAAATCTACCGTCATAAAACGACCCCATTTAATTACTCCTCAAAAATACCAAACACGATATATATATTCAAATGAGAAGAAAAAAAAATGGTGAAAATTCAAAATAAAAGAACAGGATCGGCCCGGAAATACAAAATAGACGACAGAATCGGGCCGGTTGAAAGACAGAATTACAGTGCGGCATCACATAAGTCCCCCCTTTCAAGTGCGGGAATCCGTGCTAAATCACTGAAATCTCTGGAATTCATACTGGTCCGTATCTAGATCTACATCCCGATCTAATCACTGTCATAATTAGCATTATCATACAGGCCCATCTCCATATCCTTGAAAATCTTGGCAAGCCCTGGATCGTGAGGGTCACGCCAGGGGATTTTCTCCTGGCGACTGCAACATGACTGGTCGCCCTTCCTCCTCCCTCTCATGTGTTTCCTTCGCCCACGAATTTTCCTGGCGGCGCGTGGTAAATAATGATTACCAAATGGTGCGGCCTCCCAGTGTTTGGAAATAGTCTGACTGGCTTGGCCAGACATCGCCGTAACAGGACGTAACTGTTTACGGTTGACTGAAGAACCGTGCACATGTTCCTTCTTGTCAGTATTTCCCTCCCTTGAGAGATTTAATACCATCGGGGGCCTAATTCCCGACGACAAAGAAGATCCTTCCGAAATCAGAGACGTCGCCGCTGTAAAACCTTTAGGCTTACCAGGGCTGACAGGCGTATACGCCTCTGTAAATAACCTTCCACTGTCTTTAGAGGCTTCCATCCTCTTCATCGCAAGACATGGGTGTTGGTTGAGCTCTCGTGGGGCTCCGTGAATCAGGGGCTGTCCCCTTTCACTTCTCTGGCCTGTAGTAGGCCCCCTTGCATTAGCAAGGATCGGTGTGGTTGGGTTCCCCAAAACTAAGTATGGGCTTCCCAGGATGAAATCATGTGCTGGCTGTGCCATTACAGCTGCCTTGATTGTGCCAGACACAAACTTGCATTTCACCTCGATATTGGCGACGGGCAACCGTTGTGAGATACCTCTTCTCAAAATGCCACCAATATCAACTAGTTCTCCTGTCCACTGCCCTGGTTTCACCAAATGACGAGCGACGATACTGGGGTAGGTGAGCCCGCTGTCAAACAAACAAGTAGTTGTCGTTCCGTTCACTACAGCTGGTCCACTGTTAGAGAACAAATTCTCTGCCTTGACCGGTTCCCACTTATTCCCTTTGGTCACTCTCACCGGCCTTAAACAAGCTGCATGATGAGCTGGTGGTTTGTTCATGCACCGGGATGTCCAGTGGGAGGTGGATCGACAATTTCGACAATACCTCTCATTATCTCCTCTGTTCCTAGCGGGTTCCTGAGAGGTTGTTGTCGGTGCTCTGTTATGCTGCTGGGGGCGCAAGTTATAACCAGAATGAGGCTCCTTGCGAGAAGGCTCTGGTTGCTGATGAGCTGGTGAAGTAGCCGACTGCGATGATGAAGCTCCTTGGTCTGGGGCTGGCAGGTCTGGGTGTTTTCTTTTCTGGCCCAGTACTTCGGCCTGTGCTGTCTGGAACCTTTCGGCAAACAGAATAATCTGATCGAGTTGCTGGGCACCCTGCTCTGCCAGATACCGCCTTAAGTCGGAGGACATGTTTGCTTTTACCTGTTCACACAGAACTAACTCCTCCAATCCTTCGAAAGTTTTTGCCAGTCCTGACAGTTCCCTCCACCGGGTTAGGTAATTTCTCACCCACTCTGCAAACTGAGCAAAACTCTCTCCCTTCTCCGGCCTGCTCTCCCTGAACATGGTTTGGCATTTACGGGGAGTCCACTGAAATCTTTGCAATAAAGCGTTTCGCAGTGCCTCGAAGTTGTTCTGGTCATCTATGAGCATCTTGTTGTACACTTCATACGCATGACCTTTGAGCGATTGCGATAATTTTAGGCACCAAAGACTCTCATCCAACCCGTATGCCTTTGCCATCCTTTGAAATTTTTCCAAAAACACGTCAATCTTTTCATTCCCGTTAGGGAATGAGTCAAATGGGAAGCTCATGGCTGCCATCCGGGGCCCTCCGTTTCCTGAGGTGTCTCTTGCTCCTGCTCCGGGAGAATCTCCATTAGCTGAACTGCCTTCTGAAGCTCGGTACTGCAGTTCCAGAGAACGCATGGCAAGTTCGTGTTGTCTTTCTGCTGCCTTCTCCTGTGCTTCCCTTTCTGCTTTCGCGGCTTCCAATTTCCGAAGTTCCATCTCGGCCTGCCTCTCCGCTGCTTCCGCGGCGGCTGCCCTCTCTTCTTTCGCTGCTTCTCGCTGAATATGCCTATCATTTTCCCTTATCAGGTAGGCCTTAGTCTCCTCCTTATCCATTCCCATGTCCTGAGCAGCCTCTCGCCAGGCAGCTCGTAACTTGGCCATATCCGCCATCTTACCTGTAACTGCTGTAAGTTCACAAATACAGAGAAATGACAGAAAAGGAAAAGAGAAGGAACAACCTGTTACGTAATATAAAATACTCCCTCTTAAGTCATATAAATCAAAATTACCACAAAAATCTACTAGATTGCAACCTGTGGAAAAACCTATAACTGGATCAGTTCTAGTAGCTCAGTCTAGGGGATATTTAAAGAATCTCTATTCTCAGAAAACTTCCTAGAGACACCTATGAATCTAGATCACAGAATTGATCTCAACAGAATGATCCACCGGACGATTGCCGCCCACTTGTCACGAAGTGGTTTTAAGTTTATAGAGTTTGCCTGAATGAAAGCAAGACCCTAGTATGAGAAAGTCTGAGAAAATAGAATTTAGATGAAAAATGACATGCCTGTGGACAGATGAGACTATTGGCTCAAGGGATAGAACCAGGATTTGATTTTCCCCTTGCCGCTTCGTGACTTCAAAATGGCTATAATCTCCCCCTCCTCTGACTCCCTTTAAATACAAGGAGATAAGGTGTATAAAAACGACCACAGACACCACTATACAGATGACATAAAGTAAGTATAGTAAAGAGTAGAAGCTGATCCAGTAAATATATATGTATATATTTATTTACATACAAGAAAAACATAAAATGGCATCATACGTCATCAAGTCAGTCGATAGCGTGCACTGTTGCACGGCCTGAAAAAAAATGTACCAATTAGATTAGATAGATACTAAAAAAAAAAACCCCAAATCACATTCACTCTTTCTGTCACCTTGCTGAGGAACAATAAAATGATTAGTGATTAATAACTCTACTATTGTGGGGGCTGTCCACTTTAGCCTCCACTCTCTAATACAAAATAAGATTCTACTGTCTCAGTCCGGTTGACTCTTCCTCAACGAAAACATCTACCATCTTGGTAGGCGATATGCGCCGCTAACTAACACCACTGGCGATGCTAAAAATAATAGACTTGGAGTAACACAATGGCTCAGTGTCTATCCTTCGAGTGGACACTGAACAGACCCTACTGGTCCTGTCTATTTTCTCCCTCCTTTCCTCTCTCTCTCTCCCTCTCTCTCTCTTGGTCTCAGTGTCTCTCTAACGCTTGACGACTGATGATGCGGCGTCTCTGTTACACTCTTCTCTCGCTACTCTCAAGATCCAGGTATTTTAACCCTCTCACCTGTTCCTGAATTCTGCGATGATGATGATGATGAAGTTCTGGCGTCAAGCATGAGGTACTTGATGAACTGTCTTCTCTGCTGCTGAATAGCTTCCCTCTTTTAACCCGCTCCAGAGTTAGAGGAAAAAACACAGCCTTGATTTCCGGCTGTACGCAATTGAAACCAGTCTCATGGCCACCTGCCGTTGCTAGAGACTATAATAGCGACGCTCTCGGCTGTATGATAAATAAACCCCGTTCCAGCTGAAGCATAGGGGCTTCCCTGCCAGAGACCATAGGGTAATTTTCTTTTGCTCCTGACGATAACTCGAGTACTCTGACCCTGAGATATGTCTTTTGCCGTGGATAATTTTATTTGACAAAATTATGCTCCCCACTGTTTCGCCGTGACTCGCTGAAATTAAAAGGAAATGCGTCTATTGTATAACAACTCCAACATAACGCATCTCTAACCCATTAATCTTGATAACTCCCTTACTCAGTACTTCACTCGTCATGTACAACAATACAAAAAATAATATTACCCACGTGGCACTTAAATCTCTCTCCTCCCTCTTTCTCTCGTTCTGAAAAAAAGATACATAAAATATTCCTACTCACGTGTCTCTTCATTCTCACTCCTTCCCCCTCTCTCTCATCTATAATCTGCCAGGTAAGTAAACAGAACCTCCCGACCTGTCTGACGGGCCACTTGGCCGTCACACATGGCTACCCACGTGTCAACATTTTCAACTCGGGAACTTCTTTTGTCCAAAATTCCGGGGTCTTCCTTTTTAACATTTACACATGAGGTTTCCTACTTAAGCCCCAATTTAAATGAAATCTCGCTATAGGAATAGTTTACTCCTCTGAGCAGTATAGTCCACTTATAACATAAATCTGAACCCTCCGACAATATTTCTCACATTTAAGGCTCAGAAAAATTAACGAACACACCAGGGATTTCCCCATAAAATTACATTAGTAAATACACAGAAATAAATGGTGGTTTTACATAACATTCTACAAATATGGGCACACGTGTTTCTCACAACTTCACACACTCCTATCTACTGCCAAAATCATAGAAAGAATAAGCACACTGTTACATTTACATCGTTCTACAAAGAAAGTAATGGATGGCGCTGGCGTTTAAAACTTTAAGTTTTAATGTCCCCGAAGAAATTAACTACGGGCGAAATTCTAAAAGACCCACTAATAAATAAACGATAATAAATCCTACATACCTATTATCGCTGTTGTTCCCCGCAATGGAGACGATAATACGAAGTCTGTCGGCTGACAATATTTCTTACGATAGAGAACTGGGCCGCCGTTTAACTGGCTATTTATACACACCGGGGCCACTCCTACGCATCATCGCGAAACCCGCGTGTCTAAAAATTGCGTCACATCCTGTGACGGCCGCGTGCTTCCGGACTCGTCATACCGCGTGCCGGAAATGGCGATTATTTCGTAAACAACGAAATCGCGGAAAATCAGAAGAAAGTAAAACTGGTCGAATGTAAAATAAATCTACCGTCATAAAACGACCCCATTTAATTACTCCTCAAAAATACCAAACACGATATATATATTCAAATGAGAAGAAAAAAAATGGTGAAAATTCAAAATAAAAGAACAGGATCGGCCCGGAAATACAAAATAGACGACAGAATCAGGCCGGTTGAAAGACAGAATTACAGTTCGGCATCACAGGTAGTTATTTTTGTTGTCCCCCATAATTCAAAGTCATACAAGAACTGACCTGACGACTGAGTTGAAGATTCTGTTTTATTCTGGACTTCCCAAAAATTTGCCATAAAGAAGCATGTAACACAATACAAAGAAACAATCAAACTGACCCCCTCATGAATTATGATTACTTCAGAACTGATGGCGAGAAACAATGCAAATGATATAAGAAACGTTGGTGGCCAACAAATGTGAAGCAGGGTGTTAAGTTTTAAATACTGTATTTTTGGGTGTGCAGAAACACATTTCACAAACACTGCAGGCTAGTGAACAAATGTATGTGAGCATGGTAATGTGCCAGCCATGATGCTGCTTTCCATTAACTAAGAGGAACTCAGATGGAAAAATGAAACTGCTCACAGGTTTTGAAGAAATCCTGCACAGAGTCTGTGTACATAACCTAAGATGTACATTTTTTCTACGAAGGGGCCTGTACCTTCAAAGGACAATAGAGGGCCCATGGCACAAAAAAAAAAAGGTTAAGACTATAGCACATTCAGAGAAATGGAGCTTGCAACATCCACACTGAAAATGAGAAAGTCGCCAGGAGTTGATGGAGTGTCCAATGAAATGATTAAGAACTTGGGAACCACAGCAAAAACAAAGTTGCTGCAGATCTTCAATATCTGTTGGAACTCAGGCAGAGTTCCACAGACCTGGAGGGAAGCAATCATGATACCACTCCTAAAACCAGGAAAAGACAGTTCCACTGCCTCCAGGTTTGGAAAGAAGGACTTCTGAAGAAACTGTAGTGAATGGTAGGATGTACACATGGGTGAAAGCATACTTGCATAACAGAAGAGCCGGAGTACAACTCAAGAGTAAGAAAACTCTACTGCGTCATGGCGTCCCTCAGGGAGGGGTTCTGTCCCCCACTTTTCCTAGTCTACATCAACGACCTGGAAAAGACAGTTCCACTGCCTCCAGCTACAGACCAATCAGCCTTACAAGCTGTCTCTGCAAAACAATGGAATGTATCATCAACCTCAGGCTACAGTGGTACCTTGAAAGTGAAAACCTTCTTGTACCACAGCAGGCAGGCTTTAGGCAGTGTTACTCTACCGAAGATCAGGCAACTTACCTTTCCCAAGAGATTGAGGATGCGTTCCAAGATAAGAAACTGGTACTTGGATAGATCTAAGGAAAGCATTTGACAAGGTTTGGAAAGAAGGACTTCTGAAGAAACTGTAGTGAATGGTAGGATGTACACATGGGTGAAAGCATACTTGCATAACAGAAGAGCCGGAGTACAACTCAAGAGTAAGAAAACTCTACTGCGTTATGGCGTCCCTCAGGGAGGGGTTCTGTCCCCCACTTTTCCTAGTCTACATCAACGACCTGGTTGCTGAACTACCACATGGAATGAAAGTGGCAATGTACGCTGATGACCTGGTAATATGGTGCACAGATGAGCATGCAACAGTGGCCACCAAACTGCTACAAAGAGCTATAGATTCCTTAACCTCATGGGCAAATAGATGGTGTGTCAGCATCAACACAGACAAGTGCAGCACTACGCTCTTCACCGTATCTCCCAAACAAAAAGCTGGTGTCATCAAGATAAATGAAGAGCTCCTGATAGAAGATAAACAACCCACCTATCTCGGAGTTACATTTGACTAAGTGGAACCACATGGGGAACCAGCGGGAAAATACTTAGTAAAGTTTACCAGCAGGGCATACGACCACACCTGGAATATGGGTCAGCTGCGTGGTGTCCAGAATCAAACACCACATTACAAGAGCTAGATAAGGTGCAAAACCAGGCGCTTAGGGTCATCACAGGGGCAATGAAATCAACGCCTATAGTGGAGATGGAGAAAATGGAGAGGATACAAGCACTGAGACAACGCAGAGACACGAAAGTGCTAATACAGGCAGAAATGTTCCTCTGTATGCCAAGCCATCCACTGAAGGACAGATCCAAAACCTAGCAAATTTGGCGATTGAAAAGAAGCAGCTTTATCCACCAGGCCAAATGATTTTGTAGACAAACCTCAGACCTGCCTGAAGTTAACAGCCCCCTAAAGTCTGTGCCAGAACAAACCCCTTGGAGAGAGGAGCCTGGACTACCAGTACACATCCAGACATAAGTGAAAGGAATATTCGACAGGGATAAACAGAACAGCGTGCAACTTAGGACAATCACTCTCAGTTTCCTGGATGATGAATACCCACAGGACCTCTGGGTCTGAGTATACACGGATGGGTCAGCACAGAATGCAGTAAAGAATGGAGGAGCAGGAGTGTACATAGAATACCCAAACAACACTAGGGATACGGTCAGAGTACCAATGAGGAAATTCTGTAACAACTATGATGCAGAAATCCAGGCAATCAAGGTGGCAACTGAGAAACTGTTGAACACCAATCTCGGTCCACAGCCTGTAGTATTCCTGACAGATGCAAGATCAGCACTCCAATCTGCTGAAAATTGCCAGGTATACAAGCCCTACTTTCTGAACTGTGCAAGCAGCGCAGGGTTGCCATGCAGTGGATACTGTCTCATTGTGGAATACCAGGAAACGAGAAGAGCGGACCGAATGGCTAAAGAAGGTGCTGCAGAAGAGCAACCGGATGTACCAGTTACGTACCATCAGAAGAAAAAGATGATCAAATCAATCAGAAAGCCACCAACACAGGATGGCTACCAAGCTATAGCCGTTTGTGGTCTAAAAAATCCCCCCTCAACTGGGGATCGAACCATGTAGCAAGGAAGCCAGTGCACTACCCGGCTCCCAGCCTAGCATGTGGTGAAGTTTCTAACTACGAAAAAACTTTTCCATAACATCAAGCTGCCATGCAGGTGCTTGTATATCAATGTCTTTGGTAAATGCTTACTTCTTCAACAAGTTAGAAGAATTAGAATGTCAACAACTAACATTCCACAGCATTCAAGACGTGGAAAGAACTTGAGCTGATAGCACGTGACAGGACTTTGCATGTGATTGTTGAAAGCCTATGCTCCTTGGGAAGCGCTTAAGGGTAATGTTTGATGACTTCATTAGTACTGTATGACATGTTTGTCTCAAGACTGAATGACAAATGGGAATAAAATTATTATTTTTTTCTCCTTCACAGTGAATGAAGTGACTCTTGAGTTTGATGCAAGCATCATCAAGCAACAACCAATTACTAGCAAAGATGTGAATGTCCTGGTAGTTGAAGCAAAAGAGCTGATGGAAAAGGAAAAAACTGTTATAGAAAGTGGCGGTGATCCCATGTTAGAGCTGGGTAGTGCTGCCTTGTTTAGATCACTACCAAGCGAGGAAACAGGAAAAAGCCGATTATCTTTTCACAGGGATCATACAAGTTCAATAAGTTGTATTGTTTTATGACTGTTTATATTAAATGTAAACTAATGGTGCTATACTTGCAGTATGGGATTTAGTATAAAGAAACTAACAATTCCAGGTCCTGCATTTAACTTGTCAAGTTTTGTGTTAAGAATAATGATAGGAAGCACAGAAGTAAAGCGCAACTGAACACAAGCACCTCATCACCATTTAAGCATGAGTCACAGTAGAAGCCCCAAGAATTATCTTTGTTCTGTTTCATCCTTTTTTTTTACCAGAGCTACCTATATATTCTCAAAACTTTGTCTAGGATGCATTTTTTTTCATTATTCTTGTGAAATCCATTTCTCAGGGATAAATGGTCTGTCAAGTTTCTTCTTTTTAGGCACTTTTATGTAAACTCAGTATCACATCGAATATTCAAAATTTAGTCATCCAAGGTGCATTACAAACCAATGGAATGTCTTCCTGTCCAGACCGATTAGCTCAAGTTGTTCTTCAAACTGGTATGTTTTTCTTATACCCTGGCGACTCTATAATAAGGACTACCATGTAATGCAATCAGCAGGCTCCTCATTGTGTATCCAATCAATCACCATCGTAGTCTCTTGCTCAAATGGCACTTATCAGTTGCACATTAGTGATCTTGTCATACCACTTCTGTTCCACATACTGTAAAATCTCGCACAATTTTTACCCACTAAAACTCGCGTGCGTATTATACACGAGTACTAAAAAAATGTCATTTTCGATATCGAAAGTAACCTACATTGGAAAGGCTGTCAAGTTTTTGTCACAATTTGAGTGAAAATGGCGCGAAATTAAATGTGCCATGTGTTTTCTTATGTCAGGCTTTGTTGCAAAACGCATTCTTGGTCTTCAATCTATTTTGATATTAAGCTTGGTTGTGAAGTTTGCCATTTTATTATTTTGAGCACTAAAAATGAATTCGAGAAAATGTTATACTGCAGCAGAAAAGCTCTTATTCGTAAAATATGCAGAATCTAACGACAATCGGGCAGCAAGTCGACATTTTTGCATTAATGAGTGCAAAATTTGATTATGGCTAAAAAACAAAGAGCCGCTGCAAGTGTTGCCTAGTAAGAAAAAGGCGAATCGTAGGTCACCGCCAGATCTTCCAGACCTAGAAAAAAACATTATTGGGGTGAGTAGTGGATAGAAGGTATCAAGGCATCGGTGTTTCATACATTGAAATCCAACTTAAAGCTCTGGAACTTAAAAAATCTCGAACAGGCACAACAGCATTTAAAGCGTCATATGGATGGGCAGTTCGTTTTATGAAGTGACATGGTCTTTCAGTTCGTCGAAGAACTACTATCGTGCAGCATCTTCCAGATGACCACGGAAAAAAAAGCTTCTGGAGTTCCAAAAGTTCGTAAGCAAATTGAGAAAAGAACATATCTATGACCTTGCACAGATTGAAAATGCCGATAAAATGCATGACTTTCGATATGCCCTACGACATGACCGCAGACACGAAAGGCATAAAAACTGTCTATACGTACAACTGGAAACAAGAAGTCTTACTTCTCCGTTATGTTAGCGCGCACTGCAGATGGAGGAAAGTTGCCGCCTTTCATAATTTTTAAGAGAAAGAATCTACCAAAAGGAGTACAATTTCCGGAAGGTGTACACATCCGTGTTCATGCTAAAGGATGGATGGATGAAGCACTAACCACTGACTGGTTAAAATGTGTTTGGGCATCACGTCCAGGTGGTCTCCGAAAACAGTCTTCCATGTTGGTACTCGACTCGTTTCTGTGTCATCGGATGCCTTCTATCCAGAAGGAAATGAAGAAAATCAAATCTGATCTGTTTATAATTCCAGACGGCATGACCCGTCTGTTGCAGCCTTTAGACGTTGCTGTTAATGAGCCAATGAAAGATGCTATCCTTCGTAAATGGAATGCATGGTTAAGCGACGGTAAACACACATATACTGTAGGTACCACAAAGTGATTTTTGTTTGCACAGAAACACTAGAGAAAGCAATGCAGTTTGGAAGCTCTTGGAAAACCATGAAATTGGGTACTTTATTTTTTAAAATCGTGACAAAAAATAAAAAAGTTATATTTTTAAAAGTGTAGGGACTTTCGCAAATTTGAAAAAGTTACATCACACCAACTTCAGAGTGCTCCCGTTTTCTTAAATATAATCTTAGAACCTTCTCTGACAAACAGCATACAGTCTGCAATACACTGATCACATAAAAAAGAACTATAGGGCTACATCATGAATAATTATCAATATATTTGAGACCAAAAATTGCAAATCATTACCGAAAAATGTAGTATTTTGCATGAACATCAATTTTCACATCATCATATTTAAAAAAAATATAAAAGGTACAAGCTTTAAATTTGTACATATTAATCTGCATACTACACAAATACAACCCAATTTTTTTTCAGAGGATTTGAACATCTGTTTGTTCTTGTATAATTTTTTAAAATATGTCCAGAGCCCAATTTGTCGCAGGGGAAGAAAAAAAATGTGAAAATTAAGAAAATTTTTTTTGAAAATACTGTCCATATTTTATTTTAAAAATCATTTGTAGGCAATAATTAACAACATCTAAACAATAATTAACAACATCTAAACGATATTTTTTGATAAAACAACTGGTTACTAATACTAGCATTAAAAAATGTTTTTTTAATACCATCGTAGTATGAGTCATATGCAACAGTAAAATTCCAGAAGTGAATTTTCTTTACATGTATAGAGCATTACATGTACTATTATTATATCATACATGTAGTGCATTGAAAATCCGGACGAACCTTAAAACTTGAAAAGTGCACAGCCAGCTTCAATTAAGAAATTAATTAACATGAATACGTGAGTCTGAACTATTTAAAGTGCATTTCATGAAAGCTGTTTATATATATTTATGTTCGAGGTAAGAACTAGTGCCTGCTAGTCCGGACATTTCAGTACACCGTCAGCTACTTTAGTTATGGTATTTTCCGGTTTCCTAGCCTTGACTCAATATGTTGGCCATTGGGCCTTGCGATATCATTCGCTTTTGAGATCATAATTCACCCTATTATGTTGCAAAAGAAACATTCATTTAATTACCAATTAATCAAAACTTGCATTTTTTATTCAAATTGGTAACTTTCTTAGCTTTTCAAGCTCTTGAAAATATTAGATTGATGTGCGAATGTCTGAAGTGGTGATAACACATTCAATCCACGCTATTACACAAACTGTGCTAAATAATATTAAAACTATTGTAAATTTTACATTTGAAGTTCACAACATTGTTAATAAGTGATATACTTACGTATAGTCAACCTCAAATCAGAAGATGTGATGAAGGTTGAACACGAACCAACGTAAGTGGCATGCCGATCTTGATCGACATCGGGGGTGACCCCGGTCGATGTAACAGCCTCGCTCTCCATTTTTCGCTAAAATTCTTGGCTGAGAGAGCGTTACTCAAAGTCAATTCGCTCCACCAGCAAATATCAGAAGTCTTTGATATTTTACAGGAATAAATAAAAATGGCTTCCAAATCTTCTCATACCATGCAAGGAATTATAACACCACTTAGAATGTCAAATCTTGTAAAATTTAAACTTCACTTCGAGAAATCGACATCTTTCCCTGTTTTCTACAGCTTGCATTATACGAAATTAAAGCTATGCATATGCCCTGTTTAATGGTGAAAACTGCATGCAAATCAGAGGTCTGCTGGTCAAGCGAAACCCGTTTGAATGAAGAGGGGGTGAGGCAGAAAAGTGCGGAGTAAGCAGCGCGCCGGGGCCAACTACGCGTAACGTTGCTGTTTATTTTTAATTAGTAAAAAAATACTTCAATAGCTTTTATTATTCGGGAATTAATACATTTCAAAAGAGAAGATAAAGAGTATCGTGATATAAATTTTATTGCAATCTGCTTAATAGCAAAGGGACAGTGACGACTTAAACTCGACGAATTTCCATCAGTTTTCTCCACTTTTGTCCGTTTTCAACAGCACGAAGCGGGCACTTTGTGGTACCTATATACTGCTGGTGGTCGTATGCATCAACCGACTCTCACAGATATCGCAGAGTGGGTACTTGCTGCTTGGAAGAAATTAGATAAGACTATAATTCAACAAGGCTTCCTCAAATGTTGTATTTCGAATAAACTTGACGGCAGCGAGGAGGGCGTTTCATGGGAGAAAGAACATGGGAGATGAAGATGATGGCGATATTTATTATGATGGCACCAATAATGGCATTGACTCGACAACACTATATGAGCTTCTTTCTAGTGAGAGTGATGACGAGGGTGTCCAAAGTACCTAAAATTTAGGTATTGCACACCTATTTATGTTTGTTATTACACTTAGGTACCACAAACTGCTGCTTTGCGGCGGTCGAAAAATTCTGTGACGCGCAAGCGAGGCCCAATTTGGGCCCTTTTCAACCTCGCTCTGCCTAGTACCACAAACAGCCCGCTTCCAGGTGTTGAAAATGCACGAAAGTTGAGAAAACTGATGGAAATTCGTCAAGTTTAAGTCATCACTGCTACTTTGCTATTAAGCGGATTGAAATAAAAGTTACATCACGATACTCTTTATCTTCTTCTCTTTTGAAATGTATTAATTCCCGAATAATAAAAGTTATTGAAGTATTTTTTTACTAATAAAAACAAACAGCAACGTTACGCGTAGCGAAACTCGTCGCGCGGCCAACTCTCGGCTTTTTTGCCTCACCCCGCTTCATTCAAACGGGTATCGCTTGACCAGCAGACGTCTGATTTGCATACGGTTTTCACCATTATGATGGGCGGAGAAATAGCTTTAATTTCGTATAATGCAAGCTGTAGAAAACAAAGTGGAAGATGTAGATTTTTCGAAGTGAAGTCGAAATTTTACAAGATTTGACATTTTAAGTTGTGTTATAATTCCTTGCATGGTATGAGAAGATTTGGGAGCCATTTTTATTTATTCCTATAAAATATCAAAGACTTCTGATGTTTGCTGGTGAAGCGATTTGACTTTAGGTAACGCTCTCTCAGTCAAGAATTTTAGCGAAAAATGCAGAGTGAGGCTGTTACATCGACCGTGACAACTCCCTATGTTGATCAAAATCGGCATGCCACTTATGTTGGTTCGTGCTCAAACTGCATCACATCTTCTGATTTGAAGATGACTATACGTAAGTATATCACTTATTAACAATGTTTTGAACTTTAAATGTAAACTTTACAATAGTTTTAATATTATTTAGCAATTTAACACGATCACATGGTTGTTGTAATAGCGTGGAACGAATGTGTTATCACCACTTCAGAAATTCACGCATCATGATCAATCTAATTATTTCACGAGCTTGAAAAGCTAAGAAAGTTACCAATCTGAATAAAAAAATACATGTTTTGATTAATGTGTAATTTAATGAAGGTTTATTTTGCAACATAATAGGGTGAATTTTGTTTCAAACGCGAAGGATATCGCAAGGCCAAAGCCAATCGAGTAAAGGCTAGGGGACCGGAAAATGCCATAATTAAAAAAGCTGATGCTGTACTGAAATGTCCGGACTCACAGCCAATAGTTGATAGTCTTAAAATTCCCCGAAAAGAAGATATATATATTTATTTATTTAAGGAAGAAAAATATCCCGTTCAACGTTATAATTAGGATACATATTGTTTTCAATTCCAAATAATATGAAAAACTGCCGATATGAGAAAGTGGCATCACAATTGTGTTTATATGTTAAAAAAAAAAAAATCAAGAAGAAACTCTGAACAAGAACAAGCCAGTAATAGTAATAGTACATGTAATTCTCTATACATGTAAAAACAAAAATAACTTATGGAATTTTAATTTTCCAGATGACTCCTACTAGGAGTCATCTGGAAAATTAAAATTCCAAAAGTTATATGGATGGGAATGCAACATGGGTCGAGGTAGACTGCTTGTAGTTTTTTTTCTTTTTTCATAAAGCTACAGACCACAAAGTAACACACTACAAACAGATAAAAAGTGAAATGGAGAAGAGGAAGGAGCAGATAAAATAAAAGTAGAGAATGCAAGAGTGACAACGAAGAACCCAAAACATAGACTTCTTCGTCTTCTTCTTGCAATCGCATCTTTGATGATTACACCGTCAGACGAGTTCTCATGATGAATTCGACTGTTGTTTGAAGTTCCTCTTTAACTCCATATAGCTTTGAGTTTAGTGTTGAGTCAGTGGGCCAGTAT
Organism: Oreohelix idahoensis; assembly: GCA_024509875.1. NCBI lineage: Eukaryota > Metazoa > Mollusca > Gastropoda > Stylommatophora > Oreohelicidae > Oreohelix > Oreohelix idahoensis. The sequence continues at coordinate 318,951 of JAMPIV010001943.1, forward strand.
ATCTTTCTTAACTGGTCATACAGAGGACAGTCCTGTAGAACATGCTCAGCAGTTTGTTCGTTTAATCCACATGTGCACAGTGGTGAAGCAGACAATCGTAGCTTGTGCATGTGTTTATTCAGTTTGTTATGCCCTGTCCTGAGTCGAAAAATAGTTATCTGTCCCTGCCGGTCGAGAGTGTGATAGTCGTCTTTGGGTTGGTTCTGTTCTCTTCTGATAGTCTGGATAGCTCTCTTTTTCTCAAAGTATGTGACTTCATTATCTTCTTGTTCACATTCTCCTCCCTTTTTTGCAAGTTTATCTGCCTTTTCATTTCCGGGTACACCACAATGAGATGGTACCCACTGAAGTATGGTTCTCTTTTTGGCAGCTACCTTGTTTAGTTCATTTCTCAGATGCGGGAGTTTACCACCCTTGAAAGCTTGCAGTACAGACAGTGCATCTGTGAGGATGACTACCTGGTGGCAGTCAGAGTTGGTGTTATAAATCATATTTGCAGCTTGCTCTAGAGCTTGAACCTCAGCTGTATAGTTGGAACAGAATTTACCAGTGGGAATGTGCCTAGTCTCATAGTGGTTGTCAGGATATGAGATAAAGATACCGGCACCTCCATTCCTAACAGCATTAGTTGCTGATCCATCTGTATAGGCATGTATCCATGATTGATCGGGATAGCTTTCTTGGATCATACTCAATGTAGCAGTTCGTTTTTGCAGATCATTATACTCACATCCACTTGTGAGACCACTGACTGATGTATTAATTTGGAGGGCACTGCTGGCCTGTCCCATGGTACAGGGTGGGCTTCAGTGGTGTTGTCTTCATGGATAGGTCTTCTTGATGCTGTCTTATAAGTCTTTTCCCCCGATGCACAAAGCTGCTACGCTTTAGACGTCCCAATGCCAGATCATCTAGTCTTGCCTTCATTGGGTGCATTGGCATACTGTTGTACTTTTCCATCTGGATCATGGTTTTTGTGTCTCTTCTATGGGACAATGTCTGTAATCCAGCAACCTTCTGCATCTCTGTTATTGGTGTAGTTTTCATGGCTCCTGTAATGAGCCTGAGAGCTTGATTTTGCACCTTGTCCAAAGACTGCAGATGTGAGTTAGCAGCTGATGACCATGCTGCTGAGCTAAACTCTAAGTGTGGTCTTATTACTCCGTTATAAATCTTCTTTAGATTTCGTTCATTTGCTCCCCAGTTGGTACCTGCTAATTTTCTGAGTATGCCTAGTCGTCTTCGGGCCTTTCCTTCTGCATTTTCAATATGCTTATTCCATGTAAAATGTCACCCCAAGATAGGTGGGGTAGCTTTCTTCCTTGATCACGGTTGTCCCTAGGTGTATGTTAGCTGATTTGTCCTTGGGGGCGAGGGAGAACAGTGTTGTGGAGGTTTTGTCTGTGTTTATTGTGATAAGCCATTTCTCTGCCCATGACACTAGCATGTCTGCTGCCCGCTGCATTCTATAATTTGCTGTGGTGACATTTTCATCAGCGCACCAGAGTACTAGGTCATCTGCATATAAGGCAGCTTTAATTCCTGCAGGGAGATCTTTCACCAGGTCATTGATGTAAACAAGGAAGAGTGTTGGGGAAATTACTCCTCCTTGAGGTACCCCCTGATGGAGCAACACTTTTCTGCTCTGCAGACCGTCAAGAGTGACTCTAGTTCTCCTGTTATGCAAGTATGACTGGATCCATTTCATCATGTTGCCTTGGATTCCACTTCTCCTAAGTTTTGCAATGAGGCCATCTTTCCACACCTTGTCAAAGGCCTGCTTGAAGTCGACCCAGATCGTTAGGACCTTTTTCTTCTCCTGGAAGGCATCTTCTATTGCTTGAGACAAGTAAGTAACTTGGTCTTCTATACTGTAGCATTCTCTAAATCCAGCTTATTCCGGCACCAGGATCTGCTCAGACTCTAAATACCATTTCAATCTGTGGTTGACTATTCGCTCCATAGTCTTCCCAACACAGCTTGTGAGACTGATTGGCCGGTAACTTGCAGCCTCGGTCTTACATTTCCCTTTCTTTAGTATGGGTATTGTGATGGCTTCTCTCCATACTTGGGGTACCGTTCCTTTCAACCAGCTGTGGTTGAATATCTCAAGCAGTTTTGTCTTTGCTGCTGAGCTCAGATTTACTAGCATTTCATTGCTGATTTTGTCTGGGCCGGGTGACTTTTGAAACTTAAGCTTGGAAATAGCCTTCTGTAGTTCTCCTAGTGTGATGGGTTCCCTCATTGGGGCAGGAGTATCTGTCTGTCCCATGGTTGCCAGTATTTCTTTTCTTATCTCTCTCTGATGATCTACGTTAATGGGTAAGTTGCTTTCTGAACTGTATCTTCTAGCAAACAAGTCTGCAGCTTGTTTTCCTCTGAAAAGTTTGCCACCTTCATCCAATGTGATAGTCTGCCTAGGTGAGGAACGCTCTTCATTTAGAGACTTGACTAATCTCCAAAGTTTCCTGCCGCCTTTCTCAAGGTTCAGCGATGCCGTTTTAGTTCTCCAGCTTTTCCGTTTTTCTTCTAGCTTTGTTCTCTGAAACTCTGCTACAGCCTTTTTCCATTTGTTGTGAGTTTCAAGTGAAGGCTGAGACTCTGCATCCTTTCTAGCCCTGTCCATAGCTTCCTGACGTTCTTGGAGTGTGCTGGACCAGTATGGTTTGTAGTTACGCCGGCATCCTTTGGGAATGGTTTCTTTTGCAGCTTGTAGTATGCATCTGTTGAAGTCTTTTACCACTTCATTAATGTCTCTGTTCTGTACCTTGAGGGTAGACAGCAGCGTGTTCACCTGATGCCTGAATTAACCCCAGTTGGCTTTTTTGTAGTTCCATCTTGTAATGGCTGGGCCTGTACTGAGAGTTGCACTCTGGACAGTAAGAAAGATTGGGCGATGGTCGCTTCCCCCTAGTTGGTCTCCTACTTCTCTACTAATAGATCCAGCTATATCTGGTATGGAGAAGGCAAGATCTGGTGTTGAAGTTGTGTGCCATCCTCTGGAGTAGAAGGTAGGAGTATCTGTGGCTTTATTGACCAGGATTAGGGAGTGATCATCTTGCCAAGTTTCAACCTCTTCAGATGGTTATAGCCCCAGCTCTGGGAGTGGCTATTAAAGTCTCCAACTGCTATAAAGTTGGTGGCTGGTACCTGTATAGAGCTGAGACTCAGGGGTTTGTTGTTCGGACAGTAATAGTTCAGGAGTTCTATTTCCGTCTTGTCTACCTTTATCTGCAACAGCTGATATTCTGCTCCGTCCATGTAGGTTTTCCTTTCGTGTGCAGGAATGTTATTCCTTACAAGAGTAAGTACTCCTCCTTTTCGTCTATCTTTTCTGTCGGATCTGAAGCATTGATATCCCCTTATTTTAAAGGTTTGATCTGCTTTCAAGTGAGTCTCTTGGATACAGCAAACACTGACTTGCTTCTCATACAAGATGTTTTCCAGCTCTGTCTTTTTGCTGTATCCAGCCTGCTTGCTGTTCACTCCCTCTGCATTCCAGTGCATCATGACAAGTGGCACTCTGGGTTTCTCTTTTTCTGTTTTGTTTTGGTCAGTAGTTCTCCTCCGCCGTCTGCTGACTCCACAAGACGGTCTAGAGGGTCCTCCAGTAGCTGAGGGTGGGCTCTGTCGAGGCTCAGAGCCCGGCACTGCACCTGCCTGGTGGAGCTCCACAGGGCGAGCACCAGTACGAGATTTATTTGACGGTGTACTCTCCATAGAAAAAAAAAAAAGCGAGTTGCGTGATACTGTGGTTTCCGGTGCGCCTTCTGGCCCAGTATCTACGACTTTAGCACCTGTTCAACGGGAGAGTGGGCTCATCCCTAATCTGTTTATGTTCCCAGTAGTAGACTATTCGCAAGCAGCCTGGGGGTGTCACTGCTCTGCACGGACCTTGTTTACCGAGGCGGCGTCCGAGCTCGTATGGTGAAAATATGGTTGCGTTATCTTCAAAATAGCCCTGTCTTTCCCATGGCTTTTCTGCCATCCTGCAACTTTGAGTTAGGGAGTTCTGAGCTCCAGTCTCTTTCCCAGGCATTTTATCCTGGCCTGGCACGCATACAGAGGACCCCACTTCTGGTTCTAAGTTAGCAGTTGGGGATAGGTGGGGTAGCACACTGTGCATTCCCCGTCATCCACGGGGGCTCTCCAACTATGCAGAGCTTGCACAATGCTGTGCTCTGGTTCTGGGCTCTCCCAAGGAATCCTCACGTCCTGCACAGAGCTACTTCCAGATACCCACCACCTGCCAACCCTCCATTGTAGAAATCTCCTGCATGCGGCCATCCAGTCAAGAGCCAGTATTAAGTCTGGTGCCCAAGTGATCCCCCCAAGCTCAGTGTGCAATGCTGGGTTCTCATCATGCTGCAACACAGGGGGGATTGTGATGCTCAGCCATCTCTCTCAAACCTGCACCGATAAGTGACATCGGGGACTTAACTGTGCCTCAGTACTGGGAGGCCCCGTTTCCGGGTACACCACACACAGCCAATTGAGGCAACGGTCGCCGTGGGCGTGTCTTCAGTGGGGAAGTTGTGGAGTCTTCCTGTCCATGTTCTTGCACATCCTAACACTGCCCGCAAGACATCGGAGGTTTGGAGAGTGGCCTTCTCTGCTTTTTTGAGCCGGGGTGGGCTCCCCGGGCAAGTCTCGATGGGGATCGGGACGTATCCACGCGCCAGTGGGCCCAGCATCGGCCGCATCTGATGGAAGACTTGCTCTGCCAGGTTTGAGTTAGTAAATTCCAACTTTGTCATCTTCATGGCATTGTGATGCTGGGGTGCCTGTGGATTTCCTACCGCCCCGGGTAGAAGCCAGAAGTGTACTGTGCCAGCTCTGGGGGAGATAAAGGGGGTGTTTCTGCATCTCCTTTTGATACGTAGCCAAGGTAGGGCTCACAGTGCTCTTTCCCCGCCACCAAATTGCCTGCTGGTTACGCCGAGTTCTCCGGGGCTCTAGGCATGTGACCAAGAGTTGAAGGCAATAGGATCGTCACGTCCTGAGTCTCTGTGCCTGTACGATGGGTTCCGATCTTCAGGGAGCAGTCCACACTCGTTCCCACTCCCAAGACTTGTTCAGTATCCATCTGGCTCCTTCCCACCCACAGAGGGCGTGTACGGTGTAGTGCACCGGTTTTATTATCGAGGTTTGCTCCTCTAGATCCGTTGTGTTTAGCCTGAGGATTCGCACCCTCAGTTACCAGGACTACCTCGAGGAGGGTGTGGCTCTTCACCACGCACAACGATCTTGGGGTATGAGAGGTTTTGCTAGGCCAAGAGACTAACACCGCAATGGTCACTCCTTTCATGAACAAGAATTCACTAGGCCTAGGGTGAAGCAAGGGGGGAAACCCACTACCCACAACACCAGCACATCATACCCCCTGTCTGTAAAAGACTTTGCCCCAAACATAGACTGAAATGGAAAATACGGAGTAAAGAGTCAGAGAGGGCAGTCAAAGAAAAAATTAAACATCGAATAACTGACAAGAAATAGGAGGAAAAAAGAGAAAGATATTAAAAATGCAGAGAAGAAGATAGAGTTATATAAAACAATCATAAGCCAAGGGGGTCTGTGCACCACAATGGAGGGTGTGGATAAAATTTGTAAAGGGCGATTGAATGATAAGGACATTAATATTGAATGATAAGGACATTAAACTATCAGGAAATATCAAAGAATTGTATTTTGGACTTCTGAAGCATTTAGGTTGTGAGGCGTCATTGCCCTCTCACACGGAAAGAGTGTGCCATGATCATTCTTCTCCAGTTAAAAAATGTCTTTTTAAATGCTAATAACCAGTTGTTTAAAAAAAATATAGCGTTTAGATGTTGGTAATTATTGTTTAGATGTTGTTATTTATTGCCTACAAATTTTTTTTAATGAAATATGGACAGTATCTTAAAAAAAAAAATTTTTCTTCATTTTCACACTTTTTTCTTCCCCTACGACAAATTGGCCTCTGGACACATTTTAAAAAATTATACAAGAACAAAAAGATGTTTAAATCCTCTGAAAAAAAATTGAGATATATTTATGTAGTATGCAGATTAATATGTACAATAGAGATGGCTACTGTGTGTATGTTTCGAATCAATGTTTCGATACAGTATCGTACCCGAAAGATTCGATACAGAGCCTTCTTGCCGTGTAGATACAGTGTCAGTTCCTGACTGTTTTGCAGAGACGCACCGTCTCACGCAGATTCGTCACATAGCCTGTTTCGTGTATCAAAACTGCAGTTTCAGTTCCCGTCTGCCTCGCTGTTTTGCAAAGAGGCACATTGTATCATTGTCTCACCTTCAGGGGCCTTTGTAAAAATGTGTCAAGCGTGCGGTACATTAGGCGTTCATAATAGTATGGAAAATCAAACAAGTCAAAAATTTTTTTTTTAAATAATTCCTCAGGACTGAAAGAGGCTTACTACTACTAGGTGTCTGCTCAGTTTGAGTTGAATCATTGTCGCTGACTGTACCTATTCTAGTTTTATATAATGTGTCATTATTACTGTTATTATTATTTTTTTTTCTCACTTTTACTGCAGCTGTCAGCATGTTCCCCTTGCATATCATCATAATGAAAACGACTGTGTAAAATTCTTAACAGTGGTCACACGAAATACCATAGATTTGTACTAACGAGAATAAGTAAATCTGCATACTAGGGTGTCACGACTCATGTCTCATTGTTTCAGTTAATTTACTTGTAGTCTGCTGTTTCGAAACAGTTCCATAGTTCATTTCATCCAAGCGCTCATTATATGCATGTTACGGTACTCTTGATTCCTGACTTCAGGCGCTCTCTTAAGAAAACGTGTTTTGTTTATACATAAAATAGTGTTTAAAACTTGTGTTCAACCTCATTTAATCTTCATTTATGGCGGGGAGAAGCCCTGTTTGGGATTATTTTGTAAAGATCAAAGACAACAAAGTAAAATGTAACGTGTGTTCTGGTATTTTATCATTCAAGGGTTCGTCAACTTCAAGTATGACTAGGCACTAGAGATGGCTACTGTGTGTGGAAACAATGCTTCGAAACAGCGAGCGGATTCAACACTTCCTGCTTGTTTGTTTCGTCTGCCTCGCTGTTTTGCAGCGACACACTGTCTGAGCCTATGTAAAATTTGAATCAACCGTTCAGAACATTAGTATGGAATATCAAACATGTCATATTTTTCAGGGATGTGTTATGATGACTTGATTTTACAAGTGATATTATTTTTGCTGAGAAGTTATAGACACTGGAAATTGTGTCAGTGCTGCAGTTGTCAATGTTTTAGGCGCTATGTTAAAGTTGAAAGTGTCCGTGTGTTCGTATAAATGTAATATACACTTTATTAGCTCTGCTGATATGTGTACTCGGTGTGGATTTGAATCATTGTCTACCAAATCTAGCTTACTCTAGTTTGATATCATGTGTTATTATTACTGTTATTATTATTGTTGTTTTTTATTATTTTCCCATATACTGCAGCTATCATCATATCTACGTTTTATTACATCATAATGAAGACTTGTGTAAAAATATTGAATTGTGGTCACACAAAACGCCATAGATTTTCACACGTGACAGTAGCGCGCAAGAAAAAACAGAGGAGATTTTCTCACAGAGTTCATGTATAGAAATGTATACTGTCTATTAGAGACTTCTTTCTCCCCGATACGGGCAATAGTGTCGTTGTGTCGACACACTGTTTCGAAACAGTTTAAATCACTGCGCTGTTTCGAAACAGTAGAGTGTGTCGATTTGCCCACCTCTAATGTACAAATTTAAAGCTTGTACCTTTTATACTTTTTGAAATATGATGTGAATATTGACTTTCATTCAACAAACTATATTTTTCGGTAATGTGTTTTGCAGATTTGCAATTTTTGGTCTCAAATATATTGATAATTATTCATGATGTAGCTCTATAGTTTTTTTTGTGTGATCAGTATATCCCAGACTATATGCTGTTTGTCAGAGAAAGTTGTAAGATTATATTTAAGAAGACGGCAGTGTTCTGAAGTTGGTGTGATGTAACGTTTTCAATGTTGCGAAGTCCTTACATTTTTTAAAATGCTATAAATTTTTTATTTGTTGTCCTATTTTAAAAAATAAAGTACCAAATTTCCTGATTTACCAAGGGCTTCAAAACTACATTGTTTTCTCTGGTGTTTCTGTGCAAACAAAAATCACTTTGTGGTACCTAGTAAATGCAGTAAAAATTAATGCCGCAATATAAATACTTAATGATTATCAAAGGGAAAGCAAAAATAATTTGGCCAACATTTTTTGTATTAAAAATAAAATACAGTAGAACTCCATTTATCCGAACCCCAATTATCCGAACACTTTTTCCAGAAAAAAAAATCAGGCACCACCAGTCACGTTAGACTATATTTCTGAATATTTTGATGCGGCAAGCTTCAAATGTGTGCAAACAATTTGTAGAGGATGGGATGGGCTAATGGTCGGTCGTTTATGTACAGGAAGTCAGTTAGATCATAAAGTCAGTTAATATCTGGTTTACCAATCCAGTGTACGTGTGCGTTCTAGGCAGAACACTGGCTAAACAGACAGTTCAACTTAAAATAATTGTGTCTGCTCTACTACAGCAGAATAATTTTGGTGTACAAGTATTTCTCTGTGCGATATGGCATCTTCCAGTAGGCCTAAAGCATATAAAAGGAACCGCAATGTTTTGTCAGTTGAAACGAAAACAGAAATTATCAAGAGACTAGGAAAAGGTGAAACTGTGTCTTCACTTTCAAGGATTTTCAATGTTGGGAAAGCTACCGTCTCTGACATCAAAAGTAACAAGGATAAAATTATGAGTTTTGCATCGAAATTGGATAGTGAAAATGGGTCGAAGAAACGTAAAACCATGAGAAATGCGAAAGATTTGAAATTGGAAGAGGCTTTGTATATATGGTTTGTGCAAAGAAGAAGCAAAGGGGAACCTATCTCTGGCTTTCTATTGTGTGAAAAGGCACTACAGTTCAACAAACAACTTGACGGTCCTCCTGACTTTAAGGCTAGCCAGGGATGGTTAAGAAACTTTAAATCTCGTCATGGCATACGAGAATTGGAGATTCAAGGGGAATCTTTATCTAGCGATGCAACTGCCGCTGAAAATTTTAAAGAAACATTCTTGGCTTTTTTTGGAAGAAGGTTATTCACTCGATGATGTATATAATGCCGATGAGACTGGCTTATACTGGAAATCATTGCCTCAAAAATCACTTGCATCTCAGCGTGAAGCAGCTGCCCCTTGGTTTAAAAAGTGCAAAGAGAGAGTAACAATTTTGATAGCCGCGAATTGCAGTGGAAGTCATCGTTTACCGGTGCTAATGATCGGCAAAGTAAAAAAAAACCACGTTGTTTAAAGAATGTGACATGTCTCCCATTGTGCCACAAAGCACAGAAGAGTGCTTGGATGAATAGTGAAATATTTCTTGATTGGTGAAGAGGTCGAGAGAACAAGAAAAGAAAACTGGAAACGTAATTCTTCTACTGGACAATGTACCATCTCATCCAGAGACGGATACATTGAATGCAGTTGATGCAAATTTTAAAGTAATTTTTCTGCCTCCCAATGTAACAGCACTGATTCAACCAATGGATCAGGGTGTTATAGCAAAGCTTAAAAAGATGTACAAGAAGGAAGTCCTGCGTCGTTTATTGTTGGCTGAAGATGAAGAAAGTGTGGTGGCGTTTTCCTAAAAGCTTAATCTCAAAGACTGCTGCTATATGATAGCTGATGCTTGGACCACCCTGTCACAAGATAATCTCAACAAGGCTTGGAATAGATTACTTGGGAAAAAAGGAGGCAATGAAACTACTGCAGTGGACACAAATGATGATTGTATAAATGAAGTTGTGGAACTGTTTCAAGCAATGCCCGGATTTTCGGACTGTGACAAAGATGATGCACACTTGTGGCTAGAAGATGATAATGATTCTGGTTTTCAGTTTTTGAATGACGAAGAAATGTTGTCTTTTGTGCAAGAAGAAAACCAAATACATGTAGTGACCGATGATGAAGACTCGTCAGAAGTACATGATGTACTTGTAAATTATGAAGATAACCCAAAACGTCGACCAAGTCCCGAAGAAGCCTTTATAGCACTAGAAACAACGATGGCTTGGTACGAGCAAGAAGATGACAGCTGTCCTACACAGCTTCTGCTGTTGAAGAGAATGCGGGACTTAGCAGCCAAAAGGAGACTATCCAGTTTGGTGCAAAAGAGGATTCCTCATTATTTTAAATAGTGGGCTACATCTGTGCAAGTACATGTATACGTAAGTTGTGCCTGGTTTTGAATCGTTTGTAATGTTATTTTGAAAATATTTCTCTTTTTAAAGAAACATAAATAATACTGTACAAGTAGTACATGCACTGCAGTGTAATGAAAGATTTTGGTGATACAGTGATCTAATACAGTGTGGGTATTAATTTAACAGTACAAGTAAATATGTTTTATAGTGTATTTTCCTTGTGATGGTTAATTATTTTTAGAAATATATGTACATGTACTCGATACATTATGTAATCCAATTATCCGAACATTTGATTATCTGAACGATGCTCGGTCCCATGGGGTTCGGATAAATGGAGTTCTACTGTAACACAATCATGCAATTTGTCCTCTTCCCGTCCCTCCCAACAAATTTCTCTCAGGTAACCTCTTGGTTTCTCTGTGCTACCCGAACAGAATGTGAGTAAAGGACAGCTACAGTACAGGCCAGTGCCCTGAGAGGAGATTCACTTGAGGACTTTCTGAACACACAATTATCTTTTGATGCAGCTGACCTCAAGTGACAGTGAGTTGGACACGGACTATTTCTTTGTTTATAAAAATTAAATTTTAAGCAGTAAAGGTTGTTTCAATCAAGAAAATAACCATCAATTTGAATTGTACAACTCAAATTATTTAAATATGGAAGTTTTCAGCTCTATAGCTGCAATATTCATGATTTTATGACAACATTTGGAATTTCGTGAGATTTTTCTTCCAAACTGCAAATTTAGCCTTTGATTTTGATCCATTTTCACATAATGCAGTTTTATAGTATTCAGTATTTCATGTGGCTCAAAAAAATTAAGCATCAAGTATATAATGTTCTCTTTAAGCTCAATAAATCTTATAGCTTTCCTGTGTGTAGTTTTTGATTTATGAGTGCATGAAAATGCATATTTGCACTTTGTGAGCACAACAATGAGACTTAAAATTGTATCTTTTGTCAATTTTGATGGACCATAATTCCTTTAATTGATTTGTTGTACTTCCCATGTTTCTTTTCTGCAATAAGGACTTGTATGACTTTGTACAAAAAGCATTATTGACTTGGTAAGTGTTTGTTGACTGTAGTTATGATTGTGCAAAGTCAGGCAATTTGTTCAGTGCGAAGATGTTTGAAAAATTTTGTAATTCCCCACAATTTTTAAATGCTGTAACTCGGTTGTTTGATGTCCGATTTTTAAAATTTAAAAAGGAAATTTCATGGCTTAAAGAGATCCATTAAGATCTATAAACAAAGACACTGTAAAAACAAAATGAAAAATCAGTTTGTGGGACCTATTATACTTCGTTTTTTAACGTTTCATAAAATAAAATCTTGAAAAATGATGGTGTGTATTTTACACGAATTTCCATTTTACCAGAAAATTTGGGGCTAAATCAAGCATGCGTATTATCATCATCTCATCTCAACCCATCATTGGTCGTAGGGGTGCCATGGTGGAAGCATCAGCAGACAGGGTCCTCCACTGCTCTCTATTCTCAGCAATGCGTACAAGTGTGGAAAAACCATGTCCTGCCCATTCTTTGATGTTATCAGCTCAGGATTTTCTTTGCCTTCCTCTTCTCCGTTTACCTTCGACTGTTCCCTGGAGGATCGTTTTCGAAAGGGAGTCATGACGAGTTACATGCCCAAACCAGGCAAGCTTTCGACGGTTCACTATTGACAAAAGTGGTTCTTGGTGGCCTGCATAGGTGTTTATTTTCTCTCTAACATAGACATTTGTTTTGTGCTCTTTATAGCAAATGCGCAAAATTCTTCTATAACATTTATGCTCGAAAGCCTGAATCCTTCGCTCTGTATCTGCAGTGAGTGTCCAGCCCTCACACAAGAGAATAGATAATACAAGTGATTTGTATAATTTGATCTTCACAGGAAAACTGATGTTACTTTTCCAGATCACATTCAACCTTGTCATGGCAGCTGAGGCCATCTCAAGTCTTGTCTTGATTTCTTTACTTATCTTCCATCACTACATATAGTGGACCCCAGATATTTAAAGGTGTTAACTTCTAACGTTTGCCCATTTAATGTAATGTTGGTCGGAACATGTTTCTTATGGCTATTCACCAATATCTTGCTTTTTTCTATATTAATTTCCATCCCATACGTTCTTGTTACTTTCTCCAGCCTAGAGGTAAGGTCTTGAAGTTCTGATTCTGTTCCAGCTATCAGATCAATATCATCAGCAAAACGTAGATTACACAGAGGTCGGCCTCCAATCGATATGGTTGATTTATAATTGTAGAGAGCCTCCTGCATAATATGTTCTAGATATATATTAAAGAGCACTGGTGACAGGATACATCCCTGGCGAACTCCTACAGTTGTTTTGAAAAATTCTCCAATGTCGTTGCTTGTAAAAACAGCACTGCTTGCGTCCTTGTATAGTGCTTCAACGATATCTATGATGTTGGTATTAAACGTATGCGTATTATACACGAGTGCATATTATACATGAGATTTTACGGTAAGCACCCATTTATAAAAGCCTGTAGCTTTTTAGTTGCTCATGTTTCAGAGCCATACTATAGGACTGACTTGACAGGAGCGGACAACCAAATTATAAATTGTGCCTCCCCTGTTAATTATGGAAATCATTTCAGTCTCTTGGTTTTTACAAAACACTGTATATAACTATGGTTGCCAGATGGCCAAGTCTGAAACTTATTTCTCTGCTGTTATACATAACTATGGTTGCCAGATGGCCAAGTCTGAAACTTATTTCTCTGCTGTTATACAAATTATGTTAAATGATGATTTTATATGAAATAAAAGTTATGACAGTATAATCTTATCATCTTGGCACAACTGTTTGTCACTTGTGGATAAAATTTATTCTAATACCTCCTCTCACCACACCACTCTTTCAAACCACCTGCCACCCTTTAGCAACATTAACAACACACACGACAGAGATTAAAGACAAATGAACAAGCAGCACAAGAATAATTGTTTATTGACAGAACATTTATCGCTTTCCTCCAACACGTGGTGCTTTGGCCGCAACCTGCTTGGCTGCCTTCTGTTGTTTCTGCTGTTTGGCTGGAGCAGGCTGAAACATGAAGCAGGTATAACAATTTAACATGTGAACAAGTAAACATTACAGAACAGATAAATCTGCTTACAAAAAACTACATGTGCAGTTACAATAAAGCTCTGTGGTTTCCATACATCCCATCCTATACATTTCGTGAACAATGGAAACATGCAATAAGCAGGCACCTAAAAATATTTCAAAATGAAGTTGGTATGACTTTGGCAGAGCAAAATGCTAATGAGATAACTAAAGTTCTTGGAGACTTGCAAACTGCTCCGCAATGTTGTAAAACGTTGAATAATTTTCAGTGTGATATTTGCACAGCTGCCTGGATGCCGCACATATATATGGTGAGAATGAGGATGTATGAAGCTAGGCGTGACATAGTTTTGAAGATAATGGCAGTCTGCGCTCTGCTTTTCTTGCCAGGTGTTCTTTTTCCAAGAATGTGTGTAATTATACACTTATAATAATTCTCAAATGTATAGCATTACCCTAGGTACCTAACAGTGCAACACCTCCATGAAAACCATGTAACAAACAGAAGAACATTATTGAAGTGCACTCCACATATAAAGGAACATGTAATATCTATTGAGTGAATGCTGCAACAACTACATATATTCTCCAACATTGGGAAGACCATCATGCAAAAACTCAGACTGTTGGTTATGGCCGAGGAAAGATAAATGAGACATTGAACAGTGTGTGCAACAACTTAATCATCTTCACCCTCCCCCCACGAGGTTGCCAGCCCTATGCACAGCCCGTATTATTCAACTTATGCTCAAGGCAACAGTCTTAATTTCTTGGTCTCACCAAACCCCCAACAACTACGGAGTGCAGACAAGAATACATGATATGACAACAGGAAACACCTGTTTCTGACTAACGCCTTAGATGCCTCGACATGAAAAAAAATAAGCCACAGGAAACAACGTTTGTAATCAAATAAAACGCACTAATATCAGGATATTTCGAAACAATATGAAGGATAACTTTCTCATATCCTGAGGAATGCCACCACCCCCACCAATTATTCAGCTTAACCCAATCAATTCCCTTCAACCTCATTTTGCAGTTCAACATCAGTTTCTGTTTCCACTTATGAATTTCAATGAATCACATCATAACAATTGATTAAAGTTTATGCTGCAGTCGCATTCAGTGATGTTACTATTCTCTGAAAATCCACACACAACAGAAAAATAAACGTAACCACGAGAATCATCTTGGTTAAGCCTTTACAGTCAACAGCCCTGCTATTTCAAAGCTCCAACGACCAAGCAAAGGGACATAACATTTTCTTAACTATTTATGTTTAGACCGTGGGAGCTTATACATCTGGAATAATGCCATACAAGTAAATGTGAGCCTCTGTCCATTGTCTACAATTTTATTAGTCCCTGCATCGATTTTTCCACTTTTACTATCGTTGATAACTGGGTCATAGTCCACATGGAAGTAGCATTAATCAATTTCACTATCGGATTAACACAGAAATGTAGATCTAATCCTTCAAAGTTCAATTAAAATTTCTTCCACTAGATTGAGTGGCAGCCGAGAAATAGCATAATCATAAACAACAACAACAACAAAAAAAAAAAAAAACTGCCATAGATATCAAATATTACCACTATCTAAAAGCAGAGTAGGGCCTACTGGAAATCACAAAATGTGAGATACTGCCTAAAAAACCTGTCTCTATACACTACAGGCGAAACCACGAGATATCATGGCATGTTGTGTGTAGAGAAAAAAAAAATTGTATTCAAACTGCCAGAATACAGTAAAATTAGCACAACCCATCAAAAGCAAAGATCTGCCTAAGTTATGTGACATTTGAGATGATGATATAATCCGTTTAGCTGTGAGCAGGTAGCTCTTGACAGCCCATTGCCTCTCCGACAAAGGTGCAAGTCTTCCTCAGTTGTTGTGATATGTGTAGAGTGTATTGTGGATGGTTGGGTGCGATGGGAGTAGCTGGCATTGCAGGTCTGTTAGTCTTGGGCACTGTAACAGGTGTTCAACCGATTCCTCATGGTGGTGGCAGTGCCTACAGTTTGGTTCACGTAGTGGGTCTATTCTATTTAAATGTTTATTGACAGGGGCATGGCCTGTTCTCAGCTGGAAAATTAGACTCTGACCTCTTCTTTTCAGTTAACTGGATCTTGAGGGTTTGGTTTAGCTTGATGTATGAAGAATGGACGCCCTGTCTGGGAGGAAGCCCACTGGTTTAGCCATTCTTGCCTATAATTGTTTCTCAGGATCTGTTGGCAGGTTTGCAGTGTGGTACTTGATGGGAACTTGGGCAGTGCTGCTCCTCTTTTGGATAGTTTATCGGCTTTTTCATTTCCTGGGACTCCGACATGCCCTGGGATCCACTGGAGTGTAACTTCGACGCAATAGGAAGTGAACAGTTGGTCAATAAATCTACAGATGATATTAATATTAGGAGACATTTTGCTTTCTAAGACTTGGAGTGCTGATTTTGAGTCTGAGAATATAACAATATCCTCAGGTGGAATGATGCCACTTTTAAAGTCTGAGATTATCAGGCACAATGCTTTTTCTAGTGCTGTTATTTCTGCATCATAGCTGGAACTAATTTCTCCGCAAGGGCCAAAGATGCGAGGGTGGTCTTCTGGGTGCTGGTTGGGGTATTTTATCACTGCGCCATGTGACATTTGCGAGGAAGGTGGAAAGAATAGGTAGAGACCCAGAATAAATTATTTTCCACTCAAGTGCTTAACTGCATGTATGGAGAGAAAAGGTCAAATCTATGCAGTCTGGTATGCACCTTTGATCTGTAGTTGTATGTACAGACCACACCATTTAATGACAGGAATGAAGGTTTGCTTATTAATGAACAATAAGAAAGAAACTCAATGATCATAAATTGTCTCTAAAATTAATTTACCTTGGTTGCCTTTTTCTGGGCCTCCTTTACCTTCACTTTCTCCTTGTAGGCTCTGAATGAAAGAAACAATCACAAATTAAGTTCCATCTCCACAAAGAGAGTGAAAAACAAACGCTCTCTCCTTTAGGAGTATAGGAACTGGCATTCTTGCAAGAAAGCCAGTGTCAAGCTCTGCACAAGCTCTTTCAGTAGAGGTTTTGTCTTTCAGTTCTTAACAGGAGGAGGTTGCAGTCGCATGCAAATATACTTTCACACCAGCCACCATCTACTGGTTCTGCTCTTTGTGTTATCAAATACATTAGATGCCACACTGTAAATTTAAAACTAGCATTAATTAATCAAGCCACAGGACACTGTTTTAGCAAAAGTGCAGTTTTTAAAAAGAATGTGTTTCTGTTTGAAATTTAAGAGTTATTTTTGTCCTCACAATACTGCCAGATGGGTGTAAAAAAAAAACCATACAAACAAAAGAGCTAACAGTAGGCATACTCAAACCACAGTGAGAAAGTTTTAGTCGGAGGCTAACATGGGTAACAAGAAATTTGAGCTGAAGGTTTTGTTTACAGTTCTTGGCGTAATTCAAAACTCCATGGCCAAACCCACCAGAAATCCTGAATATGGCAGTGTTCTAAACATGAAAAGACATTATAAAATGTCATTAATGGCCTGAAAATATGGACAGTTCAGATAAGGAAATGTGATTATGATTAGGACAGTTCTCTCAAAGAGTGACGAGACAGACACCAACTTTAATTATGACCAATGCTTGCAATGGAGAGATGGCAGGAAAGGTCTACTGAATGAATCGTAGGTCTAAAGGGTTATTAAAAAATAAAATCTTGATCAAATGTAAAGATACTATCGAAATTCTTTAAGGTCAAACTATATGAATTTATGCTGGACAACATTTTTCTTCAGATGGCGTGAAACATTTTATTTATATGTTTGACGAGGGGACGGACATAAAATAAAAATAGGACAATGCAAAAATTCTTTTAATCATAAATATGGCAGACATCTGTAGTCTCACTATTAAAAATTGGAAAATAGGATATTTTCAGAGCAGAGCGACAAAAAATTATTTTCACATTAAAAACAATGGTTTGAAACCTGAAACACCGCTTCAAGCAAATTTCTACAAATTACTATTACAATATTTGACACATAATGGAGTGTAAAATGTTGCTCAGTGTCTTCTTTCAAAGAATTTTATGATTTCACAGAACTGGAGAACTGCAGATCTTTTGGGCCTCATGTTTCAAAATTTCTCAACGCTGTGAAGGTTAAAGGCTGAAGTGTTGATTTTGTACAAAGTTATATTTTATTGAAACAAAATCAGGATGGAAAAAATGGAAATAAAAAATACTGCTTATTTATATGCTTTGGTCCACCCCTTGCTCCTGGAACTGTCCCTTTAAATAGTTTTTGACCACCTGTCTGATATTGACATTTAGCCATATTTTGATGTCTATCTTTATTTGGCCTCACAGCTGTTAAATGATGTCTTCCACAACACATTACTTGACAAGTATTTCGGTCAGTATTTGGTTACAGGAAAGCTATATCAGTGATTTGTTTTTAAATTGTCCCTTTTGGGGTGCAAAATTGGCGGTGCGCCCTTACGATAACTTTCCCCGGATGGTTCTCTGTTTGATTGCCGCCAAGTCTATCACTTATATTTGTTATTGTTGTCCATCTTTATGTCCAATATATATATTTATTTATGTATTACTCACAGGACTCAGGTTTCCTTCATTTAAGAGTTTATCAGTATGTGACTTTAACCAACTAGTCCATTCTGTTCGTTTTCCATTACACATCACTGGACACAAGTATTTCAGCCTTTATTTGGTCTATAAGTGCTGATAGGAAAGATATAGCAATCAAACCTTTAAACTGTCTAGATAGTTCACGGGTCATACCGTAGTTGTGTGAGTGTAGTGAGAACGATCTCGACCAATGATGCACTTTTTGGGGTGCAAAACTGCCTGTGTGTCCAAGGTGATGTTGTCATTTGGATGATTCTTGGTTCATTCCCGGTAAGCGTAACATTTCCTTTCCATTGTCTGGTGTCCTTTCTACCCAATGAGTGTTTGTTCATTACTTATTCATTTAAATATTCCACACTTTCGTTTGTAACAAAATTTGTAGCCTATACATTTACTTTGTAACATATATTTTTTTTAAACAATGGGCTAGGTGTGAGTGTTTGCTGGAAAAATAAAAAACAATACCTGATAGCCTGCTCACGCTGGGCTTTTCGGACCTCTGGTTTCTGGTTCCTCTTTGCCAGAATATCATTTAGGGTTGCACCAGTAATGGCCCTCTGGAACTTCTGAGTGCGACGTGACTTCTTTTTAGTAACTTCCTCAGTCTGGCCCTTCTTGTGCTTTCTACGATACAGCACTGTCCAATTGATATTTCTGGGGTTGCGCTTCATCATGTGGGAGCGTTCACATTTGTGGCTCAGAAAGTTGAAAGTCTAATGATAGAAAAATGTAACTGTTGATGTAGAATACAGAAAAACATGGAAATAGGGGGGGGGGGGGGGCGGGGGGGGGGGGGGGGGGGGGGGAAGAGAGACAAGCAGCTAGAAAACTATTATTTTAGCAACCCAAAATAAAAAAAGAGAGTAGCCTAGGCCTACAGGCCATACTTGCAACAAATCTCATGAAGAATACTTTGAGATCCTGTAAGTGAATAATTTTGCCACAAACTCAGCGAAAGTGCTTGCCATTATCATGAAGTTTTGCAGAAAATTGTCAATTTCAATTTCCGTTCTTGTACTTTTTAATTTCATACTAACAAGCCAAGAGTGTCAGAAAAAACGAAACTCACCCTTCCATCTGCCTTAACCAGGCGCTTGCCATGGCCTGGGTATATTTTATATCCACTGTATGAGCAAAGTTCGATCCTGAAATTATAGTAAGTAGATTTAAGATCATAATGGCAATGAACAAGTGTCAAGTTTTTAATCAAAGATCTACATTTAAGTAATAATGGAAGCCAGCAAAAGCATACAAATTAGTTTTAAAAACGTTTCTAGAATATAAATTTGCAGATTAAAATTAATAAAAGATCAAATAAGAAAAGATGAAATAAGATTAGTTTTAGGTTTAGTATAATTTGCAAACCTCATCTTGGCGACCTGGAAAATAAGAAAGGAAGTAAAATATGTAATTATAGCAACGCAGCAAATAAAAATTGAAGAAGGAGCTGAATGGGAATGTTTTGTCAGTATTTATATATCTCAAATTTAAATAGCAGACACACACATAACATATTACTAAAGATAAAAACAATGTTTGACAATGTAACACTTTTTATTGATTATAATGTAATTAATTTTTTTCCGAGCGAGCCGAAAGTTATCGCGGGACAACTTTAAGATGGCCGATCGCGATGGTAAACAATATGGTTTGCGATATATTTGTTTGCATTGTTGTCAGATATTTTGTGGTAATTTCCTAATACTCGTCGCCGAACGCTCAGCAGTGAATATGTGTATACTATTTGTAGTTTCGTACCATTTAGAGTTAGGATTGGGGTTAACCCTAATACTAACTCTAAATGGTACGAAATTTACACATTCACTGCTGAGCGTTCAGCCACGAGTATTAGGAAATTACCTATATATATATATATATATATATATATATATATATATATATATATATATATGGTAGCTGGGAAAAATAGTGAAACATTGCCCGCCATATTGCGCGAACGCTATTTATACGTACAAGTAACAGTATCACTTCGACACATTGTAAAATATCCACTATTAACACTAACCAAAATGAACGAAAAGTATACCGTTCAACCTCTGATAGGTTACAGTTATGATATATAATGCCTCTAGTTTCTAATTTCATAATAAATCATACTTAACGACAATTTATGTTATGTGCAAACACACTACAGGGAGACACATGACCTAATGTATCGACCGATGATCCATAACTGCACTCTACACTTAAAAAATTGTTTCCGCCGAAAATACAGACAGACCTAACCCCAACATCCCCCTGCTTCACACCAGTGACACAACCCCCAAACCATAACAGGCACCATCCCCCCAAAAATGCTGTCAAGAAACGAAAATGCAAACCTAGACCTAACTCCCCACCCTGCTCCGCACCAGTGCTGCCACAGCCTCAAAAACCCAACCAGCACCCTCCCCCGCCCACAATGCAATAAAAAGTTCTTTCAACTATGCACCTTCACTTTTACATATATCAGGCGTACCTAACTGTGTAAACGCCGGAATTATATATATTATTCGTAATATTAGCCACTTGCCAAAAATAGACTAATATGGCAGTCTCCAGTTCGCCGTCCTTCCCATCGGCCAAAAAAAAAAATATATATATATATATATTTTTTTCTCTAACCAGCGGCACTCGAGCTTTCCAGCTCTTTTGGCCCAATGACATGTCATTGCGAGGCTGGGGGGTCAGTGGACTTTCCTTCCAACCCGGTCAGGAGCTTCGCTCCTTCCCATCCACACGGGATTTATGTGCAGGAGCTGTTCAGGTTATTCAGTCAAATTTCCGGTCGTAAACATTCCTTCAAACGCTGACGCCCGGGTTTGAACCATGAAAACCTGGTCGCCAGTACAACGCCGTAGCCATTACACCAGCGCGGCTCCAATATATATATATTGGAGGACTAAGAAAGAATAAAACCACCACTCCCATTCGTGCAGACGACTATAGTAAGGTTGTGGTGGTTGGCTAGACATAATGAATCATGGGAGCAGTTGAAAAAAAAAGGCCTCAAAAAAGACTTTAGAAAGACAGGGAGTAGGGTTATGTTTAGAAATCTTAACCCTAACGACGTGGGTGCGTTATTTAGATGACATCTTAGAACATGTCCCACTGTTTTTCATTTCAACTCAAGTGAACTAATTGCTAGGAACAACCATTGCAGAAAAACATGAAGTGATTTGGTGTAGATTTCATGCCTGAATGCCAGCTGCAGCAGTGGAAGTACACTGTACTCCTTAAGAAATGAAAAGGGACATTCATTCACTGACTAAGTTGTCTGCTTAAGGATATGATTCAGATGTTTGAAATGAAAAACAGTGGAAAGTTTGCTCGATACAGCCACAGCAATAAGGGTTAACGGTTAGGGATCCGTAACCCTAATGACACGGGTAACTTAGTTGGATAGCATTGAAGAACACATCCCATTGTTGTTTATTTCAACTGATTCAGTTATATACCCAACAAGGTATAATCAGGACACAGCAGACTGCGTCCACCATGTTGTCTAACTGGCTGTCCATAAGAACTCTACAGCTAGCCTTAACCTAACACCAGCCCTGTTTTTCATCATCATCAAATACCATACCTGGTGGCAAAGGTGATCATGGCATCTGTTTGTGAATGTCTGCAGTTTGGATATGATATTCTTGGTGAAATGGTTTGTTTGCAAACATGGGAAATGAGTGTACAAAAAAGGCCTTTTTAACACTTTGCTGACCAAATTCGACGATAGGCGAATTTCCGGTTGAAACCCTTGCTGACCAGATTCGACGAAAGTCGAATTAGTAACTCCACCAACGCAACAGACAGCCGTATCGATAGTTTTACGAAACAAGCCTCATCCGGGTATTTTTAACATTCCAAAATGGCTGCGCCCATGAATGATATCATGAATCGCTGTTTATAGCCGAATTTTGAATAAAATTTCATTATTTTTAGTACAAGAGCCCATTCTTTGTTTTCATCATGTGTGATGATGAAAACCAGACTTATAACAGAGATGATTCTGACTCTGGCAGCGAATCTGGGGCCGAAAGTGATATCTCATGGCTAAGTAGAGATGTTTCACTCAATCGAAACGCAACTGATAGCAGCGATAACGAATTTGGATTAGATGAAGGTGATGTAGGTACATCTGAAGCAGGAGATGGGCGTGGCACAAGAGACCACAGCAAGACTGCACATCAAAATAATCTGTGGAGATGGAGAAAGCTTGCTCAAAACGAACTTGTTGAGCTTGACATGCTTCCTTCAGATTGGTGCATGTGGAACAGTAGCTGAGAATAGGAAGCATTTTCCTGAAGCACTGAAGAAAAAGCAACTCAAATTGAAAAAGGCAGATCATCCTGTGTTTTGTGCCACAGAAGATAAAGGCATGTTGGCAGTTACCTGGCATGACACAAAAAGAGTTAATCTTTTATCTACTGTTCACGCCAATGATGTTATGGACAAGACAGTTAGAAAACGAGGAATACCTGAGGGCAGAACAATTCAGAAGCCAGTGCTAGCAGAAAAATACAACAAAAGTATGGGAGGTGTCGACCACTTCGGCCAACTGGGTGCAAGCTATCCCTACCCACACAGATCATATAAATGGTACCTGCCATTATATCATTTCTTAGTTGAAACTGCCCTGGTTAATGGGCACATAACCTACAACACTGCCAACTCTACAAAAAAGATCACAGCAAAGAAGTTCAGGCAGGATGTCAGTCTCGCTCTTATTGAACCTGCTATTCTTCGACGCAATGTGACACCTTCAAAACCACAAGTCACAACAACACGACTTACTGAGCGCCACTTCATTGATAAATATGAAAGGGCAAGGTACAAACCAGACTGTAAAGTGTGTAAGGCTGCAGGGAAAAGAAGCCAGACTGTCATGTACTGCCCAGATTGCAATGTACCTCTATGCACGATACCATTTTTCAAGTTGTACTGCACAGTCGAGGATTATCAACGATCTAGACAAAGACTCTTGCAGAGACCTACAGCTACAACTTCAACCCCAGTTAATGAAGGAAGCAGCTCAGACTCCAACTAGAGGTAAGTAACCACTCAAAACATTCACAAACACTCATTGTCAGATGCCGCAGACACAGAATACACTCAAAAAAGACAAATACAAAAATTAAATTTTCTTTGCATTTTATTCATAATTTTTGTTAGCCTTTTATGCTGAAATACATAGACTAGTTATCATTAAATCAGTACATCAATTAAGATTATTTTCTTCATTGCCATCAATGTCCCTAACATTTTATTGCACTGACATTGAATAAATTCACTAAACACTGGAAAAATATCATGGTTTTAAAACATCTCCTGAAATTTCTATAAATAACCACACAAATTCAAGATGGCCGCCATGATCATGTGACCAATTTGCATAAAATATAATTTTATAGATGTAGCAACCATTCATAATAGCGCTCTGAAAATTTCAAAACCCTATGTCTGTTTTTCAATTTTTTATGAATTTAAAGACAAAACCAGTTATTTTTAAAGAAATCGGCAAACAAACTTGGTAATGGGAGACATTAATGCACTGGATTGCTGGTTAATCGTTAAATCAGTACGTCAATTAAGATTATTTTCTTCATTGCCATCAATGTCCCTAACATTTTATTGCACTGCCATCAAACAAATTCACTAAACACTGGAAAAATATCATGGTTTTAAAACATCTCCTGAAATTTCTATAAATAGCCACACAAATTCAAGATGGCCGCCATGATCATGTGACCAATTTGCATAAAATATATTTTTATAGATGTAGCAACCATTCATAATGGCGCTCTGAAAATTTCAAAACCCTATGTCTGTTTTTCAATTTTTTATGAATTTAAAAAAAAAAAACAGTTATTTTTAAAGAAATCTGCAAACACCCTTGGTAATGGGAGACATTAATGCTCCGGATCGCTGGTCAGCAAAGTGTTAAGAGGATTACAGAACCAGCGATTAAGAATGTGTTGTATTCAGTGGGAACAGAAATGTTGATAGCAGAAACCATTGAACACTGAGGGATTGAAGATGGCAGTGTCATAACTAAGGCAGAAAAAATATTACATATTATATTTATAATGTCATTGTACTTGTCACATATTAGTTAAAGAATGATTAATTTAATTAATATGCCAGCCCTCAGATGAAATTAACCTTCTATCCTTGAGTTATCTTATGTAAGGCCACACAATCTACATCAAGAGCCATATGCAGTCTTAGAGCCACCAGTTGACCATCACTGGATCTTGTTATTGTACGAGAGGGCTTCAAATGAAAACCTTAAATTTTTTTTTTCTACATTTATTAAGAAAAAGTGACACACAACTGTATCATTTTTTGACGTAGTCACCATTGCGTTCTATACAAGTCCCCCAGTGCCTACAAAGTGCATGGATTCTTCTAGAAAAGAATTCTTTTGGTCACGTGTGAAGCCACTCATGCACCACCTGCTGCATCTCTTCATCGGACCTGAAAGTCTTTCCTCCCATCGTCTCTTTGAGTGGTCCAAAGACGTGCTAGGTCTGGCGAGTACGGGGGATGTGGAAGACACTCAAAGTGTAGGTTCTCGATGGTTGCAACCATTGCACGGCCATTATGGGGCTTAGCATTGTCATGTTGCAACAAGACACCTGTACTCAAGTTCACGTTGTTTGGTTTTGATTGCGTGTTGAAGATGATTCCTGAGAAGATCTGTATACGTGGCACTGGAGACAGTGTTCCCCCAGGGCATGTAGTACTCTAAAATAACACCTCGTTCATCCCAAAAGAGAGTCAGCATAACCTTCCTTGCAGATGGCTGCGTGCAGAACTTCTTTGGTTTCGGTGAGGAGGTATGGCGCCATTCCTTGCTCACTCTCTTGGGTTCCGGCTGGTGGTAGTGAACCCAAGTTTCATCACCAGTAACAATTCTCGCTAGGAAACCATCACCTTCTGCTTCAAAGCGCCGCAAAAGTTCTTGACAGGCATCAACACATCGTTGTTTCAATTCTGGAGTAAGCTGCCGTGGCACCCACTTTGTGGAACTGGAGCACATCATGGATGATGTGGTGTGCTGAACCTTGACTGATGTCCAGAAGTGCGGCTATTTCATTCACAGTCACTCGGCGATTTTCCATCACAGTGCGTTCAACTGCTGCAATTGACTCTGGGGTCACTACTCGGTGTGCCTGACCCGGTTGAGAACAGTCTGTCACAGAACTCACGCCGTTTCGGAATTTCCTACTCCAATCATACACTTGCTGGAGTGACAGGCATGCATCACCGCACTGGACCTTCATTCGCCGATGAATTTCTATAGGTTTCACCCCTTCACTGTTCAAAAAATGGATAACAGAATGCTGCTCCTCTTTGGTGAATGTCACTAGTGGGGTGGCCATCTTTAAACTCCTACTTTGACGTCCTTAGCAACAATACTGCCAACTTACATGACAATGGCACGTTGTTTCAAATTTCTATCGCAAATTTAAGGTTTTCATTTGAAGCCCCCTTGTATCTCTCTGACTTTGGTACATCTGATGTGATATCACATTCTCTGCTGCATGTCACTGAGTCAGTATATTAATCGTTGTCTCCTTGCTCTCCTTTGCCACAAAGTTTTTCAATTCTAATGTTTTCCTGCTGTTCTTTTGTCAACATGTGACTTTTTGATGTGCATCGTCTCATCCAAATTTTATTTAAGGCATGGATGTTTCAATATTTAGCATATTACATTATACAAATATCTCTCTTGTTTTCAGCTGCTGCTACAGAAGAAGATGTATATAGTGATGAAAAATCAGAGGAAGAAGACAAGGTCTTGGACTTGGAGGGACAAGGATTGACCAGCATCCAGTTGCCAGACAATGTCAGTCCTCAGACTTTGATACTAAATAATAATGACCTGATCAAGTTAGATGGTTTGGATGCGTGTTCTGGTCTTTCTCAGGTTTGTTTTGTCTTTTAATGCTAAACCAGTCTACTCTTGTACTAGAATGCAGGAATTCTCAGCGGGTTTATTGTTGTGTGTGCTCTGAATTTCATAACTTTATCTGATTTAATAAGTCTTCATATTCTGGCTACTGTACCCCTTTATTTTAACCTTATTGGTTGTGTCCATAGGGTGTGAGCACTATTTTACATGGAATCAGTTGCAACTACTACTATGAGATGTTACTTACATAATGCAGCACATTAAGGACTTCAGTTCAGATTTTTGCTTGAGGCTTACTCATTTCTTGTTTCTCTGCAGAGGATTTCTGTTAGAACGTAATGTGACTTGAAATATTTGCTTTCTGCTGTAATTAACACTTTAAACTCATCTTTCCCTTGTAGCTATCTGCTGTCAACAACCATATCGTGCGCATGACTGGCCTACATGCACTGACCTCACTAACAGTGCTTAGTCTCTCAAACAACAGTATTGGAGCCATAGAGGGACTAGAAGGGCTTATTCAGCTAATGTGGTTAGACTTGTCTTCAAATTCTATTACGGTAAAGTTTATGATCTATGCTTGTCAAATTTATATTTGTGAACAACATGAAGAATTACTGATTAATGTTAATTGGCCATATACTTTTATTGTATGCAACATAATTCATGGAAATTTTTTTTTGTCAGTGTATTTTGTAAGAATAATAAAAGGATCCCTAAAACTTGTTTCTCCTTTACTTGTCTCATACATGCCACATGCTATGGTTTACCCATAATCTGTACAAGGTGTTTGCGTTTTTTAGATGTGTACACCCTCTAAATAATTTCTGTACAGGTTTTTCATCTCCGAGATGTGGCATGTATACTTGTCTTATGATTTTAAGCTGTAACTGAATATTAGTTTTACTGTCTAGTGGAATTCATCTTTGAGTAAAATAGACTTTCATAAGTTTAAACACCAAATGCTCGCAGGAAAGTTTGTCATTACTGGAGCTTTGTTTAAAACAAAAGACTCGCTGACCTAGTAGTTTGAAGGAAACACCTTGATTTTGTCGGCGCTTTGTATGTAATAAATGCGACTTGTTTCTTGATCTGTACGTGGTCACATTTATGAAGTGTAGCAACATGTCTTACCACATGCAGTTTCTTGGGGGGGGGTGGGGGGGGGGGGGGGGGGGGGGTCCTGCAGAGACGCCACCTAACGAATCACAATCAATATTCACAGTTCACTATTACCCTTTTTATCAATCTAAAGAAGACAAAGGTCATGATGCCCAATGTGAGCAACCCTGAGCCCATAACAGTAGGAATCAGCAACTGGAACAGATAGACACCTTCACATACCTAGGATGCATAGCAACACAAGACGGCGGAGCAAGCAAAGACATCAACAACAGAATGAACAAAGCAAGAACAGCCTTTTTTTTAGTCTAAACAACATCTGGAAGTCCTCTCAGTACAGCACGAACACAAAATTAAGACTATATGAGAGCTGTGTACTTTCTGTGCTTCTCTATGGTGCGGAATGCAGGAGAGTAACAGAGAAGGAAATGTCGAAATTGTCCTCTCTCCACACAACCTGCCTAAGAAAAATGTTCTGAATCTTTAGGCTATTATACCATCACCAACCAAGAACTGCTTACTCGGAGCAAGCAAGAGGACATGCACACCATCATAGCTGGCAGACGCTGGAGTTGGGTTGGCCATGTCCTCAGAAGAGACCCCGATGCCATTACAAGAACAGCTATGCTATGGACCCCTGAAGGAAAATGAAAGAGAGGCCGACCAAAAACAACTTGGCGGAGGACTGTGGAGGCTGAGATGCAAAGAATGAACCAGAGTTGGGGCACTGTATGAAGGATGGCCACCGACCGAGCAAAGTGGAATCAAATTGTTGCTGCCCTACAAGACACCACCAGGCATAATGGCCACTGACTGCTTTGACGGTCGGCGGCTAAGGATAAAAGAAGAAGAAGACTATTTCCCTTACTTTAAGACCCATACTTTGATGGAGTTATTTCCACCTTATTTTCATTTGTTTTAATTATCATATAAAATCACCTGGGTCAATGCCAGTCAAAATGTGATAGATTAAAATGTACTAACAACGGGAGCTGCGTGCAAAAGTTATCAGGTTTAGCTCTTTACTATGAGTGGAACATTGAGATTTTGAGCATTAAAGATTTGAAATGCTACAAATATAGAAAGCTGAGATGATCCTAGCTGCTGCTGTCTCCACCATGAACTGCAATGGATCTTCAACATATTCTGTCTCTTGACTTGATGGTCTTTCCTGTCTATCTCTTGATATCTTCCGACTTATAGCGCTATCTTCTTCTTGCATGTTTGCCTTTAACTCAGCCTTCTGTTATGGTCTTTAGGTGAGCGCTGTGTCATTTTGTATGGCCAAACTATTTTAGCTGTGTAACTTTGATCTCCTTCATTAATTCTCTTTTCATGTCTAGCTTTTCTAGGATCTCTTTATTTGTTTTCTTTTCTTTCCATGAGATGCTCCCCATTTCTGTATATCCACATCTTGAGAGCTTCATTTTTTCTTCTAATTGCTTGTTCATGTTTTTACACCATACAGTATTGAAGAATGTTTATGGCATATGATGAATCTCAGTTTTAATTTATGAGTTAATTATTTAGATGTCAGTTTTTTTCTCTCATGTTGTTAAATGTAGCTTTGGACATTCCTATTCTTTTCTTGATTTCTGTTTCACAATATGACCAAGATACAAGAAACTATTGTTTCATGATCTTAACTAACAGTCATTTAAATACAACAGCTCTCTTTCATTGAGCTTGTTTGCAGAAGAGTGGGTTTTAACTCTTTGACTCCAGACCAACGCTCTGCGCGTTGCAAAATTCAATGCGCCGTGCCAGAGCAATGCCCAGAGCAGGGTTTTTAGTCACGAATAAACCCTAAAAATAGTCCGTTTAATACAGTTCATATATTAAAACTCATAGAATGACTTCCGCTACTATTTAAACAACTAATTTGACTAGTTAATCAGCATATGTGCGTGTTTTGATGTTATTATCACAATTTTTGTGAAGATTCGCGTGTTTGCATTTTTCGTTGTTATTGTTAAATATGTCACACTTTATATTTACATTTTCTAAGTCTCCTAAGCAAATAATTATGTCAAACTACTTTGAAACATTGCTGACATTGATGATAATTGTTTGGTAGTCACTGTTTGTTGTCAAAATACGGAATCTGTGCAGAAAAGCTAGACACACTAGATTTAGTTGATGAGTGGGCGTAGTCATATTCTGGCCGATCAAAAAGCAACAAAACTGCAATTTGCTGTGGACAATCATCAATTTAAATATTGATAGAAAAAAACTAGTTTGTAATTATGACAGCTGTTGACACATAGGCAGTTTTAATTTACAAGCATCATTGCACACTTGAATATTACTAAACATACGAAGAAACGAAGTGGGTTTTTGTTTTGCTCAGCACTTGAAACAAGAATATTTGCTAGATTTTATGTATTGCACATAGGATGATTATGTTAAACTTGAACATGTAAGGATAAATGTAAATTATTTTGGTTCTTTCTGCTGCTTGTTTACACAGTGTCAGGTACCACCATATCATCAGTGTTTTCTTCACTAGTATCACTTATACTTTTGTGTTGATGTAATAAAATAATATTTTTATGCTTTAGAATTCTCCCTCCTTTTTTGTTTTATTTATTTAATTGTTTATAAAATCTTAAAATTTGCAAAGATCTACGGACCATGTGGGAGACCCGGATATATTTATTAGAGGAACCCAGGTGTGACAGATTGTGTTATTTTTTTCAGTTTAATATGGCTAAAATAAACAGTGGAGTATAACTGGTCACTACACTTGACAGTAAAATGTGAAAGGTACTTTGTATTACTTCCCTTTTTCCCAGTACCCAAGAGCAAAAATGAAATGTTTGTTTTGTCCTCAGGTCATTGAGAATCTGCCTAAAGGAGGAAAACTTCATTATTTGGACCTATCTGACAATGACATCACCCATATCTCAGATCTGAGCACACTGAACAACTTAAAGGTCTGGAGACTTTATGTACAATTCTTATACATTTTTGTTCTCACTGTCAACTAAAATCAATCAATCAATACCCTTTAGCTCCCCAAGGTGCATAGGCCTTCAACACACACATGCCAAGTCCTCCTGTCACGTGCCATCCGCTCAAGGTCTTTCTATGTCTTCCTTGTCATTTTCACTTCTGTATCTAGCTCTCTTCTCCATGTGATTTTTGGTCTACCTCTGCCTCTCTTTCCCTGGGGATTCCAGAACAAGGACTGCCTTGTAATGCTATCAACAGGTTTCCTCAATGTGTGTCCTGTCCATCGCCAGCATCTTCTTCTCAACTCTTGTTCCACCGGCACTTGTCTGGCTCTTGTCAAAAGTTCCACATTTGTGATTTTGTCATACCATTTCAATCCTTCTATTCTTCGCAAGCACCCGTTTATGAAAGTTTGTAGCTTGGTTATTTTTGTTGTTCTCCATGTTTCAGAGCCATACAATAGGAGTGGCTTGACATTTGAGTTGAAGAGTCTTATTTTCATGTTGGACTTGATTTCTTTTGATCTCCATATATTTCCCAATGCAATGAAAGCTCCTCTTGCTTTTTGTATTATTATTTTGATATCACTGTCTATATTGCTGGCAAGATATGTGTACGATTCTACATCTTTTAGTGGTGTTTCTTCAAGTTCGACCTTGTTATCATTTCTTGTATTTATTCTCGTTATCTTTGTCTTTTCCTTGTGTATTTTCAGACCCACTTGTTGTGACCTCTCATCAAGTATTTTTATTTCGTCTGATTATGGTTAAGGGACAGATGAGCCAAGTCATCTACAAAATCCAGATCATCAAGCTGTTTAGTCAGATTCCACTGAATTCCATTTCTGTTTTGTGATGTTGATGTTTTCATAACCCAATCTATTGCTATTAAGAAAAGAAATGGAGACAAGAGGCATCCCTGTCACACTCCCGTTCTAATCCCAAAAGGTTCTGTAAGTTGTCCTTCATGAAGAACTCTGCATGTCATGACTTTATAGGTCTTCTTTATTTTTTTGTTCTTTTGTTTTTTTTACGTACGCCCGCTATTACTCGAGGCGAAATCTCAGGTTAGTATGTCTAACCTGAGACTGATTTTTACGTGAGTATCCCTTTTTTTCTTGTACAGAGACAGGTGTCCCTCACCATTCAGGCAGATACTCACCGATTTCGGAGGTACCCATTAGAGCTGGATCGACTCGGGAGCCGCCAGTCCCTGATCGACGACACTCCTTCAAATGAATCGCCAGGGCTCGAGTTAATCCAGTCCAAATCCCGGTCGACGAAAATCTTAAAATGTCCTCGCCCGGGTTTGATCCTGTGTCACCCGGTCACCAGCGCAGTTTGGTAACCACTACACCAGCGCGGCTCCCCTTCTTTATTAAGTTACTAATCTTCATGGGAACTCCATAATGCCTCATCAATTTCCAGAGTGATTCTCTATCTATACTGTCAAATGCCTTTTCATAGTCCACAAAGAAGACCCTTATCAAGGCCATCAGGAAAGTTGACCAACAAAGAGACAACTATCACTATCTTGATCGAGCAAAACAGGTGATCCTGTTCCTTATGAGAACAGGACATAACAGACTGAACAGTCACTTATACAGACTGAGATTGTATGTGTACGTGTGGACAGGGGGCACAGACAGCCAAACATATCCTGCAAGACTACCACATGCTTAGTCAACTGCGGACTGAACATTGGCCCACAGAGACGCACATCCACACAAAGATGTTTGGGAGTCTTGACAAACTTTCAACCACAGCAACATACATCCAGAAAACCGGACATCTTGTGTAGACATTACTAAACAACAGCGAATGAGAAGAAGATAGTCCACATATCCGATGTGTAGCGGTGATTTGAATTCCAGCCTTTGTTCCACTATTATTCTCAATGTGTCTATCTAGTCTGTACAGGATCTCTTTTGTCAAAACCTGCTTGTTCATCTCTTAGTTGCTTGTCTATGGACTCTTTTAATCTCTCAAGGATGATTCTGTTTAATACTTTTCCCGGCACTGTTAGTAACATTATTCCTTTTTAATTTGTGCACTCTTGTAAATTTCCCTTCTTGGGCAACTTGACCAGATAACCTTCCTTCCAATCTGCTGGTATTTCCTCTCTCTCCCAGAATTTGCCAAATAGTTTGTATAATATTGTAGAAGTCTGTTTACTAGAGATGTAAAAGGTTGTTCAGTGTAAATGCCCAGATGTAACGTACTGTTTGGTGTGTTATGAATGTTAGTACTTCGAGCGTGTCGTGTTGTCCTGGACAGTACCAAGTTGTAGCGATAATCTAGGTCACTAGCGTGAGGTGCCGCCAGGGTATAGTAGACACATACATCATGTCAGTATTCATGTAGATTCAGACATGTAGTACTTGTATTACAATGTGGTTGATCGTGTAAGTGTGTAGATAACAGTGCTGATAACAAGAAGGCCGTATAGGCTCTTGGACGTCTTCACATTAACTCACACGAACCACAAGTAGAAGTCAGTGAAGTAGGGAATGCTGTGACGTTTACAATATTTATTCGTGACGTACGATAATACGATGATGGACGAAACGGTCAATAGTATAAGATCGTGTACATAATATGTGTAGTTACAAAGGTCAGCTTCAGACATCACAGATCCCAGACATGTAATAATGTCTTGACCAATGTTTACTGTTCATGCAATAGCTCTAATCCCTGACTGAGCCCCGTCAGGTAAGCCCTAGCAAATATATTGCTTAGTATGGGCGATATCAGTTATTTAAACAAAGTCAATGCCATTGTCCTACAATTAGCAAAAAACTTCAGACTGGCCTCACATGCCAGATACTTCATTCTGGTGAAGAATATTGGCCGTAAACATGGACCAATATGATGACAACGAAATCAGGCCGCAGGTCGCGGGCCTCGATAATCAGGTCACTCTCAGTTTACACAAGCTTCTGAGATTAAATATATTTTCTGCCAAACCATATTCCGCCTGCATTGCGGATCCATAAAGATGATTCCTAGGCTTATGTATGTAACAGGACAACTTAGACCTCGTCTTTCAAATATGAAGCCATACTGGGGTACAGTATAATAACTCCTTGTGAGCTTCGCTCACTATGTCGCCATCAGCGATAAATGTACCTGTAAGATCTAAATGAGACGAAAAGATTGAATAATGTTTCAGTTACCTTCTCAAAGAATCCTTACACTCTAAGGTAACACAACACAGCCAATACTGGCATAAAGAAACACTCAGGGATGGAAGAATGACAAAATAGTCATTCCCAGAATTTCCAATCCCTATCGAAAACTTGGCAGAGAGAAATCTACGGATCGGTACATCCGTTCTAAGCCTCAGGTACACTCTCTCTGAATCAGTCTCTCGGCTTTTGCCGCCAAGACCCGCGCATGCCCAAAGAGCATGGACCAGATCGAGGCAAACCCAGACCAGGCGTTTCCGCCCAAACGGGTGATAAAGATACTCCGTATATGAACCTATAAATAGACTTAAGACATGTCAACTATAAGACATGCCTGAGACAGGACAACATAAGACAGGAGAAGATAATCACCAGTCAAACCTGTCACAGAAAGACAATAAACATTTATCTCTCTTTGATCACATTAAACCAAACATACATTAGGTTGGTGTTTTTTCCACCGTCAAAAATGACGGCAACAAATATCTCTGTAGAGGTATAAATTTCTGTTTTGATGCTCTGCTGGAATGCAATCTGGACCAGCTGCTTTTCCGTCTTTCAGAAGCTTCATGGCTTTCTTTATTTCTTCTCTACTTCGTCGTTCACAGCTGATTTGTAGCTCCTCTTCTGCTGGCTGGATGTCTGGGGGATTAGTTGGAGCTGTTCTATTGAGAATTTTTCATTCTTGTCTTTGATGAGGCCATTTTCTTGCTTATATTTCCCTGTTAGCTTCTTTGTGTTGTTGTTCAGGTCCCTCATGTTTCCTTTGGCTGCAGCTTCCTCTGCTTTCCTTCCCAACTCTTCAATATACTTCCTCTTGTCTCTTTTGATGTTTCTTTTTACTTCTTTGTTTGCTTCTATGTACACTTCATGAGCCTTGGCTTTGGAGCTTCTGGTTTTGCTTCTCTTTAAATCTGCTGTCTTATTTTTCCTGTCTTCTATCTTATTTATGGTTTCTGTTGTTATCCACGCTTTGTGCTGATGTTCTCTTTTTCTCAGTACTTCTCCACATGTCTCGTTCCATATACTTTTTTACTTGTTGCCAGTGGTCTTCCGTATCTGCTTCATCTTCCAGCTTTTGGAGTACTTGGTATTTGTTGGATACTGTGATTGATAAGTACTCTCTTATTTCCTGATTCCTTAGATATCCCACATATACTGTTGTCTATAGCTATGTGCTATTGCAAATTTCTTGAGTTTTAATTTTGTTTTGGCTAACAGAAGATGGTGATCTGATACTACATCTAATCACTCCTCTATGTACTTTTACATCATGCAGTGATGACCTAAACTTCTTATTTATGCACATGTGATCAATCTGATTCTGTCGACTAAAATGCTTTATAATTATTTTTATAAACTATGATAGATTTAATAGCTGTTATTGTTGAGTTCATAAATGCTGAAGTGGCAACATGTGGTAGTAGTTGCAGTCAGCAGAATTCTTCTTTAAATGCCATGCTGACTGAATTAGATGATCATTTCTGTTCACAACTTTTTGTCCCTAGTCATCATCATTCATCATGTCCTTATTTTGCTCCCTGTTGAGCATTGTGCCACCACAGCATGCTGGTAGTTTGTGTAGCAGTTTGTTTTACTTGATGAGGCTGCCACACAATCTCATATTAGTTGCCTTTTATGACATGGGGGATTATTCACCTTATTCTTTGTTTGTCTCCTTGAAGACCCCAGGGCTCTATAGTTGGAGTTGTTTGTTAATCCTGTTGTTAATGTTCTTCCACACAGTTTTTAACTTAAACTCCAGTGTTGTTTTCTTTGTTATTCTCTGTCCTTTTCCATCAGTTTTGCCCATTGTCACAGTGTATTCTTAACTTTTCTATTCACATAACATGTCCATAAGGTATTGGCTGCTTCTTGATGCACATTGGCCTAAGCTCTCTTTGACATTGCCCTCTTAGAGCCATAACTACAAAGAATGGTTTTCCTTGCCTTCCATCATCATCTCAACCCGTAACCCGTCATGGGTCATAGGGGTGCCATGGTGGAAGCATCAGCAGACAGGGTCCTCCACTGCTATCTAGTGTGGAAAAACCGTGCCCTGCCCATTCTTTAATGTTATCAGCCCAGGATTTTCTTTGCCTTCCTCTTCTCCGTTTACCTTCGACTGTTCCCTGGAGGATCGTTTTCGAAAGGGATCATGACGAGTTACATGCCCAAACCAGGCGAGCTTTCGACGTTTCACTAATGACAAAAGTGGTTCTTGGTGGCCTGCATAGGTGTTTATTTTCTCTCTAACATAGACATTTGTTTTGTGCTCTTTATAGCAAATGCGCAAAATTCTTCTATAACATTTATACTTGAAAGCCTGAATCCTTCGCTCCGTATCTGCAGTGAGTGTCCAGCCCTCACACATATACAAGAGAATAGATAATACAAGTGATTTGTATAATTTGATCTTCACAGGAAAACTGATGTTACTTTTCCAGATCACATTCAGCCTTGTCATGGCAGCTGAGGCCATCTCAAGTCTTGTCTTGATTTCTTTACTTGATCTTCCATCACTACACATAGTGGACCCCAGATATTTAAAGGTGTTAACTTCTAACGTTTGCCCATTAAACGTAATGTTGGTCGGAACATGTTTCTTATGGCTATTCACCAATATCTTGCTTTTTTCTATATTAGTTTCCATCCCATACGTTCTTGTTGCTTTCTCCAGTCTAGAGGTAAGGTCTTGAAGTTCTGATTCTGTTCCAGCTATAAGATCGATATCATCAGCAAAACGTAGATTGCAAAGAGGTCAGCCTCCAATCGATATGGTTGTTTTATAATCGTAGAGAGCCTCCTGCATAATATGTTCTAGATATATATTAAAGAGCACTGTGGACAGGATACATCCCTGATAAACTCCTACAGCCATCCTTCGTGCATTGCCCTAGTTCTGTTTCATTCTTTGCATCTCAGCCTCCACAGTTCTCTGCCAAGTTGTTTTTGGTCGGCCTCTCTTTCACTTTCCATCAGGGGTCCATAGCATAGATGCTGTTGTGATGGCATCAGGGTCTCTTCTGAGGATATCCAACCCAACTCAAGCTTCTGCCAGCTATGGTGGTGTGCATGTCCTCTTGGTTGTAGTTCCTGGTTGGTGATGGGATTTGGTCTAAAGATTCTGAGAATTTTTCTTATGTAGATTGTGTGGAAAGAGGACAATTTCCACATTTCCTTCTCTGTTACTCTCCAGCATTCTGCACCATAGAGAAGCACAGAAAGTACACAGCTCTCATATAATCTTAATTTTGTGTTTGTACTGTACTGGGAAGACTTAAAGATGTTGTTTAGACTAGCAAAAGCTGTTCATGCTTTATTTATTCTGTTGTTGATGTCTTTGCTTGTTCTACCGTCTGGTGTTACTATGCATCCTAGGTATGTCAGTTGTTCTAGCTTTTGGTTCCTTATTGCCCACATTGAGTGTCATGACTTCTGTCTTCTTTAGATTGGTGTTCAGACCCACCTGTTGGCTATACTTATTCAGTCTTTCTGTTTTTTCTTGGATGTGTTGATGTGAATGTGCTAAAAGTGCAATGTCATCTGCATCTTCCAGTGTAGAGAACATTGTCCCTCTTATTCCTCTTGGATTGTCCTCTGTTGTCTGGCGCATCACCCAGTCTATGACCGTTAAAAATAAAGTGGTTGGTAAGGGGCATCCATGTCATACTCCTGTTTTCACCTGTTGCGTGGGGATGGTTTTCACTGGTATTGGAGGGTTCTTCGTTCGATTATTATCTTGGAACAAGGGTCAATGTTATATTGATTCATCATTTGTTGAATGTCCAAGAATACACTCGTTCCCTTCGGAGCTCATCAGTATATATACATATTTTTCTTATCAGAAGAGTTCTTCATTTGCATAATCAACAACATTGGCAAATGCAGCAAATAGCTGTAACGTATCGATGTGATAAAGTCCTCAATTCAGAGTCCATGAATTTATTTACAGTTCACACACAAGACATTCACGTAGGTATAGATTCATATATAGTCATTAGAAATTACATGCATAGTATTCATGTCCGTCCGTGTCAAAACAATATGTCAGAAGAACATCGTGGCTATATACGTGCGCTGTTGTAGTCAACAGCCAGAAATGAGCACATGAGTTCTTGACAGCTACAATTTGAATCATAATGCGATTCTCCTTCCATCATTAGTTTAATTTAATTAATCTCATACTTATATTAATAACCGAACTGACCCTGAGTTCTACATCGATTTATATATATAATATAGGCTATATACTCAGCCTTTTTTCCTTGGAAGAAATACAAGACACGACCTTCTTGCTTGACGGATAGCGTAACAAGGGCCATGTAACCAAGTCACCCAGCGTGACCTTCCCAACGCGAATGCGTCATAATCTCCGCATATATTTCGCGTTCAGTATACCGTAAAATATCGACATATTCTATAAATGTTAATGACCCCTAACGTTGCGCATGGCTAAACCCCAGCAGACGCCGTCATTTAAAATAACACCGTAACAGATTTCCTGTCAGACGGGGGGGGAAAAAAAAATCTATTAGATAGATTTTTTTTTTTTTTGAATAATATTAATCAAATTATCAAAAATTTAACAAAACCCGACGTATGACCTACGATGTTCTATCTAGAACAGTGTCGTGGTCATGTCAGTAATATCTTATAATAAAATCAACGTCATATCATACATATACCTTATATTAAACAAGGAAATGTCACTGTCACTAACTAATTAACTAATTAATTTGTTGTATGTATCGACTAACTAATAATGTGAGGTGTTATTAAAATTATTCTAACTAACTAAAATTAAAATAATTAATTATAGTATGTACGTATAATAATAATAATAATAAATTCTTTAAGCGCCAAACACGGCGCATAAGGCAGAAACCAGTGCTCTCCAGGTTGTTCGTTGTGACGCCACTCCTCTTAGCTCTTGCACATTATTTAGGCCCAACGTTCTTCCTTCTCTTATTATTGTTCTTCTGAGTGTTTCTTTTGGTCTTCCTTTTTTCCGCTTACCCTCAGGAACCCAAGTGAGCGCCTGTAGTGGTATTCTGTTGTTTTGCATTCGTAGGACATGACCGATATATGACCATCGTCTTTTCCTTATATAGTCGGAGACATATTTCTGCCTAGAGTCTTCTCTTATTTGTCGATTAGTCTTGAATTCTTTCCAACTGATGTTCATGAGTATTATGTACGTATGGTACTAACTAATTACTATCTAATTGAAGAGAATGAGAAATAGTATAAGAGAGTAAAAGAAATAAAAATTGAGAAGTACGGACAATTAAAACCAAATATTAAAGTATACATTAAATTAGAATGCGTGTGAAAATGAAGTGTAAGGATAGATACCTAATTAAATTAACGCAATCAGAAGAAAGGAACAAAAAAAAAAATTCATACATTTTAACTATAAATATGAAATGTCATAATGTAATATCTATTACCTTGATAATTACACTAATTAAAATATTAATTGGTGTGATATTATTTTGTTTCATCTTTTATTTGTATATTTTATTTTTTTATTTCATCATACTTTAACTTTATTTTATTATATATTAATTTAATAACTAGAAAATTTAACAATATCGGACATGAAGATCCAATCGTTGTTATATCCTGTTGACTTGTATGAAAGTTCATTAAGACACAAGGTTCATATTATCGAATTATGATATGATTATCCAATCATCGTTAGTTCCTTTATTAAAACTTTGAATGTAATTGAATCAGTCATCACAGTATATGTCCCTTCTACATCAGAGATTGTTCCTTTTTAACGGTTTTCAATCGAAATGAGTGATACGCAAAGTGGAAGTGAAGTCCAAATTTTCAAACGATCCGTAAAACTTGATATTTTGATCACGATAGTTTATTTCGAAATGTCTTGATTTAAGTAGGAAGTCCAAATGAAGTGTTGTATATTCTGACGTGGCATTGATACAGTTCATTGCAAATGTAATGCTTGATTAGTCAGAAAATTTGAAATAGTAATATTCATTCAGAATCCGTAGGATGTCTGGACAACGTATCGGCTATGATGTTCTCAGTTCCTGGTATTGACTGTATTTCGAATTCGTAAGGTTGCAACGTAATAGCAAAGCCTGCAAGTTTAGCACTTTTATGGTTTGAACGACGTAATGCTGCTACAGATTTCTGATCAGTCTGGATCAAAAATGGAGATCCCAGCAGAAATTTTTCTAACTTGGTAATTGCCCAGATTACGGAGAGCAATTCTCGGTCTACAGTCGAGTATCTAGTCTCCGGAGGTTTCAGCTTGCGTGAGATGTAAAGTACAGGGTGAAGGACTTCATCATGATATTGGAGTAGACAAGCCCTGAGTCCGTAATTACTCGCATCTGTACGTAGAACAAACTTTTTAGAAGCATCTGGTAATCTTAAAACAGGTGGGCATGAAAATATGTTTAAGATAGTGCGAAAAGTTTTGTCACATTCGTCTGTCCAATTTATCCTTACTGGCATGTTCTTCTTTAGTAACGATGACAGGACAGCCGTGATGGATGATAAGTAAATCTATGCTGT
The DNA here is from genome assembly GCA_024509875.1 of Oreohelix idahoensis. Lineage (NCBI taxonomy): Eukaryota > Metazoa > Mollusca > Gastropoda > Stylommatophora > Oreohelicidae > Oreohelix > Oreohelix idahoensis. Next base: position 358,695 of record JAMPIV010001943.1, read on the forward strand.
ATGGGGCTGAGCATAGTTGACACATTTAAACAACTTACTGTCTCTTGTAGGCATGGTAAAAAAAAACAAATAAGACAGAAAACATGTGTACAAATTTAAAGATGTTAAGAATCAAAAATGTTTTTTTCGAGAAGAAAAAAAAAAATCTATAAATCAATCTATATTAGGATAGATGATTAAGAAAGTCAAGAAATGATGACTGACAATGCTGAGTCATCAAAGATGTGACGAATATGGTTACAGTATCATGTTATCTGCGTGACGCAGAATCAGGTACTAATTTCAATCTCAAAGAATGGTGCTGAAAATAAACACCATTATCACGCTCGATCACCATCCGAGCATCTTTGTTGTTACGAAATGTAACCATAGCTTCCCCATACCTGTCATTGGTAGGTGACAACAACTGTACAAACATAATGTCTGCCGTGTCATTAAAGAAATTACTAAGTGCCTGCCATCTGGTACCTTGTGGCAGATTGCGCACTAACACGGTGCGAGAATATGCAACCTTCCCAATGTAAGTGGGATCAGTGTCACTAACGTGATAAATAGTTCTTCTATTTAATCTTTTGGATCTGGTAGTCTTTTGAGATGATGTCTCATAGTGATTGACATATTTATTTGTCCTAATTTTATTAGTTAAGTTCATAAGAACTCCACCATCATTACCCTTGTTCGGTGCATCTTTTCTTTTCCCGTTTTCAACAATTTTATTCAGATCACTGTTAATATGATCCTGTCGCCAACATCTATCTTCCGACTTGGCGGCACTCTTTCGAGAAAAGGCATATCTGCCTCGAAATGATTTTCTAATCTTCTTAGGATGGGCTGGTATTTTAGTATCCTTTTTATCCTGTAGGAGAGTCTTATCCTTTTCCTCATCGATTTCCAGAATCGTACTGAGACTGAAATTGGAGAAAACTGTGTCACGTGTATTCATTTTGTTGGCTCGTAATGTAGCCATTGCAATGACAGCGTTAGCATTGCAATAAGATTGCACATTATTTAATTCCCATTCCTCAATGTCCTGTGGGGAACAATCCTTACTACCATGTATGCGTCCCAACATCAGATCTGCAATTGGATTCTGAAGCATGCATACCTTAACTTGTCCTGAAAAGAAGGGTGTATTAACATGGACAAGAGCTGTGGGGTAAAACTCAATAGTTCCCCCAAAAGTCATACAACGGACATATTCCCCCGTTGCACAGCTAGGATGTACAAGCGACTGTCGCACTCCAGTGGTTGTGGACCCCGAGTCTCTCAATACAGAAACTATAGAACCGTTCACTATCCCTCTGTTAAAAATCAGAGAGCCCGTTCCATCATTGGCTGCAAGACCTACTTCTGGTGGAACGTGTCCGCAGTTTAGCACTGTCTCCTTTGCCTTCTGAAAAATAAGATTGCATTGTGGGCAACTATTCGCCACGTTATAATTAATAGCAAAGCATGCAGCAGAAGAATTCATTGTATTATCGTTAGGTGGAACCTGAACCTTAGGGGTGATATCATTTGTAACTGCTGCCCCGGTATTATGGTTATAATGTGAAGATCCACGAGAATGAGAACGATTACGAGAATAATTAGTTGAATTATCCCGTTGTCGTCTATTGTAATTGTTATCTCGATGTCTCGAGTTATAATTATCGCTATTCTTCCAATTGTTACCATTATTATATTGATATGACCGATTATAACTTGAGTTACGTGGATTACTGTTGTATCTTGACTGAGGTGAATAATTTCTGTTTTGTTGTCTTCCTCTATTAAAGTTATTGTTAAAGTTATTCTGTCCCTTATGAAAATTAATGTCATAGTTTCCTTTGAATCTACCTCTGTCTACACTGTGTGTTCTTGGTTTGTTATTACTATGATATGCCATATTGGAGGCTACAGGAAGTGGTTCTCTTATCAACGAGCCAGAAATATTAGCATTCGGATGAGCTGTGCAGTAATTTAAAGAAATTTTTTCTAACTCATCAATAGATTCTGGTTTTCTTTCTTGCAGATAAACAAAGAATGGTGGGCTGACAGAAGATAACACTTTATCCCTCAATAACAAATCGACTAACTTGTCGTAAGATTTGTTGACACCTGCCAGTTCAACCCATCTGTTAAAAGTATTGCGTATGTTAGCAATAAATCCCGTAAAATCTTTATTATTATCTGGCAATAAACTTTTGAAACGTAATCTACATGCCTCTTCGTTCAAATGGAACCGACGTAATAACAAATTCTTAATGGCCTCATAGTCTGTGGCTAATGTAGGATCAATATTTTGTGCTGCACTTGCAGGTTCGCCATCCAGAAATTCCTTAAGTTTAAGTGCCCATGCAGTTTTGTCAAGGTTATTGACCTTACATATATCCTCAAAGCGCGCCAGCCATGATGATAGGTCATCCACGTGTAATTTGAACGGTGGTAGCTTAAAGTAATAATTGCCCTTAAGTCGGTTGGAAGAAGATCCCGATTGAGCATTATCATTTTGGCTTGCTGCAGCACCATGCGAATTAAGTTTTGCTGTTTCCAATTTAAGCCGTTGCAATTCCATTTCTTGCTGCAATATGATTTCTTGTCGTTTCAATTTATTCTCTTCTTCAATCCATAGGATTTCATCTCTTGCTATCTTTCTTTCTTCTTCTTGTCTTAATTCTTCTCTCTCTGCTTTAGCAATAGCTTTTCTTTCCTCCTCTTCTGCCTTAGCAATAGCTTTTCTTTCCTCCTCTTCTGCCTTAGCAATAGCTTTCTTTTTCCTCCTCTTCTGCCTTATATTTTGTAAATTCAGCCAATGCATAAGCCTCGAGAAGTTCTCCTTTTTTTCCAAAATCCTTACCATTTTTAATAAAATAGTCTAAGTTAAGCATCTTGAAGTTAATTTATTTAAGTATTCAATTACTTATGTCTTGTAATCACTACTAGAATCTATGTCGATAATTATAATTACTCAACGAATGAATAATTAATATAAGAAATGGCAATATTCCTGTATTGTCATGTATAAGTTCCACAAATCTATAATATTTTGTAAAAATATATATATATATATATATATATATACCCGCTAATATCTATCATAAATAGTTATGATAGTTATATAAGGTGCTGAAATTATATCATGCACTTACTATTTAATATTTAATAATTATGGGTATTGTTCCTAAATAATTAGGTTATTTAATCTTAATTGTCACCAAGTTCCCAATGTAGTACTGAGAAAGTGTACTAATTTATATTTAATATGTCTTAATTTGTTATAAAGTTTATAATAATTAATCATTATATATTATGCCATAATCATGAGCTAGAAAGTGCATTGCCCATTTCTAGGACCACCACTGCAAATTGGTGCAAAGTCCCTAATTCCTCCTTAAACTCAAAAAAAAAAAAAAATTTAATAATATTCATCTACACTATTATTAATGAAGAAATTATAGCATTAATATTAAATTATAAATGGATGAAATGAATACAAACAATACAATGGGTTAACCAAGGATTACAGAACAGTAGCACAATACAAAAGTGACATTTTCACAAAAATAAATGATATTATAAAACCAAGTGTACTAACCGGAAATGTAGAAGGGTGAAGGTTAACTGAGGGAAACGAACATATTTGGTACTATGAATGATGACGTCACAGGACTCATTTGACGTTAATACAATACATTTAAATAAAATTAAAGATAGCCAGATTAGAATAAACAGGATAGATTACGAACATATGACTGTAACTGAATAAAAATTAGAACTAAATACACTAGAATACACCAGTTATAACATGACTATACACCTAACATGCAAGGTGAATTAATGCAGGTCCGAACGAAACAATCACCGATATCCGACGCGTTCTTCGCGAAATGCGATTAATTCACGGCCTTAAGGAACGATCGGAATTGAGCTTGACGTTCGAAAAGCCATAAGTTCAATTCCGATTCCCATCCTACCTCCCACTACATGTAAAAGACAGAAACAATATTTAACATGGCTACGAAAATGAAGAACATGGCATTATCGGACAAATAGGATTAACTTATTGTAACCTTCAAATAAGTTACTTATCTTTTTGCCTCGATAGATTCATACAATGCTTGCTTCGCCAACGGACAGTAGGACCTATATTTCATGCTCATGTTGATTGAATCTATTTTCCAATGTTCGATTAAGCGTTTATAGATAATCTTCTTCAAAGACCTTGAAAGGCGGCTGCCATCACTACAGCTGATTCATCCTGTTGTCAAGGGGGTGTGACGTCATCGGTGTAGATACAAAAAGTGTTCATTTCGCTCGAAGGAAAATTATTTCTTTCAACTCGATAATCTTTGAGTATTTTTTTACAATGAAATTCCAGTTCCGCACCACATCGGCCACCACTGTTGCGTGGGTGGTTTTCACTGGTATTGGAGGGTCCTTCGTTCGATTATTATCTTGGAACAAGGGTCAACGTTATATTGATTCATCATTTGTTGAATGTCCAAGAATACACTCGTTCCCTTCGGAGCTCATCAATATATATATACATATTTTTCTTATCAGAAGAGTTCTTCATTTGCATAATCAACAACATTGGCAAATGCAGCAAATAGCTGTAACGTATCGATGTGATAAAGTCCTCAATTCAGAGTCCATGAATTTATTTACAGTTCACACACAAGACATTCACGTAGGTATAGATTCATATATAGTCATTAGAAAAATTACATGCATAGTATTCATGTCCGTCCGTGTCAAAACAATATGTCAGAAGAACATCGTGGCTATATACGTGCGCTGTTGTAGTCAACAGCCAGAAATGAGCACATGAGTTCTTGACAGCTACAATTTGAATCATAATGCGATTCTCCTTCCATCATTAGTTTAATTTAATTAATCTCATACTTATATTAATAACCGAACTGACCCTGAGTTCTACATCGATTTATATATATAATATAGGCTATATACTCAGCCTTTTTTCCTTGGAAGAAATACAAGACACGACCTTCTTGCTTGACGGATAGCGTAACAAGGGCCATGTAACCAAGTCACCCAGCGTGACCTTCCCAACGCGAATGCGTCATAATCTCCGCATATATTTCGCGTTCAGTATACCGTAAAATATCGACATATTCTATAAATGTTAATGACCCCTAACGTTGCGCATGGCTAAACCCCAGCAGACGCCGTCATTTAAAATAACACCGTAACATTAGTTAGTCTTTGACATTCTGAGCACTGCTCTATAATGTTCCTCATGGTGAATATATATGATCTGCACATCCTCTGTTCTTTCTGAATCCTGCTTGTTCCTTCCTCAGATTATGGTCTGCTGCTTTTGAAATTCTCTGGATAATTATCGTGCCTAGTATTTTACTGGGATCTGAGAGGAGAGTAATTCCTCTCCAGTTGCTGCAGTCTACAAGGTTGCTTTTCTCGGGCAGTTTGACAAGTATTCCTTTATTTCACTTCTTTGGTGTTGTTTCTGTTTGCCAGACGTGCAAATAGTGGTTCTAATAGTTCTGCTGCTAGTTCAGGGTCTGTCTTAAATAACTGTGCATTTAAATTGTCATAGCCAGGAGCTTTTCCATTCTTTAACCCTTTGATAGTTTTGATGATTTCTTCCCTTCGTGGAATGTCTGTATTTGTCTAGATAATTTTGAGCTTTAGGAACGTTCAACTGCATCTCTGGTGGTTCCTTATTAAGCGTTTCTCTGAAGTGCTCTGCCCAACTTGTTTACTGCCCCAGTGCTGTGGTGATGAGGTTTCCTTACTTATCTCTTACTAGTGTAATATTGTTTGCACCTCGTTTTCTGCTGATGGTTTTAGTTATTTTATATACTGTGCTTTGTTCATTTTTTAGTGCTACCTCTTCTGCCTGTCTTGCAAGATCGTCTAGGAATTTCCTTGTGTTGGCTCGGGTTTGACGTTTTACTTCCTTGTCCAGCTGACTGTATTGTTCACTATATATTTCCTTTAACCTGGGGGAACTTTGCTTCTATTTGCTTTCTTTTCATTTCTTTTTTAATCGCTGTGGTGTTTAATGTTTCTGTGAGAACTGTTGCGTCGATCGACTTCGGAAATTAATAATAAATCGAAGACAAAACCGATTACGGACAACCATATACAGTATATAAATAAAGCTAATGATCGTACATATATAAGGAGACATGGACGACAGCGATCCATAATCTAGTTGAACAGAACGAGCACGTTTTATGGACCATGCTGATCACAGATTCCCCATATCAGCGAGAAAAACTAAAATTAAGACTGCAGTTTGCACTGTGCTCTCTCATACGTCCGCGCTCAGCCTATAAAAGCAAGCTGAAGTTCTTTCAAAATCGTACAGAGAGCAAAATAAAATCAGAAGATAGACAGACTGCTGGAGGTTGAGATGGCACCGTGCCTGGAAAGCTTATTTCTCCATCTGCATTGCTGAGCATTTCAAATCATCACCAATTCCTCAGTCCAGTTTGAACTTCTGAACCATCCTAAGAGGGTATGTAAGTTTATAAATATATATTGAAAATAAATTCAATTTCATTTAAGGTTAAATAAGTTTAATTGATTTGTGAGGACTAAATTGGAATTTAATTTGTGGATGATGAAACGAACACGATACATACCAGGGTTAAGCCGGAATGGAAACTCAGGAATGTTCAAAAGCTTATAATCAATAAGAATACTTTTATAGATGACTGCAAGCTACTATAAATGTAGAAAGCGACTGCAGCATCATTGTTGCGTGATAAATTCTCGCAACATCGTTTTGTTTCAATGTCTGTTTTATAACGCAAGGGCAACAACTGCTTGGAATTTATAGTCACTTTTCTCGGTAAGCATTTGTCTTCTCGCGTTGGTATCGAATGCAGTTAAGTTTGAGCTGTGGTCATTTTTGCGCTGAACTGCGCATGACTTGTCTTGTTGTTTGGTCGATCGGTTTCCGCCCACGACTAGTGGAGTGAGCGATTTGGAATGGCGAAAGAGATGCCTCGTTGAAGAGGGGATCTCCGCTATTTTTTGTTCTGTCAGGGATGTGTAGTCCTCTTAATGGATATTTCGTTTATTCGAGATAATACCTCTAGTGTTTTCCCACATGCCGGGAGGCGTGATATTTCTGTGTATTTCATGAAAGCAAGGTAAATTGACTTTTTCATTAACTCTATCGATTTTGGGTCGTGAGCGATTTCGATTCATAGCCTGTCTCCGAAAGTCGTCGCCACGAGATGTTTTTTCCCAGCTCACATGTCGCTGCATTGTACTGCATCGGTTGATGCATGTACCAAGGACCATTACTTGCTACTTTGTTAAATGAATTAGGTTTGGAAAACCTTTATTATCTAGAGGATATTTTTGTGGACATTATTTATACTTCGGCAGACGTGTCTGTCTTGCTGAAGTCAGATTAAGGAGAGTGAACTGATCTCATACATCTGGTTATCTCCTGGCTGTTATAGAAAAGGATGGAGTTTTCCACCTGACTACATTTACAGCACTATGAAATATAACATGCATCTGACTCATCATTGTAATGCTGTCTACCGTCTATTGCTGTATTGAATGTTTGCTGTGATAATGACTGTTTGATGTGCCTACACATTTGCGTAACCATTTTGTCACTGTGGCGTCCACAATAAATAATGAAGAAAAACGTCAACGGCTGTTTCAAGACTCATTGACTTTATACGTCGTGAGTTTACTGACGTCCTATGTGGATTGCCCTGTTATTGTTGTATGAACATTGTTTTGACTGAACACATCTACACACTACACAAAACCAGACATGCGGATACCATCCATCATCATATGGCATCACGCATCAATCATGATTTGCACTAACAGTGTATTTCATTTATTTATGAAAATGTATTGCAGATTAGACACATGTCATGCCTATGGTATACTGCCAATAGAACAGAACCATGTTTCATACATACACGTGCATAACGCTGAACACTTTCACTCACTGACATGTAGACTTGTGGGCCATTACAACAAAAGGTTAGCCACATGTCACACTTTGTTCCAGGTTACTGTTCTGGTTTTGGAACAGCAGGATCTCAAAGTGAAATCCACTTGTGACTCACTTCAACAATAAGGAGCACCTCTGTGTGATTCTATTCATGTATTAGGCTCCATCAGGTGTTGGTTAGCCTAGTGCAGAGTCAATAACCAACTGCTGTGAATATTACTTGTGTAGACCAGAAAAGCTGTACCAGAACACTGAAGCTGAGTATAATATGAATATGTGAATATTCAACAACCACTGTCAGCGGTCAAAAGTAAAATATCCAAAGAACAATAGAAGTGTTGTGATGATAGACTGTTCTATGTCAGGATTCAAGACAAGTGACCTTTTAGTCTTAAAAGGAAATTGAAGGAACATTCTACTTAATTTGAAGATTCAGTAAGGACTTTGTGTCTATTTATAATTATAATTCAACTTTTGAATAAGTGTGGGACCCAAAGACGCAGCAATAGAGAATGCAGTCAGCGACCCATAGCTAGACTGCTTGCGTCAGGGTCAGTGAACCAGAGCTGACCAAGACCCTACTCCACCTCCACGTGGTGGTCCTAGAAAAGGCTGCATCACTGCAGTCTGGCTGAGAGAGTAGGGATCGAAGAGGGAAGGCAAACCCGGTCCCAAAAAATGCTGTGCTGAAGTCGGATGTTTTGGCCGAAAGGCGCAGATATCGCAGCTCTGCTGTAAACAGACACAACGCAACCAACATCCTTTTCAGGATGAACGAAGAAGAAGAAGAAGTGTGATATTTAATCTTTTATTTCATCCAATATCATCATTTTCATCATTCATAATTGCACAAGAAGAAAACCAAAGATAGATGTAAATAATAAATTATTCATTAATTGTAATTCTCTGACTTGTCAAATTTATATTGTTGCATTTTTTTAGTTTTACTCAATTGTTAATTATCATAGGTTAGTTACATAGCAAAGGTGGCATCTTAGGCTCTGACTTTAATCTGAATACTATCTGAAGCAGAGACCTTCACAGCCGTGACTATCCTGTGATACCAGTGCTCTTTTCTGACACTGGGAATATATTCTTTTCAGACTGACTTCTTTGTCTTTTCTATCAGTATCTAATAATGACAACTATACTCTTAAAAACCTCTCGCTGCATGTTGATAGGTTTCCATTCCAGTAAAGATCAGAAGCTTCTGATTTGTGTACTTTTTATACCTCCATATTTCATTCCCACACAGAAGAGCTGTTTTTATGTTAGAATTAAACAACATTGATTTTACTTGAAGCTGTAGTTTTCAGTTCCTCGAGTTTGTTTTGAGCATTGCAGTAACATCTTGCCAATTCTAGCCCCATTATCATCCAATATATCTCTTGATTTCTTAACAGTTAATGTATAAATCTGTTGATTTCCTAAATTTCTTTCCCTTCCACATCACTTTTCTTGAAATATTTAAATTCAGCCAAAATTCAGTGGAGATTCATCTTGTTTGACAGAAACATGCAGTTCATCTACTGTACTGGCATGTGTTTTTTTAAGCTCTCTCACAATATCAGTTAAAAATATTGCCTTTAATTTCCATTTTTCTTTCGTTCCATCAATCACAAGACAGAACTCAAAAACTACTGGAATTATATTTATAAATGTTTTTATCTAAGACTTTGGTAAAAATTTGCAGACAAATTTAAGGTGTGGCCTAAAGTGGATATGAATTAAGGACACCTTAGTTGTGTACAACAGCTTGAATTTTTTCAACATTCATTCGTCTTGTTTTTTTTCTTATTTTGAATACTGGTTTACAGAAGCTGTTTTAAGAAGTCACATGATTTAATGCAACATGAAGACTACATCGTCTGCTTATTACTGTTTGTGTTCTCACTAGAATGTTTGCTGTGTGCTAGCAACCAGTCATGCTATATTCCCTTTCACAATTTGTAGTATCAAAAGTTAGTAATAAATCAGAAAAGTGAATATTCTTGTATTATGTTACTCTGGAATGTATATTTTAGTCAGTGTCTGTAAAGTTACCTGCTACAGTAAAGGTCAATTTCTGCACTGTGTGTCCAATTCAGCTCCACTTTCATATTTCTTATTTCTGCTTTTATTTATTTATGTTTTTTGGGGGTCTTTTTGATGCATTGGAGGCTCTTCTTTGATTCTGTCTTGAAGGTCTTTATTTCCAACACTGTCCCATTACATAGTGTCTGAGATCCTTCTTAATTAACTGTTAATTTTAAGAGTGTCTGTACATTTTAAAAACTTTTTAAAAACTAAGTGTGCCTAACAAATGTATGAAAAGTAACATAATTTTCTTATTTCAGACTTTGCTTCTTCACAGTAACAGTATTTCTTCCTTGAAACCTGCAGCAACATGCCTTCCTCAGACTCTTGGAATTCTTTCTCTTGCTGACAACAGCATTTATGATTTGAATGAGGTATTGATGGCTGAAAGTAAACTGATCAGTTTAAAATTAACAACTGTCAAGTAGTAGAGAGTATTGCTTTATAAGTTTAAATACTTTCAGAATCATAATTTTCACAGCTGAAAAAATTGTTCACGTTTTACAGATTTTTGAAAATACTTGTAAACTGTATTTTTATTTACCAGCCTGTGCAGAAATAAGTATATTAGCCAAACTTTAGGTTTGCTTTTCTCAGATGTTTCCATTTCAGACACCTGATTCAGCCACCCTTAAGTTTTCTCTAAAGAACCTTTTCACAACCTTACTAAGATAATTTAATAATTCTTAAAAGTGATGCCAGTTTCCAAACACTTCAGGAAGGACATCTTATTGATGTACAAACATTTTATATTTCAGATCTCTTATCTGTCCAGCTTACCTGCCCTTCAGCAACTGTCCTTAGCTGATAATCCATGTGTTCTCAAGACATCTGAAAGTAAATATCCATTTTTGCTGTATGATCCAGACATCTGTGACACATAATAGTGACAGTTTAAGTTTATGACTAGGAATTTGACAACCTATGTCTGTGAGGCTAATTACATCCTCATTGACTCTTGAAATCATCCACACACTTCCAGGGATTCCTCCTGTGGTGAAACTTGTTGAGAACCCAGCATTGCACACTGAGCTTGGAGAAGTCACTTGAGTCCCAGGCGTAATTCTTTGATCTGGTTTACTGTATACAGAAGGATCTCACTGTGGACCCAGTGATAGGTAGGGGAAGCTGAGAAGTGGCTCTGAGCAGGACATGACAATTCCTTGGGGAGCCCAGAACCAGAGTACAGTATTTTAGCTCTGCATAGTTGGAGAGCCCTCTTGGATGGTGGGGAATGCACAGTATGCCACACACTTCTTACTCCTAACTTGGGACTAGATGTGACGATCCTTTAAATGCAAGCCAAGCTGGAGAAACTGGAGCTCATGACTTCAACTCAACACGTTTCGGAATGGCAGAAAAGCCACAGGAAAAGCTTAGATCTGCGGTGTAGATAATACCAAGGAGTCTTCAACTTGGTATTGGCTGCTAAAGAGTGAGAAGCTCAGCAGTTCTAGTTAAACAAAACCAACAACCCTTACCATTGGAAGGAAAAATTCAGATTAGCCCAAATTATTATTTTTATTTGCTGTGCATGCATTTACCTGCCATCACCGGTGTCAATGGTATGGTGGCTTGCGTACCCTGATTACCCCCAGAGCTATGCCAGCGGGAGTTTTACTCCTGGAAGGTTCTACCAAGCTGGACAGGTTTGCGCGGGCAGGGGTCAGACGAAAGCAGACACCCTGGTCCTCCAGGTTGGGGGTTTTAGCATAGGGCTGACACCCCTGTCTATGTAAAAAAAAAAAATTGAAGTTACGGAAACGATAACAAATAAACTTTGCTGCGGGACGGACATCCGGAGTCTGAGGCTCGTATGACTGTCAGTGGTGAAAGCAGAAAGGAAGCCACTGACATGAGAACGGACGTCCTGACTGCAAAACATGATACAAGAATAGGATTGTGGAATGTCAGGACAATGAATGAGACGGGTAAACTAAAACAGGTCACGGCAGAAATGAGAAACTATAGGTTACACATTCTAGGGATAAGCGAGAGCAGATGGACAGGGGCAGGAAAAGTTAAAACAGCAACAGGAGAAACAGTACTTTACTCTGGAAGAGAGGATGGACAGCACAACGAAGGCATAGCCATTATTTTACAGAAAAGAATAGAAAGGACATTACTGGAATGGAAACCCATCAACAACAGACTGATAAGATTAAGATTGAGAGGTAGATTCACCAATACTACAATAATACAATGCTACGCACCAACGAATGACAGCGATGAAGAGGCCAAGGATGAATTCTATCAACAACTGCAGAAAGAAATGGAAGACACACCTAGATATGATCTTATTATAGTAATGGGAGACCTCAATGCGAAAGTTGGTACACACAATACATATAATGAAAGAGTAATGGGGAAATGCGGCAGCGGAACAGCAAACGAAAATGGGGATAAATTAATAAGTTTCTGTAGTATTAACAACCTGGTCATTGGAGGAACACTTTTCCCATATAAAGAAATTCACAAATTAACATGGGAATCACCAAATGGTCGGGACAGAAACCAGATAGACCACATCATGATTAACGGTAGATGGAGACATGCATTACAAGATGTGAAGGTAAGAAGAGGTGCAGATGTGGGAAGTGATCACCATTTAGTAGTAGCAAAACTGAAAGTGAAACAAAATAGGGCTTGACCAATTGTAACTACACAGAAAAGGTTTGACATCAGCAAATTGAAGGACCCCCTTACCAGAAAAGCTTTTGCGGCTGACATAAAGAAACGATATCAATTTGCCAAAAGTCAGGAAAAGACATTGACTGATGATATAGACCAGAAATTCAACACCATTTCAACAATATATAAGGAAAGCAGCAAATCATGCTTGGGATTCCAGGAAAGAAAGAAGCAAGACTGGATAACACCAGAAACATTAAACACCATAACACTGAGAAAGGAAATGAAAAGAAAGAAAACAGAAGCGAAGTCCCCCAGGTTAAAGCAACTATATAGCGAACAGTACAGTCAGCTGGACAAGGAAGTTAAACGCCAAACCCGAGCCAACAAAAGGAATTTCCTAGACAATCTTGCAAGACAGGCAGAAGAGGCAGCACTGAGAAATGAACAAAGCACAGTATACAAAATAACTAAATTCATCAGCGGAAAACGAGGTGCAAACAATATTACATTAGTAAGAGATAAGCAAGGAAATCTCATCACGACAGCAGAGGGACAGGAAACAAGATGGGCAGAGCACTTCAGAGAAACTGAACAGGGAACCACCAGAGACACAATTGAATGTTCCTGAGGCTGAAAACGATCTAGATGTAAATACAGACATTCCACGAAAAGAAGAAATCATCACAGCAATCAAAGGGTTAAAGAACGGAAAAGCTCCTGGCCATGATAACTTAAATGCAGAGCTATTTAAGACAGACCCTGAGCTAGCAGCAGAACTATTAGAACCATTATTTGCACAAGTGTGGAAAACGGGGACAAAGGAATAATTGTCAAATTGCCCAAGAAGGGAGATCTTGCAGACTGCAATAATTGGAGAGGAATCAATCTTCTCTCAGTTCCCAGCAAAATATTAGGCAGGATAATTATACAGAGAATTTCAAAAGCAGTAGACCACAAACTGAGAAAAGAACAAGCAGGATTTAGAAAGAACAGAAGATGTGTAGATCATATATTCACTCTCAGGAACATTATAGAGCAGTGCTCAGAATGGCAAAGACAGCTGTACATTAACTTCGTTGATTTTGAAAAGGCTTTTGACAGCATACATAGGGACAGTTTATGGAAAATACTGAGGGCTTATGGAATTCCAAGCTGCATAGTGTCAATCATAAAAAGCCTCTATGCCAACTTTACGTGTAGTGTTGGGCAGAGCAACCTAACCTTTGAGGTGAAGACAGGAGTACGACAGGGATGCCCCTTATCAACCACTCTATTTTTAACAGTCATAGACTGGGTGATGCGTCAAACAACAGAGGGCAGTCCAAGAGGAATAAGATGGACTACATTTTCTACATTGGAAGATCTGGAATATGCAGATGACATTGCACTACTAGCACATTCACATCAACACATCCAGGAAAAAACGGATAGACTCAATAAGTTTAGCCAGCAGGTGGGCTTGAACATCAATTTAAAGAAGTCAGAGGTCATGACGCTCAATGTGAGCAACCCTGAGCCCATATCAGTAAGGAATCAGCAACTGGTACAGACAGACACCTTCACATACCTAGGATGCATAGTAACACCAGAAGGCGGGGCAGGCAAAGACATCAACATCAGAATGAATAAGGCAAGAACAGCCTTTTTTAGCCTAAACAACATCTGGAAGTCCTCTCAATACAGCACAAGCACAAAATTAAGATTATATCAGAGCTGTGTGCTTTCTGTGCTTCTCTATGGTGCAGAATGCTGGAGAGTTACAGAGAAGGAAATGTCAAAATTGTCCTCTTTTCACACAACATGCCTAAGAAAAATTCACCTAATCTTTTGGCCGAATACCATCACCAACCAAGATCTGCTTACTCGGAGCAAGCAAGAGGACATGCACACCATCATAGCTGGCAGACGCTGGAGCTGGGTTGGCCATGTCCTCAGAAGAGACCCCGATACCATCACAAGAACAGCTATGCTTTGGACCCCTGAAGGAAAACGAAAGAGAGGCCGACCAAAAACAACCTGGCGGAGGACTGTGGAGGCTGAGATGCAAAGAATGAACCAGAGTTGGGGCACTGTATGAAGGATGGCCGCCGACCGAGCAAAGTGGAATCAATTTGTTGTTGCCCTACAAGACGCCACTAGGCGTGATGGCCACTGACTGCTTTGACGGTCGGCGGCTAAGGATCAAAGAAGAAGAAGCATGCATTTACCTGGTTTGGAATTTTTGTTTGATTGGCATACATTCAATTTTACAATACATATCCAAGTATTTAAAATGCTTTTAAACTGAATATTTACAAATTCTTTAGCTAGTAAAAATGTTTTAATTATTACTAGAATGCTTCTCTCCACATGTAAGCCTACCTTGCCGTGGTTGGAGAGCTTGAGCGCCTCAATGATCCCGGGAGCTATGCCGGCAGGAGTATTACTCCTGGCAGGGTCACCCAAGCCGGACAGGTCCTGGGTGAGGGGCCAGACTAAATGGGCTGAGGAGTGGGTGGAACCCTATAGGTGTAGATGCAGAACCCACCGGCGAGTGGTACATGCTCTGGTCTGCACCAATCCACCCCCACTTCATGGGTTAAATGCTTTCTTGCCTCATTCTTCACTGTTTGTCGTCTATCACGCCCATGGCGACCGTTGCCTCAATTGGCTGTGTGTGGTGTACCCGGAAACGGGGCCTCCCAGTACTGAGGCAAAGTTAAGTCCCCGATGTCACTTATCGGTGCAGAATTGAGAGAGGTGGCTGAGCATCACAATCCCTCCTGTGTTGCAGCATGATGAGAACCCAGCATTGCACACTGAGCTTGGGGGGATCACTTGGGCACCAGACTTAATACTGGCTCTTGACTGGATGGCCGCATGCAGGAGATTTCTACAATGGAGGGTTGGCAGGTGGTGGGTATCGGGAAGTGGCTCTGTGCAGGACGTGAGGATTCCTTGGGAGAGCCCCGAACCAGAGCACAGCATTGTGCAAGCTCTGCATAGTTGGAGAGCCCCCTGGATGACGGGGAATGCACAGTGTGCTACCCCACCTATCCCCAACTGCTAACTTAGAACCAGAAGTGGGGTCCTCTGTATGCGTGCCAGGCCAGGATAAAATGCCTGGGAAAGAGACTGGAGCTCAGAACTCCCTAACTCAAAGTTGCAGGATGGCAGAAAAGCCACGGGAAAGACAGGGCTATTTTGAAGATAACGCAACCATATTTTCACCATACGAGCTCGGACGCCGCCTCGGTAAACAAGGTCCGCGCAGAGCAGTGACACCCCCAGGCTGCTTGCGAATAGTCTACTACTGGGAACATAAACAGATTAGGGATGAGCCCACTCTCCCGTTGAACAGGTGCTAAAGTCGTAGATACTGGGCCAGAAGGCGCACCGGAAACCACAGTATCATGCAACTCGCTTTTTTTTTCTATGGAGAGTACACCGTCAAATAAATCTCGTTCTGGTGCTCGCCCTGTGGAGCTCCACCAGGCAGGTGCAGTGCCGGGCTCTGAGCCTCGACAGAGCCCACCCTCAGCTACTGGAGGACCCTCTAGACCGTCTTGTGGAGTCAACAGACGGCGGAGGAGAACTACTGACCAAAACAAAACAGAAAAAGAGAAACCCAGAGTGCCACTTGTCATGATGCACTGGAATGCAGAGGGAGTGAACAGCAAGCAGGCTGGATACAGCAAAAAGACAGAGCTGGAAAACATCTTGTATGAGAAGCAAGTCAGTGTTTGCTGTATCCAAGAGACTCACTTGAAAGCAGATCAAACCTTTAAAATAAGGGGATATCAATGCTTCAGATCCGACAGACAAGATAGACGAAAAGGAGGAGTACTTACTCTTGTAAGGAATAACATTCCTGCACACGAAAGGAAAACCTTCATGGATGGAGCAGAATATCAGCTGCTGCAGATAAAGGTAGACAAGATGGAAATAGAACTCCTGAACTATTACTGTCCGAACA
Organism: Oreohelix idahoensis; assembly: GCA_024509875.1. NCBI lineage: Eukaryota > Metazoa > Mollusca > Gastropoda > Stylommatophora > Oreohelicidae > Oreohelix > Oreohelix idahoensis. The sequence continues at coordinate 375,317 of JAMPIV010001943.1, forward strand.
ACAAACCCCTGAGTCTCAGCTCTATACAGGTACCAGCCACCAACTTTATAGCAGTTGGAGACTTTAATAGCCACTCCCAGAGCTGGGGCTATAACCTCTGGATCACAGAGGTGAAGAGGTTGAAACTTGGCAAGATGATCACTCCCTAATCCTAGTCAATAATGCCACAGATACTCCTACCTTCTACTCCAGAGGATGGCACACAACCTCAACACCAGATCTTGCCTTCTCCACACCAGATATAGCTGGATCTATTAGTAGAGAAGTAGGAGACCAACTAGGGGGAAGCGACCATCGCCCAATCTTTCTTACTGTCCAGAGTGCAACTCTCAGTACAGGCCCAGCCATTACAAGATGGAACTACAAAAAAGCCAACTGGGGTTTATTCAGGCATCAGGTGAACACGCTGCTGTCTACCCTCAAGGTACAGAACAGAGACATTAATGAAGTGGTAAAAGACTTCAACAGATGCATACTACAAGCTGCAAAAGAAACCATTCCCAAAGGATGCCGGCGTAACTACATACCATACTGGTCCAGCACACTCCAAGAACGTCAGGAAGCTATGGACAAGGCTAGAAAGGACGCAGAGTCTCAGCCTTCACTTGAAACTCACAACAAATGGAAAAAGGCTGTAGCAGAGTTTCAGAGAACAAAGCTAGAAGAAAAGCGGAAAAGCTGGAGAACTAAAACGGCATCGCTGAACCTTGAGAAAGACGGCAGGAAACTTTGGAGATTAGTCAAGTCTCTAAATGAAGAGCATTCCTCACCAAGGCAGACTATCACATTGGATGAAGGTGGCAAACTTTTCAGAGGAAAACAAGCTGCAGACTTGTTTGCTAGAAGATACAGTTCAGAAAGCAACTTACCCATTAACATAGACCATCAGAGAGAGATAAGAAAAGAAATACTGGCAACCATGGGACAGACAGATACTCCTGCCCCAATGAGGGAACCCATCACACTAGGAGAACTACAGAAGGCTATTTCCAAGCTTAAGTTTCAAAAGTCACCCGGCCCAGACAAAATCAGCAACGAAATGCTAGTAAATCTGAGCTCAGCAGCAAAGACAAAACTGCTTGAGATATTCAACCACAGCTGGTTGAAAGGAACGGTACCCCAAGTATGGAGAGAAGCCATCACAATACCCATACTAAAGAAAGGGAAATGTAAGACCGAGGCTGCAAGTTACCGGCCAATCAGTCTCACAAGCTGTGTTGGGAAGACTATGGAGCGAATAGTCAACCACAGATTGAAATGGTATTTAGAGTCTGAGCAGATCCTGATGCCGGAACAAGCTGGATTTAGAGAATGCTACAGTATAGAAGACCAAGTTACTTACTTGTCTCAAGCAATAGAAGATGCCTTCCAGGAGAAGAAAAAGGTCCTAACGATCTGGGTCGACTTCAAGCAGGCCTTTGACAAGGTGTGGAAAGATGGCCTCATTGCAAAACTTAGGAGAAGTGGAATCCAAGGCAACATGATGAAATGGATCCAGTCATACTTGCATAACAGGAGAACTAGAGTCACTCTTGACGGTCTGCAGAGCAGAAAAGTGTTGCTCCATCAGGGGGTACCTCAAGGAGGAGTAATTTCCCCAACACTCTTCCTTGTTTACATCAATGACCTGGTGAAAGATCTCCCTGCAGGAGTTAAAGCTGCCTTATATGCAGATGACCTAGTACTCTGGTGCGCTGATGAAAATGTCACCACAGCAAATTATAGAATGCAGCGGGCAGCAGACATGCTAGTGTCATGGGCAGAGAAATGGCTTATCACAATAAACACAGACAAAACCTCCACAACACTGTTCTCCCTCGCCCCCAAGGACAAATCAGCTAACATACACCTAGGGACAACCGTGATCAAGGAAGAAAGCTACCCCACCTATCTTGGGGTGACATTTGACCAAAGGCTTACATGGAATAAGCATATTGAAAATGCAGAAGGAAAGGCCCGAAGACGACTAGGCATACTCAGAAAATTAGCAGGTACCAACTGGGGAGCAAATGAACGAAATCTAAAGAAGATTTATAATGGAGTAATAAGACCACACTTAGAGTTTAGCTCAGCAGCATGGTCATCAGCTGCTAACTCACATCTGCAGTCTTTGGACAAGGTGCAAAATCAAGCTCTCAGGCTCATTACAGGAGCCATGAAAACTACACCAATAACAGAGATGCAGAAGGTTGCTGGATTACAGACATTGTCCCATAGAAGAGACACAAAAACCATGATCCAGATGGAAAAGTACAACAGTATGCCAATGCACCCAATGAAGGCAAGACTAGATGATCTGGCATTGGGACGTCTAAAGCGTAGCAGCTTTGTGCATCGGGGGAAAAGACTTATAAGACAGCATCAAGAAGACCTATCCATGAAGACAACACCACTGAAGCCCACCCTATACCCTGTACCATGGGAGCAGGCCAGCAGTGCCCTCCAAATTAATACAACAGTCAGTGGTCTCACAAGTGGATGTGAGTATAATGATCTGCAAAAACGAACTGCTACATTGAGTATGATCCAAGAAAGCTATCCCGATCAATCATGGATACATGCCTATACAGATGGATCAGCAACTAATGCTGTTAGGAATGGAGGTGCCGGTATCTTTATCTCATATCCTGACAACCACTATGAGACTAGGCACATTCCCACTGGTAAATTCTGTTCCAACTATACAGCTGAGGTTCAAGCTCTAGAGCAAGCTGCAAATATGATTTATAACACCAACTCTGACTGCCACCAGGTAGTCATCCTCACAGATGCACTGTCTGTCCTGCAAGCTCTCAAGGGTGGTAAACTCCCGCATCTGAGAAATGAACTAAACAAGGTAGCTGCCAAAAAGAGAACCATACTTCAGTGGGTACCATCTCATTGTGGTGTACCCGGAAATGAAAAGGCAGATAAACTTGCAAAAAAGGGAGGAGAATGTGAACAAGAAGATAATGAAGTCACATACTTTGAGAAAAAAGAGAGCTATCCAGACTATCAGAAGAGAACAGAACCAACCCAAAGACGACTATCACACTCTCGACCGGCAGGGACAGACAACTATTTTTCGACTCAGGACAGGGCATAACAAACTGAATAAACACATGCACAAGCTACGATTGTCTGCTTCACCACTGTGCACATGTGGATTAAACGAACAAACTGCTGAGCATGTTCTACAGGACTGTCCTCTGTATGACCAGTTAAGAAAGATATACTGGCCCAATGACTCAACACTAAACTCAAAGCTATATGGAGTTAAAGAGGAACTTCAAACAACAGTCGAATTCATCATGAGAACTCGTCTGACGGTGTAATCATCAAAGATGCGATCGCAAGAAGAAGAAGAACTAGAATGCTTGAGAAAGAACATTTATGCAACATTAGGTAGGAAAAATATATATTATGATTGATTTATTAAATGACAAAAGTGTCGTAATTGGAAATCTAATTATTGATATAAATAAATGTCCAATTTTTAGATTAATGTGTTGATAAATGTATATTTTAAGCTACTTTTTTCCAATGATAACCAATGTGTCTGGTCCAGGAATTTTACAAAGTGGTCATTTTAGTTTTGTTAACTACTGTAGGAACCTTGTTTTTAACACATGTATGTCAGAATCCTACGCTCTCGGACACTGATGTCATGGTCTCTGCTTGCAACCTGGCACCGAATTCATGGCATCTGACCAGAATTATCATCCATTTACATTCTACCTACAATTTCATGGCATATCATAAGAATATTAATTATGAAGATTATTATATTATTTTTTATTTTAGCTAAAATATGGTTGCTATAGACAAAAATATGTGGAGTTATGAACCGAGTCCTGGTTTATAAAGACCACAATAGAATTCGACTGTCATCATAATTTACATCAGTCATACACACTTATTATGCACAGTGTCAAAGTGAGTGCCTACAATTTTATATTCATCATGTACAAATTCCTGAGCTAATATTACAGCATTTGACTACCGACCTTTTGTGTGGAACTGGTGCCCCTCAGTCCATATCTTAGATGCTCTTGTTATAACTGAGAAGGAAAGGTAAGCAAGACTGCTTTTGCTTGGTTATTTGTTGCGGTTGTTGTGAATTTTAGAAGATAAGTTGGAAATAACTAAAACACAAATTACTTACTTATTACTGCCATTGCAGTTCCCGGGGGTCTCTGATGAGACAGAGAAAGAAAATAACTACTGCTCCCTGATCACCATTGTGATGTGGTACTGTGATTTTATTTTTCAAGAGGCCCCATTTTTCTTCTCTCTGTACCTAATTGAGTTTGGTCTTCTTCTCTTGGTAATTAATTGCGTTTTCAGGAGGGATTACGGTAGGGTTTACGTTTATACTCGCACCAGTTTTCTTTTCTGTAAAGTAATTGCGTACAAGTAGGCGTATTTCCTTTGTTAAATTAATCACGGTCATTTTATTGTATTTACTAGGCGTTGTAGTTATTTTAGGCTGGGTAGATTTTTCAGCTCACATAAAACCGAAAAACCCGCACCTACCCAGGTAAATTGGGGTGGGTGTGAAAAAGCACTACCCAGGTACTTAAAACTGGCGCTAGGATCGAATTACAAGTTAATTTTGCTCACGCGGTTGTTGTAAGATTATCTTACATGACACAATTTTTGGATGCGCGGTAGCGGTAAATAATATGAGTCATGAGTAGCTTGCGTTATCATTGGGGCATTTCAATAGTTTATGAAATGCAGGAATATTATTGGTTTAAGAGTGACGCCAAGCGATAACGTAGCGCATGGGTCCTGGCGTGGGATCCCTTGGATAAATAACAGGGTAAATCATTAGCGGCTCTCTTTTGCCTCCAGGAATCCAGCCGTGTAAACAAAGTCATTTTTTGATTGCTCTTAAAAAGTGGGAAATTTGAATTTGGCAATTTTTCACGGCACAAAGAGTGTGGTGCCATTTAGCCGTACAGCTGGCCAAGATATTCGGTCTTCTCAGGAGAAGAAGAGTCGAGGCAGCGCCAGAGGTGAAAGAGAACTGGTGACGCGGTGGTTACCAGCGCCAAGTACGTATGCAGCAGTAAAAAGAAGCAGTTCAATTTCAGTGAAGCATTCTTCAGCGTGAACGGATTTCTTAAAATCCCGAGCTCTAAGCTCATATCCACACACCGAACCAAAGGCGCGTGGCCTGGTGTTGTCGTTAAATTCGGTCATAATAAAACCGACGGCCCTAAACCCAAAGAGGGGTAACCGGGCATGTGAATAAAGATTCGTCAGTAGTGAAGCAGCTACATTCCGAGTCTAGTATCCAGTCTAAAAACCCAAGTCATCAGCTACAATATTCGTTTGGAGGAGATAGGGTCAAAATTCCTTCCAAATGCACTAGAGAGAGAGAAGGGGCATAGTGGAGAAGTCTCTCAGTAGAGACCAGGAGTATCAGACAGACACTGAACATAGATAGAATTCATCAATTAGTCATTCAGTTCGTGTAGTACTTTAAAAAGTTCAATCAGCTTTCGGTGTAGACAGTGGTGTTAGTGGCGGGTATATCGCCTAAAGCGTTGAAGCTGTGTAGGCAGTTCATTTAGTGACGTCTGCAGACAGACAGTGGAGTTAGATTTTGTTTAATAATATATTAGGTTAGTTAGGAGTGGTGGATCTGATGTTAGAGACCCCACCAAACAGATTGTTGTAATCCTTAACTTTCTTCCCTGCAGGTTGAGGGGAGGTTGACATTGTGGGTTTACCATTTGTAATCATTTTAATTGTTTGTTCTGTTTCAGATGTGCGAACTCGCACGTTATTCATTTTATTGTGTTATCTGAATTTTTGTGGTGTAAATTAACTATAAACTTCATACTGGATCAGTCTCTCTAAATATATATCTAACTATACTGTACGTATATATTTGTCTGTATAGTGTGTCTGTGGTCGTAGTTAAACCTTATCTCCTTTTGTAAAGGTAGTCAGAGGGGATGAGTCTATAGCTATTATTGAAGTCACGAGTGGCGAGGGAGAGTCAATCTCGGTTCTTACCCCTCGAAGCCAATAGTCTCATCTGTCCACATTCACTATCATTTCTCATCTAAATCTATCTTCTCAGTCTTTCTCATACTAGGGTCTTGTCTATACACTCAGACACACTCTAAACTTAAATCCACTTCGTGACAACCATGTAAAACAAGTTGCTATAGAAACCACCACTTGCCACTGTGAGAACACATGGATGCTTTGATGGAAGGGTACAAAGCTGCAATGTGGCTCCATGGTCCATAGGGAGTGCAGAAGAAAATGCTGCAGAAACTACTGCTACAAGAACACAATGAATGCTTTCATGCAAGTTTCCTGGGGACTAGCTGCAGTTGTAGTTCCATTGCTGCATATGTAGGGAAATGATGGTAATGATGATGACTTAGTTCTAATTATATATTCCATGCATTCCACAAACTTTCCGCTCCACAAAATCCTGATCATCATAGCCTGCCTAACTTGATTATTGGTAATGAGGCGCAGAGACTTTAAACTTTTGATGCTTTTGCTAATCTGTTCATGCTGCCTCTAAATTATCTCTGTGGTTGTCAATTTTTCTTATTGCTACTGTTGTTGGTCTATCTGTTGTTATCAGGTCCTACAGCTTCAAAAGTATCCGTGCTGTTGCCAGTCATTTTTTAATGTAGCTTCAGGGTGTTTTCTATTTTTGTTAGCCTAGAAACATTAACATGTAAGTTTGTCCTTGTGTCCATTCAGACTGCTTGGAGAATGGTTGTACAGTCAGGGAAAGGGTAGACACTTTCATCCTGGGGAACATGCCCAACTTGTGGAGTATCTAACTAATGCTTGCCCTCTGATCTCATCTGAACAGGTAAGTTAAAGAGTCCTTAGAGAGTATATACAGAAACACGTATATGAAACCATGCACATCACACTTGGTCCTGTGCCATCCCTCAAGGTCTTTCCGTGTCTTTATTCTTTTCTTGTCTGTCTCCAGTCCCTTCTTTACACTTTTTTTTCTCCTAACTCGCTTTCCCTGGGGATCCCAGAACAAGGACTGCCTTAAAATGTTATCAATGGGTTTCCACAATGCCTCCTATCGAACATCAGTGTCTTTTTCTACTGGTTCTTGTCATCAGTTCCACGTTGGTGATGCTGTTAAACTGTTTCAATCTTATTCTTCGCAAGCACCCATTTATGAAAGTATGTAACTTCGTGGTTGTTTTTGTTGTTCTCCATGTATAGAGCCATACAATAGGACTGATTTGATATTTGATTTGTTGAACTTGATTTATTTTGGAATTCCCTATATTAATAATAATAATAATAAATTCTTTAAGCACCAAACACGGCGCATAAGGCAGAAACCAGTGCTCTCCAGGTTGTTCGTTGTGACACCACTCCTCTTAGCTCTTGCACATTATTTAGGCCCAACGTTCTTCCTTCTCTTATTATTGTTCTTCTGAGTGTTTCTTTTGGTCTTCCTTTTTTCCTCTTACCCTCAGGAACCCAAGTGAGCGCCTGTAGTGGTATTCTGTTGTTTTGCATTCGTAGGACATGACCGATATATGACCATCGTCTTTTCCTTATATAGTCGGAGACATATTTCTGCCTAGAGTCTTCTCTTATTTGTCGATTAGTCTTGAATTCTTTCCAACTGATGTTCATGAGTTTTCTAAGACATTTGTTCTCGAATGTATTCAGCTTGTTCTCCAATGATTTTGTTATTTTCCAACTCTCACAGTCATATGTTAACACTGAGATAACATTTGAATTAAACAGACGAAGCTTGGTATGTATATTCAATGATCGTAATTTCCAAATGTTAGATAATCTATTGAAGGCGCTAGCTGCCAAAGCAATTCTAGTATGGATTTCTCTTGTTGTGTCACCATCCTGAGTCATTTTACTGCCTAAATAATTGAAACTTTCAACTTTCTGTAGTTTTCCCCCATTCAAGATGATATCAAAGGTCTCGTTAGAAAAGTTCATAGCTTTAGTTTTAGAGGCATTTATTTGGAGACCTATTTTAACCGAGAGATGACACAAATTATTTACTGCTTCTTGGGATGTCTGGGTGTTGAACTTAAGAATGCTAAATCATCTGCGAAATCCAGGTCCCCCAGGAATTTTCCATTTGTCCATTTTATACCTAATTGTTCATTATGGGTATAGTTTCTCATAACCCAATCAATAGCTGTTCCAAAAAGTAGTGGTGACATAATACAGCCTTGTTTCTCCCCTGTTTCTACTGTAAACCATTCTGTATTCCCTTTATTTGTTCTAACACAACATCTTGCATTGTCATATAGCGCTTTGATTATATTCACATATTTTGTTGGAAAACCATAGATTGTAAGTATCTTCCACAATGATGGGCGGTGTAGACTATCAAAGGCTTTTTGAAAATCGATGAAGGTGATAATAAGTGGCGATTGCATTTCCACTGATTCTTCTATAATTGTTCTTAGTGTGAATATTTGATCAATACATGATCGTTTCGGCCTGAAACCCGCTTGTTCTTCTCTGATCTTTTCGTCAGCATGCAATTTAAGTCTTTCTAACATCATGCAACATAATAATTTTCCAGGTACTGATAATAGAGATATACCACGCCAGTTATTACAGTCTGATAGATCACCTTTCTTCGGTAACTTTACAATAATACTGTCTTTCCATTGTTGTGGTGGTTGTTCTTCTCTCCATACTTCATTTATAATATCTAAAATTCTCAAGAGGTTGTTGTCATTAACTGCTTTAATCATTTCCCCTGAAATTTCTTCAACTCCAGCAGCTTTAAAATTTTTTAATCTTTTAACGGCTTGTTTGATCTCGTCCAGCGTGAATTCATCGCAAGTTATTGGCAAGGTGGTTGTGGGTGTTTCATTATTAAAATCAGGTGTTACTGTTGGTGGTGGTCTGTTTAGCACCTCCATGAAGTGCTCAGTCCATCTCTTCATTTGTTCTTTTTCTGTTGGTATTGAATTCCCTAATTTACCTTTAACAGGTGTTTCCATAGCAGTAGGCTGGTGACATATAGTTGTTTTGTAATTTGATAAAGGCACCTACTATTACCAGTTCTCACAGCATTTTCAGCTTCTACGGCCAGTTCATTGATGAAATGTCTTTTATCTCTTCGAGTTTTTGTCTTCACTTCTTTATTTAACAAGTTATAAGTTAGTTTGCAAGATTCAACTGCATTATGTGTACTTGCCGCTAGTAGTTTAAGTTTTGCTGTTTTCCTTTCTTGTATTTTATCCCAAGTATCTTCTCTCATCCATTTTTTCTTTTTATGTGGTGGTCGCTACAGCTGCTTCTGTCATTGCTGTTCTCAGTTGTTCCCATTTAGTATCGATTGTCTTGGTGGTGATATCGTTGTCAATTTTGCCTAAAGCATCGAAATAGTTGTTCATTTTGACATTATATTCCTCCTTTATATCATTTGATTGCAGTCTGTGTACATCTATTCTTCTATTTTTATTCGGTTGGTATAACTTCTTCAGTTTAATTCTCAGTTTAGCTATGCAGAGGTTATGATCGCTTCCGATCTCTGCTTTTCTGTATGCTCTGATGTCTTGAACTGATGAGCGAAATTTTGCGCTTATGCAGAAGTGATCTATCTGGTTCTTAGTTCTGCCATCAGGTGAATTCCATGTTATCTTGTGGATATTCTTATGTGGAAAGATGGTGTCTGCCACAACGAGGTTTGATATTTCACAAAGTTCTAGAAGTCTTTCGCCATTTTGATTCATACAGCCTATGCCATGAGTACCGAGATATCTTTGTACTCCATCGTTGTTGTCACCTACTTTGGCGTTAAAATCACCCATGACTGCTATTATGTCATGCTTGGGTATTGTGTTGATGGTACTTAGAAGTGCTTCATAGAAGTCATCTTTTGTGGTATCAAGAGCGTCGTTAGTTGGTGCATAACATTGTACAATTGAGAGCTTGAAAAATCTTGTCTGAAATCTAGCTAATATTAGCCTCTCATTAATAGGTACCCAGCTGATAAGCGATGCTGCTGCTTTCTGTGTCATTAAGATGGCTACTCCCTCTGTGTGACGATTATCATTTTACCTAGTGCATATTAGGGGGTCGGTGTGGCTAAGAGGTATGGTGTCCGCCTCAAATTCTAGAGGTAACGGGTTCGATTCCCTGATGGGGGAATATAATTTATGGAAATTTGTATTCTGAACCAGTTGTCCTAATGATGTCATACTCCCCCCTGGTCTCCTGGGTAGTGAGATCGGATGCCTAGCCTTCTCGGATAAGGGTGAAAAAATAGGAGGTCCCGTGTGCAAGTTGCGCATGTTAAAAATCCCACGGCAGTTGGAAATCGTAAAGAGTAGGCCTATCAGGCCACTGCCCTGGCAAAATTTAAAAAATAGAAACCTACCCACCACAAAAATATTTATAGAATATGTGATTCCTATACAGTACACACATTGGGATTCTCGCTTTGTGTGATCTAAGGGAGGAGATCGGAGCACTGATGGAGTTGTCCGTGTGTGCAATGAAGATAGTCCTTAAAACCAAACCAAACCTAGTACAATTGAAACTCCTCTTGCCTTTTTTTATTTAGATATTGCTGTCTGTCTTTCAGATGTTGTCTATTCTGCTGCCTAGGAAAATGTATGATTCCACATCTTGTGGTGTTTCTTCAAGTGCAGTCTTGATATTTACTGCATTTATTCTCATAATCTTTTACTTTTTTTGTTCATATTTGCTAAGTCTTTTTGGCTTAAATTGTCTACAAGACGGCCTAGCCAGCGCCATGCCCAACCACCCTTAGTTGCCTGTTATGACATGCTTGGTAGGTTACAGTATTACTGTCCTTTGTTCCCATGTAACATACAGGATTTAAATATTTTCTTTTACTGCTTTCTTGTCTTCCAGATTTCTAATGTTGGTACCTTAAGCTTTCTCAGGCAAGCACATTTCACACAGTCTCTAAATTTTCATTCAATTGTTTTGTTTAATGCCCATAAACAGACTTGTGAACAAATACAACCGTTCTATAAATAGCTTTGATTACTTAGTGTGCTTCACATACATGTGGTTCCATGCCCCACAGTGAGGGAAATAATGGTAGTAATGATGACTTAGTTCTGATTATATAGTCCTTGCATTCCACCAATACCACAAATCCTGATCACCATAACCTGTCTGACTGTGGAATACTGGTAATGAGTCTTGGAGACTGTAAGGTCAGCAGGGTTCTTGAAAGGTCATTTCCTATTTTTAAATGGTTATTTCGTCACTCCTGTCCAACTAATTTATATGGAACAAACATTACAATAAAGAGAATTAACTGCTATTGTATTAAATAAAATGCTGTGTCACATTCTCTTACAACACAGCGTGAGATTTTATCTGTTCTACGCGATTTCATAGGGGGCAGCAATTTTTGCTGTCTCTTGTAACGTCAGTCTACTGGTCGCTTTAGATTTTGTTTTATTGTTCCTGGAGTTTGACCCTACAATACACTAGGGGTCATGCGGTCAGCATCACGCTGGCCACCTTTAACCTTCCCAGAGTTGCTTTGGTAACCACTTTCCATTCAGTTGGGCCACCGCAGCTGAGGTTCAAAGATGTGTGATGAAGCTGTCGATCGCACCAAGTGGCGGTGCTCTCTACAGCGCCACATCAGATTGGGCGAAAAGAAGCTCTCACGGCAAGCAGAAGAGAGGATAAAGCGCCGAAAAAAAGCAGCTGAAGGCTGTCACCTCAGGGGCGCATTCTCTTAGTCAGTTATGACAGAAGGGGCTGTTATTATTATTATTATTCATTCTTCTTTTCCCTTTTTTGCTACAAATGGAGCACGGAGCCACCACCGCAGTTGACTGTTGCAGGAAGCCTGCTTTAAAGTGTTCATGTTCTCTTGCAGCGGTGATTTGTGTAGCAGATTTGTTGACAGTCTCGTGCACAACATCATACTAGCAGCCTCTTCCAATATGCCTGAGGTTGCAGTTGTCCGGTTCTTTCGGTGTCTACTTAAAGAGCACCATTTCGTCAGAAGTACGTGCCAGTTATATTTTTTTAAAAACATACGCTGTCAGGTTTCGGAAAGATTCGTTTAGTAATAATAGTAATTTTTGTGAACGCTACGAATCGAACTTGCGTGTTTGTTACGCGCGGCCATTTCTATGGAGATAGGCGACCTTGGTTTGTTATCAGTTAAGGGGCCTGTAGAAATTATTTCATTTTTCTCTCGCGCTCCATGTTCTCCCGTTTAATAACCAATGCCCACCCTTGCTGTCTCCGTCACCCCCATCCCCATCGTTCTCTCTGCTGCTATCAAGACTGATGGTGTCGTATTGTTCCTGTTTGTCGTTTTCTTTTTCCCCTTTAAAAAAAAAAGCGTATTTCTTTAAGTACGGGTGTATTTTTTTTTTTACAAAATACGACAGTATATTATTATGTATGTTTGCCCGTATCACGCATGACGAGTCACCCCAAACCCCACACAAGATATATTTCAAATAGTGTAGCTTTGTTTTGACTAGCACGCACACAAAACTGTGTAGAGCGTTATTTCAGGGCCCGAGACTACTGGGTAAGTACGCTCAAGGCTATCAGTACCTCATTAGCATTGTTAAAGCGTGGGAAGGGGGAGGGGTGCTGCCGTAATCGATCGTATTTTCGCAGAACTGAAACGAAAAAAAAAAGAGTGGGAAAAAATAAGATTGTGTTGTGTGATTCTTTGGTGTGTTGTATTTTTTTTCCCACCTTCTTGAGCAGAAAAAAAAAATATTCGATACCAGCATCGATACAATGCGGGCTTGCAACCAAGAGCTGAGTGGAAATCTTCGGCAGCTGGAATCTGGCTGATGGTTGCTAGCGAGGGCGGGTATTGCAGGATAGCTGCTGGCTTGTCTTGGAGTAGACGACCGGTGGTTGAGGAAGGGGTGGGAATACTGTATTTAGAAAACTTAAAAAGAATGAACGGGAGAAAATTTCGGAGATAAACGCTATTAATGCATGCATGCATGTATGTATGTTACACAAACATTCGATGCAAAAACACCCACATAGAACTACTTGAGACGTTTTCCACACTTTATGTAAATTCTGATGATTCTCCTATATGCCATGTTCTATTTTATTATATCATGTCAGTACATATCAATTTATGTTCTGGAGAATAACGATTCTGATATGTTCCCTTCTCCATTGTTTTTGCTAACACTCGTTAAATACGCGTGTGCTGTGCGAGTTTACACGTTATGCATGGTATGTGTGTGTGTGTGTGTATATATATATACGAGGGACGGTCAAAAATTAATGCCTCGTAATTTTTAATTTCATTCAATAGGCAAGAAAACAGATAAAATTCACATTGAAATGTAGCCCCCAAGTCTGAACTTCAAAAATTTATTTCTCAACGTAGTCTCCGTTATTTGTTACAGTTTTTGTCCATCTTCTCACAAGGGCATGTATCTCCCCCCCCCCCCCACACACACACGGTAAAAATCTGTGTCCTTTTTCGTAAACCACTGGAGTATATAAAAGTCTGTATGCGTGCATATATACATGTAACAACCGTCTTGCTCGTGTGACGTCTTATGGGGCCCGGGCCACACTGCAGTTGGCATCAGTATAGCAAGCAAGTCCGTGCCCAAACCCTTCATGTGTTCTTGCAGTTCTGGTTCCTGTAGCAAGTTGTTTTACATGGAGGGCTTGTCAGCCCCATGCATGATCTCACCGTAACCGCCTCTAATGACACGCCTGGTGGATGCAGTGTCTCTGTTCTTTCTTTGTCTCTTCAGAGACCCCTCCACCACCAGATTCCATTCCCCGGCATATATACTCTATCTATATGCTTTAGGAACTGTACATTGTTATGTATATACACATTCTTACAGTATTTATGTATGTTTAAATACCTGTGCGTATGTGCGCGGTTACGCTTGCATTCGTATGTGTTCACATAAGTAGGCCTAAGTACGTTTGTCAGACTCTCAAGCCATGCTTCGGAAAGTTCAGAACGGATGGCTGCTGCAGGAATGGAAAACATCAATAGAATCCTCAAGTCTTCAAGAACTGGTGTGGATCTACTGTCCTGGTCATGCAGAAGTACGTGGCAATGAGAGAGCTGACAGACTGGCCTCGAGAGCACCCATAGTGGGGACACTGGACATGGATAAGGGAGAGATACTAAGGGCTATTAATGATCGTCTGCTGGATAATGACTCTGCAATGGATGAACCAACAAGGTTGAGGCTGTTGGAGTTTGGCATCAAACGTGGGGCCAGCAGACATGGACGTGAGAGAGGATGCATCCGTCATATGTACAACCAGCGTGCTACAGATACAAGTAGCATTCATACTCTTCGACATTTGCTGAGGGAGGCTGAGCACCTTTGGGTTTGCCCGGAATGCAGTGAGGTTGATTCTGATTAACAATAACAATAACGTCTGTATGCATACAAGGCTGGAATAGTGAATTTGTTGCTGTCGTTGGAATGAAAAACTTTGGATAACGGCAGTGATCCTCGCTGTGAGCACTTTATAGTCATTTAAGTGAAATGTAATTAAAATTAAACAAATAAAAAAATTTTAAGCTGGCCATTGCGTTGAGTAGTACTGCTGGTTATTAATTCTGAGTTGTTTGCCCTTGGGTATTTTATCCGGCACTCCCATCATGGCGGCTACCACATGTTTATATGGTCGCTATGGTAGCGTCTGGTGGTATGTAATTGAAAACTTCACCTGTAATGTGTGGTGCTCAGTAATAATAATTAGGGCTGTTAATGATTTGGAAAAAAACCTTATTGATTAATCGAATTTAGGTTGCAAAGTTTCGTTTTTGGACATAGTCCTAAAATAAAAGTTTAAAAAAAATTATTATATCATTCCAAAAATAAACTAGCAGCAGTAAAATACTAAGTTTTGAAAACAATCTGCGTTTGTTGAACAAATGCTACAAATTCTTTCTAACTAGGCCAGTCTCTCAAATACACAAGCTTTGTCAACTTGTCCGAGAACGGTGAAGTTCGCATTTTGCTCGTGATGTGACCAGTTTGACAATCGTTCACTTGGCGCGAATGTTGCTGGTAGATCGATGGTAATTTAGTTTTCACCGTGCAAGAGGATTTTCTGTTATTAGGAAACTGGCATTCTTCTAGTTAGTGAGATAGTTCTGACTTGACACTTCTATACGAGCGTGTGCGTATGAATCATCAGTTGAGGAATCAGGTATTTGCAAACGCCAGTGTCTTTCTTCATAAAAAGAAGAAAAAAAAATTTCCCCATGCTACATTATTTTAATTTATCTATTGTTTGCTGCTTGAATTCTGTGATTGCTTTTTGGTGATACAAAGTGCTTTAAAACTTTCATGTAAAGGCGTTATCATTTTGCTTCACTTAGTTATATATATGCTTATATATATATATATATATATATATATATATATATATATATATATATATATATATATATATATATATATATATATATATATATATATATATATATAAAGTCTTAGGTTTCTTTGATTGTAGGTCTAAATGAACAGTGATTTGTTAAATTGGTAAGGCATTTATACCTTCCGCTCTCCTCATGAGGTTTTCTGAAGGAGCAGTTTCTACGCAGACAGTGTAATTTGGGTCATCATCTTAAACCCTCTGTTCTTTAGTCAAGAAAACAAGAAATGGGAGAACAAAACCACATAATTTTAATACTTCAGCCAGTACACTTAAGTCTGATAACATAATTACCTGTCATCTCTCAGTCAGTATCTACCAATGGTGCCCCACTGTAATTCATCGGATGGTCAGTTTGATATTGTCATACTGCATCTTTAACTTCCACTAGCCTGACCAGTATCAGATATACAACTTCATCTTGTGGGAGCACCCTGCTATAATTTGTGGAACTTGGATCTTCTGTTTCAAAACATGCATAGCTGGATTTTAATCTCAGAGATGAACTGCTTGAGCTGTATTTGAAATGCTTATCTGCATGACGCTACCTTTGCTAGATGTAGAGAAGCCTCTGACGTTCTTAGTCCCTCTGATGTGCTGAGCTGAAGGCTATATGCAACACATGGTAAATGCATGTAATCAGTTTGCCAAAGTATGTCATGTTATGAGCATTCTCTGTATTAGTACATACATAATTTTTCAGCAGTTCTCCAATCTTAAGCAATACTTTCATACAGCTTAGAGACACTTACAACTGTATGTTGCTCTATAACTTGCATGCAATCTAACATTTCTGAGATTACGTTCTATTCACATTCAGCATCTATCCAGTGACCAGTATTTTCACAGTTTGATTTGCTTTTAATAGACATCCATAAATTAGATGTTCAAGCCAAATATTAGCATTTTCCCTTACATACCAGATCTAAGGGTCTTTTATATTTGGACATGCGCCCTAATATAACCAACTAGGTTGAACGGGACGTGCCTCGCCAAAACGAGGCAAAACTTTATTTTAAAAAAAAAACAAAAAAACATTTTCCTATAGCGTCCTTGTTACATAATTGCTCATCATAGTCATATTCGTGTCATATGTAGGGTGCAGTTCTTATTTTGAAGGGCCAGACCTGGATTCTGTACGAGCAGTAGTCAGATGGCCAGAACTAGCACTCCTCTGCGCTGACTATTAGATCCTCGCTAAGTTTCATGCTAACAAATTTTTCAGTCTGGTGTACATACTGCATTATTGAGCATTATTGTGGAGCAGCAGTATGTTTCAAGAACACGTTGGTACTGAAGTAGATGATTTTGCCATAAACGATATGTTAAGAATGCATTATAACCTTGATTTGAACATTGTTTTGTTGCACTGTACACCGTTAAATTTCTTACTGTCCTCAACTTTGCCATTTGCATTTAATTGGAAATTAGAATGTTAGCTTAATTTTCCTGTTATTGGCTTCAAGTTTTCTTGCTTGTCATTTTGATAATTTGAAAAAGTTGCTTACAAGTAAGAACAATTTTAGCCAGAAAGCGTTGCTTGTAATTAATAGAGAACAAATTAAATTTAAAAATAATTATTCATTCAACAGGTTTAAAGATTAATTGATTAAGTAATCATTAAATTCTGCAACCCTAATAATAGTGATTAGTCAGGGTCATGTCTTCTGAAATTTGCGACTGACCTAGTGAGGTGGGTAAAAAAGAAACCAAGCTAATAATAGAGACATGTCAAAGTCAAACAGTAGCCTAATATACTCGTACTATGAGCTACCATGAGACTAAGGCAATAATCATCATGTTGAATACAAGTAAGTTCATTGTAAATGTTTTAATAATCAAGTCTTGTCTGTATGTGTGCAAGGAAAAGGTCCTGCCATAGAGGAGTGAAGAGTTAGAGACTTCACCGTGCTAGGTCTAGCTTTATGAGGTGGGATAAGCCGTTCCTTCCTCACTGCCTTTGTCTTCCCTAACTCAAGAGCAGGGTTAGGTACCCATTTACAGTGGGTAGACAAGCATAATTCTACCATGTTTTGAACCTGGCACCATGTTTTTTTTTCGTTTTTTTTTTTTCGTACGCCCGCTAATACTCGAGGCGAAATCTCAGGTTATTTTTAATGTCTAACCTGACATTGATTTTTACGTGAGTATCCTATTTTCTTGTACAGAGACAAGTGTCCCTCGCCATTCAGGCAGATACTCGCCGTTTTCGGAGGTACCCATTAGAGCTGGGTCGGCTCAGGAGCCGCCAGTCCCTGGTCGACAACACTCCTTCAAATGTTCTCGCCAGGTCTTGAGTTAATCCAGTCCAAATCCCGGTCGACGAAAAATCCTCAAATGCCGTCGCCCGGGTTTGATCCTGAATCACCCGGTCGCCAGAGCGGTGTTGTAACCACTACGCTAGCGCGGCTCCCTCTGGCACCATGTAACTTTGCCATGAGAGGCAAACACTCTAACCACTATGCCAGTCAAGACACTATCTATGCGAATAATATAGGTTAAAGTCAGCTTTGACCTTACAAGTATATCCTTCTCAGTGTACTACAGTCGATTCCATAATACACTTCCCATGATGCTTTTATTCAGTACTTCATCGCATCCTCTTAGTTGTAAAAATTCCATTCCCTTTTCTCAACTTCTTCGCATGCGTCGGTTATGTCACGATGAAGATGATTTCCATCAGCGAGCTCAAGAGATGCTCGAGTTCTTTCGCCAACGTCTTTATCCAGAACATGTTTTATCTCTTGCTCTTTATCGTATCACACGCGTCACTCGTCAGATTGCACTAACTACTAAACCTTCTGTCCAATCTGACAGACTCAAACTGGTTCTAACTTTCCATCCTCACTGTCTGGCGGTGAAGAGAATTCTGTTTCGACATCTGCCTATTCTCCACTCTGATCCTGATACCAGAGAGTTGTTTCGTGATATATCTTTGGTGGCATATCGTAGGGATAGGAATTTTAGGGATATTCTTGTACACAGTCGCCTGCAACATACTAGCCCTTCATACTTTGGTACTAAACCGTGCCAACGCCGTATATGTAAGAGCTGTCCGTTTGTACTCCAAACTCAGACAGTCACTTTTCCGAAAGGAAAATTTATCATTAGAGAGTCTTTCACGTGCGAATCCAGAAACCTTATTTATGCTATGATCTGCAAGAGGTGCGGCATTACCTATATTGGTGAAACTGGCAGGCGTTTGGCAGACAGGTTTCGTGAGCACTTGAATGACATCTATCATGGCAAACATCTACCGGTGGCCCTTCATTTCAATAGGCCTGACCATTCAGGTAAATCCGCTCTCCACATGTAAGCCTACCTTGCCGTGGTTGGAGAGCTTGAGCGCCTCAATGATCCCGGGAGCTATGCCGGCGGGAGTTTTACTCCTGGCAGGGTCACCCAAGCCGGACAGGTCCTGGGTGAGGGGCCAGACTAAATGGGCTGAGGAGTGGGTGGAACCCTATAGGTGTAGATGCAGAACCCACCGGCGAGTGGTACATGCTCTGGTCTGCACCAATCCACCCCCACTTCATGGGTTAAATGCTTTCTTGCCTCATTCTTCACTGTTTGTCGTCTATCACGCCCATGGCGACCGTTGCCTCAATTGGCTGTGTGTGGTGTACCCGGAAACGGGGCCTCCCAGTACTGAGGCAAAGTTAAGTCCCCGATGTCACTTATCGGTGCAGAATTGAGAGAGATGGCTGAGCATCACAATCCCTCCTGTGTTGCAGCATGATGAGAACCCAGCATTGCACACTGAGCTTGGGGGGATCACTTGGGCACCAGACTTAATACTGGCTCTTGACTGGATGGCCGCATGCAGGAGATTTCTACAATGGAGGGTTGGCAGGTGGTGGGTATCGGGAAGTGGCTCTGTGCAGGACGTGAGGATTCCTTGGGAGAGCCCAGAACCAGAGCACAGCATTGTGCAAGCTCTGCATAGTTGGAGAGCCCCCTGGATGACGGGGAATGCACAGTGTGCTACCCCACCTATCCCCAACTGCTAACTTAGAACCAGAAGTGGGGTCCTCTGTATGCGTGCCAGGCCAGGATAAAATGCCTGGGAAAGAGACTGGAGCTCAGAACTCCCTAACTCAAAGTTGCAGGATGGCAGAAAAGCCATGGGAAAGACAGGGCTATTTTGAAGATAACGCAACCATATTTTCACCATACGAGCTCGGACGCCGCCTCGGTAAACAAGGTCCGCGCAGAGCAGTGACACCCCCAGGCTGCTTGCGAATAGTCTACTACTGGGAACATAAACAGATTAGGGATGAGCCCACTCTCCCGTTGAACAGGTGCTAAAGTCGTAGATACTGGGCCAGAAGGCGCACCGGAAACCACAGTATCATGCAACTCGCTTTTTTTTTTTTCTATGGAGAGTACACCGTCAAATAAATCTCGTTCTGGTGCTCGCCCTGTGGAGCTCCACCAGGCAGGTGCAGTGCCGGGCTCTGAGCCTCGACAGAGCCCACCCTCAGCTACTGGAGGACCCTCTAGACCGTCTTGTGGAGTCAACAGACGGCGGAGGAGAACTACTGACCAAAACAAAACAGAAAAAGAGAAACCCAGAGTGCCACTTGTCATGATGCACTGGAATGCAGAGGGAGTGAACAGCAAGCAGGCTGGATACAGCAAAAAGACAGAGCTGGAAAACATCTTGTATGAGAAGCAAGTCAGTGTTTGCTGTATCCAAGAGACTCACTTGAAAGCAGATCAAACCTTTAAAATAAGGGGATATCAATGCTTCAGATCCGACAGACAAGATAGACGAAAAGGAGGAGTACTTACTCTTGTAAGGAATAACATTCCTGCACACGAAAGGAAAACCTTCATGGATGGAGCAGAATATCAGCTGCTGCAGATAAAGGTAGACAAGATGGAAATAGAACTCCTGAACTATTACTGTCCGAACAACAACCCCTGAGTCTCAGCTCTATACAGGTACCAGCCACCAACTTTATAGCAGTTGGAGACTTTAATAGCCACTCCCAGAGCTGGGGCTATAACCATCTGGATCACAGAGGTGAAGAGGTTGAAACTTGGCAAGATGATCACTCCCTAATCCTAGTCAATAATGCCACAGATACTCCTACCTTCTACTCCAGAGGATGGCACACAACCTCAACACCAGATCTTGCCTTCTCCACACCAGATATAGCTGGATCTATTAGTAGGCTGTATTATGTCACCACTACTTTTTGGAATAGCTATTGATTGGGTTATGAGAAACTATACCCACAATGAACAATTGGGTATAAAATGGACAAATGGAAAATTCCTGGGGGACCTGGATTTCGCAGATGATGTGCATTCTTAAGTTCAACACCAAGACAATCCCAAGAAGCAATAAATAATTTGTGTCATCTCTCGGTTAAAATTGGTCTCCAAATAAATGCCTCTAAAACTAACTAAAATAGGAGCAACGGGGAGCAACTCATGAAAGAAGACCTTTCCCATCTTGAACGGGGGGAAGCAAAAAAAAATACAGAAGTTGAAACACTTTCCAATTACGTCAGTAAAATAGACTCAGGACGCAGGTGACACAACAAGAGAAATCCATACTAGAATTGCTTTGGCAGCTAGCGCCTTCAATAGATTATCTAACATTTGGAAATTACGATCATTGAATATAACCAAGCTTCGTCTGTTTAATTCAAATGTTATCTCAGTGTTAACATACGGCTGTGAGAGTTGGAAAATAACAAAATCATTGGAGAACAAGCTGAATACATTCGAGAACAAATGTCTTAGAAAACTCATGAACATCAGTTGGAAAGAATTCAAGACTAATCGACAAATAAGAGAAGACTCTAGGCAGAAATATGTCTCCGACTATATAAGGAAAAGACGATGGTCATATATCGGTCATGTCCTACGAATGCAAAACAACAGAATACCACTACAGGCGCTCACTTTGGTTCCTGAGGGTAAGCGGAAAAAAGGAAGACCAAAAGAAACACTCAGAAGAACAATAATAAGAGAAGGAAGAACGTTGGGCCTAAATAATGTGCAAGAGCTAAGAGGAGTGGCGTCACAACTGAACAACCTGGAGAGCACTGGTTTCTTGCCTTATGCGCCTGTTTGGCGCTTAAAGAATTTATTGGATTATTAGTATTAGTAGAGAAGTAGGAGACCAACTAGGGGGAAGCGACCATCGCCCAATCTTTCTTACTGTCCAGAGTGCAACTCTCAGTACAGGCCCAGCCATTACAAGATGGAACTACAAAAAAAGCCAACTGGGGTTTATTCAGGCATCAGGTGAAACACGCTGCTGTCTACCCTCAAGGTACAGAACAGAGACATTAATGAAGTGGTAAAAGACTTCAACAGATGCATACTACAAGCTGCAAAAGAAACCATTCCCAAAGGATGCCGGCGTAACTACATACCATACTGGTCCAGCACACTCCAAGAACGTCAGGAAGCTATGGACAAGGCTAGAAAGGACGCAGAGTCTCAGCCTTCACTTGAAACTCACAACAAATGGAAAAAGGCTGTAGCAGAGTTTCAGAGACAAAGCTAGAAGAAAAGCGGAAAAGCTGGAGAACTAAAACGGCATCGCTGAACCTTGAGAAAGACGGCAGGAAACTTTGGAGATTAGTCAAGTCTCTAAATGAAGAGCATTCCTCACCAAGGCAGACTATCACATTGGATGAAGGTGGCAAACTTTTCAGAGGAAAACAAGCTGCAGACTTGTTTGCTAGAAGATACAGTTCAGAAAGCAACTTACCCATTAACATAGACCATCAGAGAGAGATAAGAAAAGAAATACTGGCAACCATGGGACAGACAGATACTCCTGCCCCAATGAGGGAACCCATCACACTAGGAGAACTACAGAAGGCTATTTCCAAGCTTAAGTTTCAAAAGTCACCCGGCCCAGACAAAATCAGCAACGAAATGCTAGTAAATCTGAGCTCAGCAGCAAAGACAAAACTGCTTGAGATATTCAACCACAGCTGGTTGAAAGGAACGGTACCCCAAGTATGGAGAGAAGCCATCACAATACCCATACTAAAGAAAGGGAAATGTAAGACCGAGGCTGCAAGTTACCGGCCAATCAGTCTCACAAGCTGTGTTGGGAAGACTATGGAGCGAATAGTCAACCACAGATTGAAATGGTATTTAGAGTCTGAGCAGATCCTGGTGCCGGAACAAGCTGGATTTAGAGAATGCTACAGTATAGAAGACCAAGTTACTTACTTGTCTCAAGCAATAGAAGATGCCTTCCAGGAGAAGAAAAAGGTCCTAACGATCTGGGTCGACTTCAAGCGGGCCTTTGACAAGGTGTGGAAAGATGGCCTCATTGCAAAACTTAGGAGAAGTGGAATCCAAGGCAACATGATGAAATGGAACCAGTCATACTTGCATAACAGGAGAACTAGAGTCACTCTTGACGGTCTGCAGAGCAGAAAAGTGTTGCTCCATCAGGGGGTACCTCAAGGAGGAGTAATTTCCCCAACACTCTTCCTTGTTTACATCAATGACCGGGTGAAAGATCTCCCTGCAGGAGTTAAAGCTGCCTTATATGCAGATGACCTAGTACTCTGGTGCGCTGATGAAAATGTCACCACAGCAAATTATAGAATGCAGCGGGCAGCAGACATGCTAGTGTCATGGGCAGAGAAATGGCTTATCACAATAAACACAGACAAAACCTCCACAACACTGTTCTCCCTCGCCCCCAAGGACAAATCAGCTAACATACACCTAGGGACAACCGTGATCAAGGAAGAAAGCTACCCCACCTATCTTGGGGTGACATTTGACCAAAGGCTTACATGGAATAAGCATATTGAAAATGCAGAAGGAAAGGCCCGAAGACGACTAGGCATACTCAGAAAATTAGCAGGTACCAAACTGGGGAGCAAATGAACGAAATCTAAGAAGATTTATAATGGAGTAATAAGACCACACTTAGAGTTTAGCTCAGCAGCATGGTCATCAGCTGCTAACTCACATCTGCAGTCTTTGGACAAGGTGCAAAATCAAGCTCTCAGGCTCATTACAGGAGCCATGAAAACTACACCAATAACAGAGATGCAGAAGGTTGCTGGATTACAGACATTGTCACATAGAAGAGACACAAAAACCATGATCCAGATGGAAAAGTACAAAAGTATGCCAATGCACCCAATGAAGGCAAGACTAGATGATCTGGCATTGGGACGTCTAAAGCGTAGCAGCTTTGTGCATCGGGGGAAAAGACTTATAAGACAGCATCAAGAAGACCTATCCATGAAGACAACACCACTGAAGCCCACCCTATACCCTGTACCATGGGAGCAGGCCAGCAGTGCCCTCCAAATTAATACAACAGTCAGTGGTCTCACAAGTGGATGTGAGTATAATGATCTGCAAAAACGAACTGCTACATTGAGTATGATCCAAGAAAGCTATCCCGATCAATCATGGATACATGCCTATACAGATGGATCAGCAACTAATGCTGTTAGGAATGGAGGTGCCGTTATCTTTATCTCATATCCTGACAACCACTATGAGACTAGGCACATTCCCACTGGTAAATTCTGTTCCAACTATACAGCTGAGGTTCAAGCTCTAGAGCAAGCTGCAAATATGAATTTATAACACCAACTCTGACTGCCACCAGGTAGTCATCCTCACAGATGCACTGTCTGTCCTGCAAGCTCTCAAGGGTGGTAAACTCCCGCATCTGAGAAATGAACTAAACAAGGTAGCTGCCAAAAAGAGAACCATACTTCAGTGGGTACCATCTCATTGTGGTGTACCCGGAAATGAAAAGGCAGATAAACTTGCAAAAAAGGGAGGAGAGTGTGAACAAGAAGATAATGAAGTCACATACTTTGAGAAAAAGAGAGCTATCCAGACTATCAGAAGAGAACAGAACCAACCCAAAGACGACTATCACACTCTCGACCGGCAGGGACAGACAACTATTTTTCGACTCAGGACAGGGCATAACAAACTGAATAAACACATGCACAAGCTACGATTGTCTGCTTCACCACTGTGCACATGTGGATTAAACGAACAAACTGCTGAGCATGTTCTACAGGACTGTCCTCTGTGTGACCAGTTAAGAAAGATGTACTGGCCCAATGACTCAACACTGGGCTCAAGGCTATGTGGAGTTAAAGAGGAACTTCAAACAACAGTCGAATTCATCATGAGAACTCGTCTGACGGTGTAATCATCAAAGATGCGATCGCAAGAAGAAGAAGAAGAAGGTAAATCCGATATCCATGTCACGACCCTCCATTCATGTGTGACCGGACTCGCTTTTCGTTAGAGAATCGTCTTATTTTTCAAATGGGCGTTTTATGTCCTGAAGGTCTCAATGTTCAACATCATTTTGCATAAATTCTGGTAGCTTTTCTCTCTTTTTCATTCTTCTTTATTCGTTGTTTTTTCGATCTATCTTCTTATGTTTTGGTTTTGGTTCGTTTCATATCCTTTTGTATCTCTTTAAAAATTGTCGCTATCTTATACGTCACTTCCTTCGAGATTTCTTGGAGAGAGTACTACGGTCTTGTGTATTCCAAGCATATACGGTTCTAGCTAAGTGACTTTTACTTGTTCCGAAGTTTTGTTCATTCTCTTTTTTTTTGTTTCGTTTATTATTTATTTTCTTGCTTCGGTATTTTTGTTAGGTTTTTCGATTTTCTTGTATTATCATTGTACTTTTTCCATCTGCTTGTATCGCTCATTTTGTATTGTTTCTTATCACCGTATGTTTTTGTAGTACCTAGGCCTGTATGTAATTCTTGTCTTTGTCACCTGTTTGTAGCTGATGAAGGGTAAAACCCGAAACGTCCCTTGTTTCATGTGAACTTCTTCTTCTTCTTCTTCCGTCCTTAGCCAAAGACCGTCCAAGCAGTCAGAGGCCATCACGCCTTGTGGCGTCTTAAGGGCAACAGCAGATTGATTTTCTCTGTTGTAGTTTCCCATCACGCCTAGCGGCGTCTTTAGGGCAACAACAAATAGATCCATCTGCCGTTGTTTCCGTAATCGGTGTGACAAGCCAACGGGTGATCAGCCCATTGGGCTCATGTGAACTGTTATTTGTAAAACTGATTCAATATCGTTTTATTAGTTTATATACTTATATTCAGTATGGACATTAATGGTGATAACTTCTTACTGTGCTCACAGATTTGTACTGGTTACTGCATATGTTACTTTCTTATTCCTAAGATACTTCAATGTAATTCAGTCCATGATGAAGCAGGGCACTTAGAAGGATCCACTCTCCATGTTATACAGTCTTTATAAATATGTGTATGCATGTCAAAAGTCACCAACATTCAGCTCCCTCAAAGAGTGTCAGCCTTCAACAAATGCCTGTCACTTAAGCCATCAGCTTAAGGTCTCTCCGTGTCTTCTTCATCCCCTTCATGCCTGTCTCCAGTTCTCTTCTCTGTGTGTTCTTTGGTCTTCCTCAACATCTCTTACCCTGGAAATTCCAGAACAAGCACTACCTTGTAATGCTAACAGCAGGGTTCCTCAATGTGTGTTCTATCCATCGCCAGCGTCTTCTACTCATCTTTTGTTCCACTGGCACATGTCTGTTTCTTATCGTTAGTTCCATATTAGTGATCATGTCATACCGCTTCAATCCTTCTATTCAACTCAAGTACCCATTTATGAAAGTCTGTATTTTTTTGGTTGGTTTAAAAAAATTTTTTGTTGTTGTCCATGTTTCAGATTTATACAACCAGACTGACTTGACATTTGAATTGAAGATTCTGATTTTTGTGTTGGACCTGATTTCTTTTAGTCTCCATTTATTTTCCAAATGCAGTGAAAGCTCCTCTATAGCCTTTTGTATTCTTATAATGATATCATTGTCTGGTCCTCCAAATGTGTCTATATTGCTGCCGAGGTTATGAATGCATATATAATCTCGTTATGAAGTTTTCATTCTGTTAGTTTTTTTTTTTTTTTCATTTTATTTGAGTTTGTATTGACTTGACATTTAATGATGTTATGCGAATGCTTTGTGTGAAATGAGGTAACACTTTCTGTTTGTGAATTTTTACTGGACTTCTTTGGTGGTATGGTACCATTCTAGGTCAGACAACATTTTATACTGTTTTTGTGTGTTTGTGTGTAAAATTACTGTCTTCAGATCTCAGGTTTAATGAAATAACCATCGTTATTATCTGATACTATTCATGTTGTTCATCGGTAGTTTGTGATTTACTTTTGTCATAACGTGGGCAAAGACACTCTGGAATTGCCACATAAACTAGTGTCTTTATGACAAATTATGAATCGTACACCAGTAATTCTGCTATAACTTTGTGATTAATACCCAGAACGGAAAAATTCTTTTTGGGATTTGAACAGGAATATAAATACATGTAATTATGGCAGTGAAGCATCATTATCTTTGGTAATTGATGAGGAAATCAGGATTTTCTTGGAAAAAATCACACAACGGCAATGAAATCCCATGAAAGTTACAAGAGACTTCTGAAAAGGAAAAGGTTAGATCTAGGTTGGGTATATATAAGCCCACTTAGATTCAATTTTGGATTCTCAAAATTTCATAGCTGAAAAGACGTCCAGTGGACTGACACACACTTGTTGAAACCACATAGACAGCCCATAGCTGAGAAAAGCAAAGCTGACCTGCTTGTGAGCAGACTTGCATAAGTGATAATCTCAGATCCATAATACTGTGTCTGAAGGGTTCTATCCAAGAGTCACAACAAAAGCTTCTGATAAGAAACATACCAGACTGCAGCGTGTGATTCAAGGACCACCTCTGCATTTGCGGGATAGCAGCATTGTAGCTACCTGTCCATGTGGATTAATTATATTTACATCAACACCTGTTGTATGAGGAGAAGTTTCTGCACTGAAAGGACCTAAAATAGATAAGAACTCATTACTCTGAAGAAACAAGATTCAGATGTCACCAATTGCCCAAAATGATGAACCAAAACATTGACACCATATAATTTTCCAACTTGTGATTTGCATAAATACATATCTGCAATCTTTACCAAACTTCTATTTGAATTAGTAAATGTACAGATATATTTTACAAATTGCAGTTGATTGAATTTGTTTAAATTCCAGTTGTGTTCGAAACTATGTTATTGTGTGAAAATTAAGAGAATTATTTAATATTTTAAAATTGGTAGGGATAATTAACGAGCTGCATTTCACATCAACTATTAATAGAGACACCCTTGGAGCATAGGATAAGTCTAGCGAGAAGGTTTCTCACTTCACAGCTCTCTTCTACAGCTACCATCTAGGATTGTGCAGTTAACTGCCTGAATTGTCCTGTGCCACTGTGGCACTGGTAAGAAATAAAGAAGTAGAAAACTAGACAACACAAAAACTTCAGACGTGATTGGCTTACCCAGGACCTTCCGTGCAACAACATAATAGGGGAACAACAGAAGTGATTGCGTTATGATAGGCATGGTAAATTTCTGGTGTTATGTGTTGCGGGTCGCACTAATGACCCGCCATCGAAGCATCATTTTTTTGGTGATGCCTAGATGGCGGGGAGGATAGTGTGATTCGCTTGCATAGCTAGGCGGGGTTGTCGCACGGAAGGTCCTGGGTTCGAGTCCTGGGTAAGCCACTCACGTCTGTTGTTTTTCTGTTGTCTAGTTTTCTACTTCTTTTTTTCTTACGAGTGCCTGAAAACATACCTTTATGTTTGTCTAATATTTATTTACTATTTTGAGTGAGACCGACCAACGTAACATACATCGGTAATTATGTTGGGATGGGATATTTTGACATTGGGTTCATGAATATCGAATAGATACAAGTGAGGATATGTAAATTTTAAAAAAGAGTGTGAATTTTCAGTCACCCTATGTAAATGTTTCTGACCTGGTAACATTTTCTTAATCTTTCTAATGTTTATACTCTGTCGTTTTTTTTCTTTATATTCAAATGACACACCATAATGCTCCATATTTTGACATTGGGTTCATGAATATCCAATACATACGAGTGAGGATATGTAAATTTAAAAATAGAGAGTGAATTTTCAATCATCCTGTGTAAATATTTTTGACCTGGTAACATTTACTTAGTCTTTGTAATGTTTATACTCTGTCGCTTTTTCCTTTCTATTCCAATGGCATACCGTAATCTTTGAGTTGTTATTATGTTACCTTGCATAACTGAACAGGATTTTATTTTATGATACATAACAGATCAGACAGAATCTTAATAGGTTAATCAGTGATTTCTAGTGTTACTTTCATTACCCTTTAGCTCCCCAAGGAGCATAGGCCTTCAACAAACTCATGCCAAGTCCTTCTGTCACGTGCCATCAGTTTAAGATCTTTCTCATCCCTTTCATTTCTGCCTTTAGTTCTCCTCTCCTTGTGTTTTTTGTTCTCCCTCTACCTGTCCTGTCGATTCGGTAACTAGGACTGCCTTGTAATGCTGTCTACGAGTTTCCTCAATGGGTGTGCTATATATCACCAGCTTTCTCTTATCATCTTTTGTCCCACTGGTTCATGTCATCAGTTCTATATTAGTGATCACGTCATATAGTTTCAATCCTTCTAATCTATGCAAGCATACGTTTACAAAAGTCTGTAACTTTTTTGGTTGTTGTTTTTATTGTTCTCCATGTTTCATAGCCATACAATAGGACTGACTTGATATTTGAGGTGAAGATTTTGTGCTTGACTTGATTTCTCCAGATTTCCATACATTTCCTAATGCAATGAAAGCTACTCTTGCCTAGGATATCACTGCCTGCCCCTCCAACTTTGTTAATAATTATGCCAAGATAAAAGTATGATTTTACATCTTATAGGGGATTTTCTTCTAGTGGTACTTTGTATACCTTTATACCTCACGGTAGAAGAGGAACGACTAAATAAGTAAGTAAGGTATTTTGTTATAAGAGTTTCCTGCATGTATTCTAAGAATCTTTGCCTTTTTCCCTGTGTTTTTTGAGACCCACATGCTGTGACTTCTCATCAAGTATTTTAATTTTATCTTGCACCTGGGAACAATTATGGGACAGATGTTCCAGATTGTTGGCAAAATCTAGATCTTCAAGCTGTTTTATCCACTGAAGTCCATTTCTGTTGGCCTATGTCAGTGTTTTTGAATCCAAATCTGTAGCCAGTGAAAACAGAAATGGTGACATGGGGATCCCTGTTGCACTCCAGTTCTATCTGAAACGGTTCTATAAGTTGCCATTCATTAAAAATTCTTCATGTTTTTATGTTTTCTTTTTAAGTTAATGGTTTTTAGGAGGGGGACTTTATAATGCCTCATCAGTTTCCAAAGTGATTGTGCGTCCACACTGTCAGAATGTAAGGCGCCGAGTTTAATTCCAAACTTGTTCCACTGTTTTCAGCAATATGGTTAACTGGGTCTGGTTAGGTTTTGTTTTGTTGAAAACCTGCTTGTTTATCTCTCAGTTAGCTATGTATTCTTTTAATTTATCAGTTTCCAATGTTTGCCATAGTTAAAATATAAGATCAGTTAGATATAATTTTATTTTTGTAATATATTGTACTGGCTACATTTCACTGGTAAAAGTATTATTAATAGACAATATGTATCTGTACTTCACTGTTAATGCCATCTATTAGTTTCTGTATACAGGGTGATTTAAAAGTAACTCCCTAATTAAATGTTTTAAAAATATTCTCACTTGCATGAAACAAATGTCAAAACATGGCGCATTAGCTGCCACTTGACTAGTGCATACATATCAACCCCAGGAGATTAAAAACCTGTAAAAATACACCCCCACCCCCAACAACAACAAATATATTGATATATTCAACCACTCACATCTACACACACACAGATACGTGATGACAATTAGACGCACAAACGTGAAAACTATATCAATGGAATAGGGATCTTTTTGGGACGAGCTGACCAACACACGTAAATAAAGTTTATGTAAATTTTTATTTATCATAAAGAAACTTCACAACAGCAATATTTTGAATATCAATCTACAAATAAACATAAGTTAATGAATTAATAAAGAGTTAGACTCATAGTTGTAATCCTCCCTCCCTCTCTATTGAGACAAGATCCCGTTAGAAGAAAGTTATTAACCCCCAAAGAGTCAAAGGTTTGTACGCTATGGTCTAGGATTTCCCTCTACAGTAAAGAACAGAGTTTATACGTTAATCTATTCTGAAAAAAGGGACAGCATTAGCAAAACTTGCATATAAAAAATACAAAGTGAGTACATGGGTTATACAATAAAAGAATTATTCATCCCTGCTTTCTCTCGCTCTGACAAACATGTGATCACATCCAGTCACTCTTACCTAATAGGTGCTTTCACAATCTCTGGAACGATCGTTAAGGTACACACAGCAAATCCAAGGTTGGGTTTTGGCAAAACAAGCCCCAGTTTCTCCAAGACTAATTAATCCAAATGTTGGGAAACGCTTGATTCGTTACTATTAGTAGGATGCTGATTATGTCACTTCAATTTTTGTCCAGGTATGAAAATACTTAAGAGATCTAATGTTCACAGTGTACAGTAGCTTGGAATATTCGATCGTTAAATCGAGTGTCAGGTAAATAAATCTGTTCAGGATAAATCTTCTTCACAACACAGTGGTTGTTAGTCAGGTACTGTCAATGTTTGATTATGTCGCCACAACGATCTGAATGTATATGAAATTGGGAAAAAGAAATCTGGATATCTATAAGTCCAGTTACAATTTATTCTTAATATTCTTTGGGTTGGTACTCTGTCTCTTTCTGTGTGTAAGCACGAGGCCAGACAAGTCACCTTGAAAACCCGATATTTATATCAGAATGTTCTCTTGTACTGTTGGACTTAAGTCCGTTATTCTCAGATTCATATGGAAGCCGCTGGTAAGGTTTAGTGTTTGACCCAATACTGTGTAAAGGAGAAAAAATACAAATGCTTAACCATAATATAGTATTCACAATCCTATCCTTAACCCGCGTAAAATATAATATATTTATCCACTTCGGTTATTTAACTTAAATTATAACCTACAAGCTTAGATCTTGTCTTATCGTTTAAAAACTCCCGTGAAATAAATTCTAGTCATTTAAAAAAAAACTTAATCATCATGAATTAGAAATAATTATATATTTCGTCAATACTCATAATGAACAGTGACGGCATTATTTTTCTAAAAAAAAAACTTATTATTTAAAGGAGTGTTCATAGCTATTAATTAAAATATTTATGAATATTTCGAATACTCATAACAAAATGCATTAAGGGATATCAGTAAATTTAAAAAATATTCTCTGACTGGTTACTAGCGATTAATTAAATTTAGTTTATAGCTGGAATAGTTTAGCTAGAAATTATTATCTATTCTGCTAGCCTATGTAACACAGTAAATCCTAGAGAAATATAAATGACGGACTTATCTAGTAAATCACTCTGCACCGAAAATCTAGTAAAATATAATTGACGATTTTACCACTTAAATCACTCAAAAATACTAATAAATATAATTACCTCAAAACACAGAAATTCTAAAACTATCTCCAACAACAAACTAAGAAACTTCACTAATACAAGTGATTCTAGAAATTGAGCTAGATGTCTTTAAGATCTGAGGGTACTGGATAACTTGAGTTAGAATGCTGGGGTATATATATCATCATCATGTGACGTATTCTTTCCAGAACGTTGTCTCCATTACAGCTGCTCTGAACGCATCACGATTCTGGGCAAGTCGACCTGCATCAGCCAAAGACAAGTTCAGACTCTCTGTGATGTCCTGGGTCCACCGTCGTCTAGGTCGACCCCTTCCCCTTTTCCAGGGACCATGCCTTCCATCACTGTTTTTTCCAGGCTATTATGTCTTTTTATATGACCGAAAAATTTCAGCTTCCTTATTGCGATGGTATTTAGGAGCCAATGTTCCTGTACGTTTAGTGAGTGCAGTACTTCTCTGTCGGTATTTTTTTCTGTCCAGGGTATTCTCAACATCCTTCTGTAGCATTTCATTTCAAATGATGTAATCTTTTTTGCAACTGTTTTATTGAGTGTCCAAGTCTCGCAGCCATATGTTGCCACTGGGAATATACATGCTCTGATCAGCTGTAACTTTGTTTCTTTGCTTGTGCCTTGCCATAGGGGTATATATATATATATATATATATATATATATATATATATATATATATATATATATATATATATATATATATATATATATATATATATATATATATATATATATATATATATATATATATATATGAAATCAAAGGGAATGTTACACTATACACCGAAACCAGACTCTCTGCTAGATTTAGCACCTACGTTCAGATCTTGGGGAAAACGTGAAATCAAAGCCATTTTTCATGCTAGAACCGAAACCCAGACTCTCTCTGTTGCGTACGGACTCGCTTGAGATCCGGCATAACGTAATTTGCTAATCAGTGCAAATTTTACACGTTTCTGCTCGTATGGGCCATTCTAGCGAGCAGTGTCCTTTGATCTGGCGATTCGCCATGTTTTGTTTTTTTTCTTCGTACGCCCGCTAATACTCGAGGCGAAATCTCAGGTTATTATTAATGTCTAACCTGACATTGATTTTACGTGAGTATCCCTTTTTTCTTGTACAGAGACAGGTGTCCCTCGCCATTCAGGCAGATACTCGCCGATTTCGGAGGTACCCATTACAGCTGGGTCGGCTCAGGAGCTGCCAGTCCCTGGTCGACGACACTCCTTCAAATGTTCTCGCCAGGTCTCGAGTTAATCCAGTCCAAATCCCGGTCGACGAAAAATCCTCAAATGCCGTCACCCGGGTTTGATCCTGGATCACCCGGTCGCCAGAGTGGTGTGGTAACCACTACGCTAGCGCGGCTCCCTCGCCGTGTTTAATTACCTTTCTAGCGAACAGATTACAAAGAAGGTAATAGAAATTTGTCTCACCTTGGTTCCAAATTATCTGCTCTAACTACTAAAATTATTTCCCCTGATCGCTGTCTGATCTATACTAGTGGACAAAAGTTAAGGGCCGCCATTCAGTTTAGACAAGGTTTATATAATTCTTCGTGAGCAGGGTCGATTTTCCAAATGTCCGGTAGCTTAAAATCTCTCAAGAAGTCTCTGAATGGTAGAGTGGGACACTGCTAAACGTCTTGCAACATGACGAACAGATTGACCATCCTGCATCCATGCCATGGCTCGACCACGGTCTACAGTGCTGAGACTTCTCCTTGGTGGCATGGCTAATGCAGTGATCATTTCGACCACTTGTCATACTGATTTATTGCATACCAATGGTGAACACTCTTTACTGATCATTTTCCACGTGCATTCAAATTCAACTCACTTTTTCACCTTTTGAACTATTGGGGCGTGTTGAAAAAACCACGAGTTTTTGCAGCAACAATGGCAGTTTTCATGTGCGGGTTAAAGTGAACCAGTTTTTGGACATTTAAAAAAAATTAACCTAGTGCACACAGAAATGTATACACATTTCTCTGAGCATAGCGAATAGCAATAAAATGTGCGTGCTAAATTAGAAAAAGAGACAGATCTCTGAGTGTAGGAGGGTTTTGTGTTAACAAAACGTGCGTAGATGAAAGCTAGGAAAAAGAAAAGTGTAGATAATGAAATAGATATATGAAAGCTATTATCATAATATGTCACAGTTACCGGGGCCCGAAAGGGGAGCAAAGAATAGTAACACTGTTCCCTGCCATGCATGTCGTAGAAAGCGACTAAGGAGGGTTGGGCATGGGGCTGGTTACCCCATCCTGTAAAAAATTTAAACCACAAAAACTTCAACAAACATGGACTTCAAAGTTGAGGAGTTAAATCAAATAAACGAAAAACAGCTGTCCAAGACAGGGAAAGTCCTTTTGAGGAAAATCACACCTCCAGACAGGGGAGCTCTCGCAGGGAGGCGTATGATGCAACACAGAGAAAGCCGAAAGGAGTTTGTGTTACTGACTAACCTTCTTCTAGGAGAACTTCCAGATTTGGCACCTGGAATGTTCGGACATTAAACGAACAAGGGAAAATGGCCCAAGTAGCAGCAGAAATGAGGGAATATAAAATCGAAGTTTTGGGAATGTGTGAAACAAAGTGGAAGGGGGTAGACAAGAAGAAACTCATCACAGGTGAATTGGTGCTGTCCTCAGGACATGAAGACGAAAGTTCACACCACAGTGAGGGGGTAGCTCTTATGTTATCTAAAGAAGCACAGAAAGCACTGGTTGAATGGGAAGCTGTTGGACCCAGAATAATAACAGCTACTTTTAAAACAGCTAAAAAGAAAATAAATGTAAATGTCATCCAATGTTATGCACCAGCTAATGACAAAGAAGAGTCTGTGAAAGAAGCATTTTATACTAGACTACAGGAAATTATGGAAAAAGTAAAAAGAAGAGACATCACAATTTTGATGGGTGACATGAATGCAAAGATAGGTACAGTCAACACCGACTTTGAAGAAGTCATGGGAAAACATGGGCTAGGAATAATGAATGAAAATGGGGAACTATTCTCAAACTTCTGTGCTTCAAATCAACTGGCTATAGGAGGAAGCATGTTTCCACATAAGAGAATACACAAGGCAACATGGATATCACCAGACCATAGAAAAGAAAATCAGATTGATCATATATGTATTAAAAAGAAGTTTAGATCATCATTGCAGGATGTAAAGTATATAGAGGAGCAGATGTGGCATCAGATCATCACCTTCTGATAGCCAAAGTAAAAATGAAACTCAAGAGATATGCAACAATGCAAAATTATAGACAACAATTTAATGTACGACATCTAAGAAATCAAGAAACAAGAGACAAATTTGCGGTCACAATATCCCAACAAATTCCAAGTGCTCCAACAGCTGGAAGATGTAAGAATACAAAAGACTATTGGCAGCAAATCAAAACTGTATGGAATGAGACATGAAGAAATACTGGGGAAAAGGGAACGACAACAAAAAAACATGGATAACAACAGAAACCATCAATAAGATAAAAGACAGAAAAAACAAGAAAGCAGATTTGAACACAAGCAAAACCAGAAGTTCAAAAGCCAAGGCTCAAGAAGTGTACACAGAAGCAAACAAAGAAGTAAAAAGAAGTATCAAAAGAGACAAGAGGAAGTACATTGAGGAGTTGGCAAGAGAGGCAGAAGATGCCGCAGCCAAAGGAAATATGAGAAAACTGTATAACAGCACAAAGAAGCTAACAGGGAAATACAAGCAAACAAGTTGCCTCATAAAAGACAAGAATGGAAAACTGCTCAGCAATATACAAGAGCAAATGAAGAAGTGGACAGAATATTTTGAGGACCTTCTCAATAGCCAGCTCCCCTCCGCCCCCCCCCCCCCCCCCCCCCCCCCCCGAACTTGCCAGCCCCCAAAGAAGAGCTACAAATGAACGGTGAAGACCCAACGAAGGAAGAAATAAAAGAAAGCCATAAAGCTCTAAGAATGGAAAAGTCTGACCTGATGCATTCCAGCAGAGCCATCAAAAGCAAATAATCCGACTGCTACAAGATGTTTATATAATTAACTGGAAAAGTCTATACCCACTGAATGGAAAAGCAGCGTCTGTTATGTGCCTAAGAAGAAATTTTACAAGGACAAAGTTATTAGAATTAATGATTAGTGCCAGAAAAGTAATTCTAGGATGATCATTGAGAGATTAAAAGAGTCCATAGACAAGAAACTGAGAGATGAACAAGCAGGTTTTCGACAAAACAGATCCTGTACAGACCAGATAGCCACTTTGAGAATAATAGTTGAACAAAGTCTGGAATGGAATTCATCACTATACATCGGATTTGTGAACTACGAAAAGGCATTTGACAGTGTAGACAGAGAATCACTTTTGAAATTGATGAGGCATTATGGAGTTTTCCTGATGATCATTAATTTAATAAAGAAAACATATGAAGACATGACATGCAGAGTACTTCACGAAGGACAGCTTACAGAACCGTTTGGGATAAGAACAGGAGTGCGACAGGGATGCCTCTTGTCTCCATTTCTTTTCTTACTAGCAATAGACTGGGTTATGAGATCATCGACAACACACAACAGAAATGGAATCCAGTGGATTCTGACTAAGCAGTTGGATGATCTGGATTTTGCTGATGACTTGGCTGTTCTGTCCCATAACCATACTCAGATGCAGGACAAATTGAAAACACTCGATGAGAGGTCACAGCAATTGGGTCTGAAAATACACAGGGAAAAGACAAAAATAATGAGAATAAATGCAGGTAATGATAACAGGGTTGAACTTGAAGAAACACCGATACAAGATGTAGAATCGTACACATATCTTGGCAGCAATATAGACAAAGTTGGAGGGACAGATAGTGATATCAAACTAAGAATACAAAAAGCAAGAGGAGCTTTCATTGCATTGGGAAATATGGAGATCAAAAGAAATCGGATCCAACACGAAAATACGAATCTTCAACTCAAATGTGAAGTCAGTCCTATTGTATGGCTCTGAGACATGGAGAACAACAAAGACAACAACCAAAAAGCTACAGACTTTCATAAATGGGTGCTTGCGTAGAATAGAGGGATTAAAATGGTATGACAAGGTTACCAACGTGGAACTGAGGACAAGAACTAGACAAGTGCCAGTGGAACAAGAGATGAGAAGAAGACGATGGCGATGGATAGGACACACACTGAGGAAACCTGTTGATGGAATTACAAGGCAGTCCTTGTTCTGGAACCCCCAGGGCAAGAGAGGCAGAGGTAGACCAAGAAGCACATTGAGAAGAGAGCTGGAAACAGAGATGAAAAATGATGAGAACGTGGAAAGAACTTGAGATGATGGCACGTGACAGGAGGACTTGGCATGTGTTTGTTGAAGGCCTATGCTCCTTTGGGAGTGGAGGGTTATGAATGAATGAATGCTTTTGTGTATGTTATTGTTTACTGCTTTTTCCTTGTGTCTATTGAGCACATTTGGTACAGTTCTTCGCGTAGGATATAATAGGAAACTCAATACGGAGCGTTACAACAGGAGGTAATCTGATCATTATACGGGTTCCCCTTGTCAGTCAAGTGTTTGGGTCCTTTATTGATCACCACTATGACATGATGACTTGCTGTGAACCCCTCCTGTCTCAAATCCGTGACCAGATAAACTAGATCTAGAGTGTGTTTAGGTCCCGGGTTTCCTACAAAGTCACACATTTGAACAAAAGTATGTTGTGTTCACCATGTCCTTCGTTTGATCTATCAATCATCAATATTATTAGGCCTACTTCTTTCACTGGATTTACTTTCGTCAATGTCACTGTCCGAGTCTAAATCAGGCCCGATTTCAGTATAACATCTGATGCGGCCTCATCGTTGTCTGATCAAATACCAAGTCACCTCTCAGCTCCCATACTAAAGATTCCACCACCTGGAAAGCCGCGACTAAAAAAAAAAAAATCACGAAAAATCAAATTACCGATCGATTCAGAAAAAATTTTTCAGGATACAGAAGCTTTACATACCGCCGGAAATCTATAACTCAAGCACCGCTAAATACCAAAATCTCTGTTTATTTTCATGCGTTTTGGACAGGACGTTAGACTTTGCGCACTGACATTTTTGGGAAAATGAAACTGTAAAGGGTTAATAATTAGACGAAAAACCCGTTCAGCTGTACAACTCAGAAAAAAAAAATTGTACAAACTACGGGTAAACCGTACTAGTTCGCACGTATGCTAGTGAGTTTTATTTATTTATTTTATTCCCAGAAATGAAATAACGTAAAATAAAATATAAAATTACAAGAGATAGCAAAATGTGTTGCCCGTTAAGAAATTATGTTGTTGAACATACCAAGTGTTACAATGTAAATGTGATATAGCATTTTATACAATAAAATGGCAGTTAATTGTCTCTATTTTGACATTTGTTTCCTGCACATTACTTATCGGGTTGAAGAAATAAGAGTTTAAAAATAGGAAGTGACGTTTCAATCAGTGTAGAAACTGCTGGAAGTATACATGATTAAGGCAGTCAACCGTAACGGTATTAGTCATAGATAGTACGCTATCTGTACATCACTGTTAATGTCAGTGACTGGTTTCTGTATACCAACTACATACCTCTTTGTTTGCTGTTTCCTTGCAATGCAATCTGTTCTTGTGTAGATTTAGTATTTTAAGAACCTTATTTCTTCCAACTGCTTGATCGTTGACCAGCATTCCGTACCTTGAGGATTACATATCTTGTGGGGCTGTCTACAGTTGTGATACTTGAACGCAGTTCTGTTGACTACACTGTTCAGCTGAGATAAATTAGAACTTAACTATTATTTGTTATTTTGGGGAATTTTTAGAGTAGATTCTTCCTCGTGAATTTTATTCTGGTATAGGTCTCGCGCACCACTTTTTAGCGATTTTATATGTATTATCGTGCTCAAGGTTCACGCGGAACATCCTAATTTTGCAGCTTTATTCCTGTACGCTACATCAGTCCTACTTCCTACTCAAAGTGGCGGGCCGTAGTCTTCGGTGAGTTTCCGTGACTGTTAGCGAATATAGTTGGCCTTAGTATTTGCGGCTCGATTTTGACCCGGACTTAAGATTGTAGCTTTGCTGTAACACGTTTATGTCAAAATTCATCCATATCTATAGTTTTCCATCTCATTCTGTCATTCTTTCTGTTCGTAACGCTCCCAAAATATAGTAACATTCACCAAAGAAAAGTGCGCAAAGGCTGGTGTACATGCGCCATGTGAACGGCGTGCATGTTAAGACTTTGTTTAACATCGGATGTAAAACAAATACTTTTTTTTTTTTTTTTAAATATTCTCCCGAAAATAATAACACTCACCAAAGAAAAATTCTCTAAGGACGGTGTGCATGCGCCAATAACATCTCTCTGTGAACGGCGTGCATGTTCAGACTTTGTTCAACACCGAATGTAAAACGAATATTTTGGTTTTTAATACAGTACAGGAATTTAAAAAATTGGAAGAAAATGTTGATAACTATTCTCACTGTCACCACCTAAGTGGGCTGTATCTGATGAAGAGACAATTGCAGCGAAATTGTTTAAATATGTATGTTCGTATACAGGTGTTTAAAGATGAATAAATACCTACACTTAATGTCTACAGAATTTCCTACAACGAGTCATTTTGTGCACCAAGAATAAAGAGGCTTTAGATGTGAATAGAGAAATCATAACAAAACTTCCGGGTGAGCTAAAGATCTATTATAGTTCCGATCAAATAATATCTGAAGATCCCAGTGATGATATGAACTATCCGGCCGATTAAAACAACAGACAATCAAGGTGTTCTTCTGATGGACAATCGGATGTTCACACCTAACATTATTTTTCCACAAGTAGTTGAATAAATAAAATTGCCGTTAATTATTGGTGCTTTTGAATTTAATTCCCGTCATATACGGGCTTTTACTCCAGTGTAGCTAATAAATGTCGATATTGTGTTTTTAATTTTTAAATACAGTACAAGAGCACATATTTCTGATATGATTTGAAATAATCTACGTTCCTTATTTTTTTTTTTCTTCAAAGCTGAGTGGGAGAACGGCAGTATGGGGCTCCCTGTAAGCGCGGGACCCGATTGGGGTACATAGGTTAAATTGGTAACAATGTGGTATAAATGTGAAACAGGTCCATGGCACAGATATAAGTACTGTCGGTTCATGTAGAAAATGTGATACCTTTTTTTTTTTTTTTTAAATAAAGTTTTGGCGAGGCGCATCCCGTTCAACCTAGTCGGTTAATACCGGTACATGGCACAAATGTGATTCTTTTTTCGTGGTAAAGCAGAGAAATTTATTGCCGGTCCGCCACATAAAGTAGTCTGAGAAGCACCGAACTAGACTAAGACTCCATTCCTCTTGACAGTTGGGTCTACATGATCGCTTACTATGTGGAACCGTAAAGAGATTTCACAACCGCAACGCCAGTTGTCGGCATTTAACTTCGTCGCAACTGTCATCTATGTATCTTTGTTTGAGAATGTGCAGAACACGCAGTTTACGTAGCGTAAACAAGATATAATGGGTGTGAAAACAGGTAGGCTGTATTCCGGAAAATTCAAAGTCGGAAATTGAACGGGAAAGCAGAAACAAGATAATCACCTTTGAATTATTCACTGGTAGATTCTGAACTCCTGGCGGAGTTGGAATATTAATGAATAATTAAAACAGTTGATTGCGATATCCGTAGTGATACGAGAAGCGTCGAAAGGACATGTCGTAAAACATTAATTTTTACAACAGTAGCAGCAGATAACAGTGTAACCATAGCAGAAGCTATAACAATAGATGAGACATTTCTGAAATGTGTGTTCAACAGGATACATACCTAAATAAATAAGCAATTCAGTATTCGCCCAAGTACCAAAATAGCACGAAGCTATATTTCCTTGATGCTGAATGAGTTTAATGAGCCAAAGAAGTAGGTAAAAAAGGGTCAATGATCCCGTTACACGCCCGTTGAGGCATATTGGGAATATGGTATTAAGCCCATATTCTTTTGACCATACGGCACACTAAGGGTTATGTGGTCAACATCACGCCGGCAGCCTTAACCTTCCCAGAATTGCTCTGGTACCCAGTTCATGAGGCTGGGTTGTTTACGGTCTAAAAAATCCCACCTCAACTGGGGATCGAACCATGGACCACCGAGCTAGGAAGCCACTGCACAGCAAACAACTAGGCTGCATTTGTTTATTGTATTCAAGATAAGAAGGGCAGAAACACATAAAATGTGTGACGGACAGCGTAAAGGCCAGAGGTCATTTTCGTTACTTGGAAAATTCATCGACAGAAATCGAAGTCCCGAACCGTAACAGTTGTTTTTATTATGGCTGTTCTGTGGGTATAGAATTAATAAACACAAACTCACCGCTTTAAAGCGTGAAAAAAATAAGCATCATCATTATTTTCCGTTGCGCTACTTACAGAGCATGGACCCACAACTGCAACTGGTCACCTTGCAGGAAGCCAGAGCCAACAGTCATATTCTGTGGAACCTGCGGCGGCAATTTGTTTCACATGACGAGGTTGACAGTCCCGAGCACAACTTCATATTAGATGAAAGTAAGAATACATGTAGGGAAACTAGAATGAGATTGAAACTCCGCGGAAACACAACAGTACGATTGGAAATAGACGGAGAAGTAACAGATTAACTAGGGATATACATAATAGCGGTATAAATAACGCGGGACAGTGCTTTCCTCATATAACAGAATTAGTGGTCACAGGGCGCCGTAGCTTGTGGATATGTTTGTCGGCCAAAAGCAGAGATGGGTCGTTAGGTGTACTGGAGACCGGGTTACACAACACATAGTAAAGTTTTGACTCTTGGGATTACTCATGTTTAACATTAGTTAAACAACACGGAGTAGAGAATATAATTTAGACTGTTGGCTGTACTGAAAACATGGGTTACACAACACGTAATAGCTAATATCGTTTTGACTGTTAGGTGTACTGAGAACATGGGCTACACAACACGTAATAGAGAACGTCGTTTTGACTTGGGTGTACTGACAACATGGGTTACACAACACGTAATAGAGAACGTCGTTTTGACTGTTGGGTGTATTGAGAAAATGGGTTACACTACATGTAGTAGCTAATATCGTTATGACTGTTGGGTGTACTGAGAACATGGGATACACACCATCTTGTCCTTCCACTACTGCCGTCAGCGTAATGCGAAAATTCAGAGTTGTTCAACTTTTGTTCCGAGTAAATCATTGTAGTAACCCCTTTCAGTCATAACTGACTATGGGAATGCGCCCCTGAGGTGATACCCCTCAGCTGCTCTCCCCCCCCCTCCCCCGACCCCTCGTGTTTATTTCGGCGTGTTCGTTTCTCTTCTGCTTGTTGTGAGAACTTCTTTTCGCCCAATCTGAGGTGGCGCCTTAGTGAGCATCGCCACTTGGTGTGATCGGCAGCTTCACCCTCCCATGTTGCTGGATGTATGTCCAGTGCCTTCATGTCTCTCTTGCACACATCTTTGAACTTCCGCAGCAGTCGCCCGGCTGTACTTGTATTTTCTAATATACTTCAGGCATTATTGTATATTTTTTTCTCGTTGGTCTTCTAATTGCCATGTATCGTTTTATCTTCTAGCTAGTACATAAGGCACGTGTTAATGCTTGGATGTTTGCACTCAAATGAAACGCGCCAACCATTGTGTTCTTTCTGTTTTTTATGTATTTCAAAATTCTGGCTTTAACAGTGGTTTATCTTCTTTATGTTTGCTTTGTCGTTTTTTCACGTGCCACAACTCGCAAGATGAACGTTTCTGCTTCAGAATCTATGTGTTATTATAAAACGCATTATCTGTTTTTTTATCTTTAATACCCAGCCGTTCAGCGCTTACTTTCCCTAGAGATATATCTTAACGGCTTGTATGATATACATATATGTGACGAAACGGGGCGGCCCCTATCGATCTTTGTTCCTCTCCGGCAGTATCGGTACATTTGTGGTACTGATTTTTGTTATGTGCTCTCAAGTATCGCACTTTTCTTTCTGTCTTTCTTTTATTCTTTCTTCGTTATTTTTCTGCTAAGTAGCAGATATTTGATTTTATCAAATCATTCGACACTCCTATCTGTGATGGCACCTGTTTGTTACCCGGTTATCCTAGCTTGCGGTGAGCAACTGAGATAAGATAGTCGTCGGCGTGTTTAGATTGAACCGCTGATAAGACGACTCGTTTGGTAACCCAGATGGGCACACACGGACTTTTGCGTACTCATACAACAGATAACGAGATTACTGTCTGTGTGACACATGTGGGCCGACAAGTGTGACACAATCGCTTCCGGTCACTTGTTTAAAAGTAATCATGGATTTATTACATTTGAGACAATATGAATCTTCAAATTTGTTTGCAAGAGTGTATGCAAGGCTCCAGATGTCCATATATGGTAATACGTGAACTTTTGCTTCACGCACCTTATTCCATGTGGACTATTTTTGAAATCATCACACCCTATCTGCATGATTTGAAATGATTGGATCTTTCTGATTAGATTCATAACAACAATGCGTGGGAAGATAGGAATAAAGTCTGACCATTTTCGCAGTTTTATTTCACTGAACTTCAGGCTCGCCAAGACAACATCAGACCTCGCCAGAGTAAAGACTAGATTCATAATTCCTTTTTTAAACCGGACCTTTTATTGGAGAACCAAATAAGACTTACAAAGCACAGGAAATTTTTACATTTAAATAAGTGTGACGTAGAACGGAAATATTGATACAGTAATCTGACAGCCTTTGCTTTCCCATTTAGTGTCTACCATTGGCTAAGCCAAACCACGCAATTTTCTGTTTGTATGACTCACCCTTGAATCCACGCCCTTTTCCTGGGAACATAACAACAGAGTTGTTGACCAACTGTTCGCTGCCCGCCAGTCTACCAGGGGAGTGAATCACGTTTGTTTACCTGAGTTTCTCACGCGAGCTGATTTGCCAATGATCGGCAATTAGACAGACGCGCGTAGAAATAACGGTTTGTTTGAAGAGATACAGGGGCGATAATATTTTCTCGACCACCTTTGATGTCGTACGTCTCAGGGGGAGGTAAATGATTGATCTGCGGAAAGGGGACGTAATCTAAGAGAGGCCCGTGCACGGCCAGTCTTCTGATGTCGATCAGCATCGCTGAGTAGAATGAACGAGAAAACATTTGATCCGGGAAACGTAGTTTCCTGATTTCCCTACTATACAGAAGGTGTGAACTGTAACATCTTCTAGCGACAATAACACCTGATCTGTATATATACCGCGCTCTCTCAAATTCAGTTATTAGAGTCGCTCAGAAATTCTTGGATAATCTAAACACGCCAGACTAGAACCATTCTTCGCTAAATGTGTTAAATTGTCTCGTGGGGATTTCATTTTCTGATTTGTGGTAATAGAAATTGTGCTTAAGCGTTAAAATGTGTTAAGTTTACCATTTTTATTCACTATAATTCCCTAGCGTTTAAGACTAGTGAAATAACCTAACGCATAGATATTTCTCGCCAGTCGTTCAGAGTAATGTAATTTCAAACACCCCATTTTTCTTACACAAGAAGATACGGCTTAGCTGACTGAGATTATTAAGCGTGACGGATGAGTGACCGAATAGAATTCGCATTATATTTCATTGTGTGAAATTAAATAAGTGACTAGAGTTAATGTTATGTGACAAAACAATAGACGCCGACAAATAGCTAGTAGTGACAGGCGATTTTTGTTAAAGTGCGCGTATGGATAAAGTAAATAATAATTGACTTTGTGCGCTGTGCATTTTCTCGCGGGCAATAACGGGGGAGGGCGCATACCCTTTTTCCCGACATGCCATAGCGGAAAAACTTACGGGTGGATAGGATAGTAGCAGTTTTTTCATAAATGTTCTTTTCTTCCTAATATAGCACCTAATCAAAACC
Source organism: Oreohelix idahoensis (assembly GCA_024509875.1). Classification (NCBI taxonomy): domain Eukaryota; kingdom Metazoa; phylum Mollusca; class Gastropoda; order Stylommatophora; family Oreohelicidae; genus Oreohelix; species Oreohelix idahoensis. Next base: position 420,101 of record JAMPIV010001943.1, read on the forward strand.
AGCGGCCAGCGGTCTGAATTTGACATTACCAGTACCATTATTATTACTTTGGGTCTTCGATTTTTGGACTAGTTCGGTCCTCTTGCTTCATTCAGTGAAGGATTAATGGTGTCTTCTTCGTGGCTACCAGTCCCAAGTTCCTTCATGAACCGGTTGGGCCCAAGAGACAAAATAACATTAAGATTAAAATCGTAACTGGACTGTATTTTACCCAGAATTAATTATACAATTTTTCCAGCCCACTGGGCATACGAAAGAACATATATTCCTGACGATTGACAGCCGTAGCAACGGAGTGATCTTGAAAACTACGCTGTTTCAAAATCGGCACTCACCATAAGAGCCAGCCGATAGGATTTACCATCATCATCAGTTTTTACATATTATAACATTTATCTTAGCAACCAGATGCTTAGCAATACGGGAATTACTTTCTCCTTTTTTCAACTGTGAACGTCCAGAGCACGTCTTGCTTCAGTAACTATTTGTGGTGACATCGATTTCATCCAGGGAACATTAAACACCAAATTTGGCGTCCACCTTGTAATTATTATTCGATATATAGGCTGGACTGGGGCCATCTTTGGGCAACTCACCTGACAGCATAGGCTCAGGGACTATTGGGTTTTTCAATGGATACCAACACCACTAGTAGGTAAGCGAGAGTGTTTGTGGCCACAGATGACAGAGTGAGAGATAGAGAGAGTGAATATTTCCCTTTGTTATAATCATTGTACTAACTTTTTTATTTTATTTCGCTAAACTGAGTACTTTACTGAGTAGTAATTTAGTGGGGAACTTGTTCTTCATATTCTATTCTGTAACCTAGTGCTTACCTTTGACCTTTGGGTTATTAACTTCTTTTGGGATCCTTTCTCAACAAGGGGAGGGCACTTATTCGGTTATTTTCATATATCTGTAAACCTGATTTTATTTATTTCTCTATATATTTGATGTTGTAAAAAGTTTAATGATAATAAACAACAAAAAGAACTTACATTTGTGTGTTGGTCAGACCCATACCCAATTAATCATAGTTTTCACGATTTGTGTGTCTTGTTGTCACATGATTGTGCGTGGGTGTGTTTTAGTAAAAAAAACTTATCTTTCTAGAGATAAGGGGTCGAAAGAGTGTCGTACACTAAAATATAGTCGTATAGATAGGCTGGACTAGAGAAACTATCCAGTCCAGAGACAACTTTTTTTCTCCTTAACTATTCACTCGTGAAAATCTATTTCTTACACTTTTATTCTCACATATTTACCACTATCACCTCTGCTCAGACGGGACCATAACTATCTTCTAACCTATCTAAAAATATACGACAATAAGGAACACCGGGAATAGGAAACTGAAGAAACACACGGAGTCAGAGAGGGACTCAAATTAAAGACATCCCAGACGCATGTAAGAGACCAACTCGTCGCTTTTATTCATCTGAGCAACAAATCTAGCCAAGATTGGCGTAAGTAGTGCATTTTTCATTCTATGTTTCATTACTAACATGTAAACTAACACACACACCCCCCACACACACACACATATATATAACCATGTGAATTTTAATGTGTGAAAATTGCTACAGGACGCCCAAGTCATTTAAGGCTGGCAACCTCAGTATCTAGAATGATGATTCATGAACCACCACTGCACGGGCTGATGATTGCTTTATTGATAGTTTCGTAAAGAGAACTAAAAGCATAAAGTAGTTCCAGGTCCCCTATGGAGCAGAAAAGATGAAAGAAATGATTTACATTCTAAGTATAATACTTACATTTTCAAAGCAATGTAAATGTCGATATAAACATATTCACTTTAAACCAGTGTAAATGTCTATGTGAAAATATTCATTTTAAGGTAATGGAAGTTTCAAACTTTTCAATCAGTGTAAAACATAAATGAAAACATATTAAATTTATATTGTGAACACTTTTCAATCAGTTGAGAGGTATATGTAAACAGACTCTATCTGTATTATTAACCTTTTCATTTAAATATAAAGTAACTATGAAAGCTATTCTATTTAAATGTAAAGAAAGTTTTATCCCGAGGGATTAAATTTAATTCTCTTACTTACTTAGTCGTTCCTCTTCTACCGTGAGGTGTAGAGGTTTGGAAGAGAGAGCGCCAGACTATCCTATCGGCTGTCTTCTTCCTGGCCTGGTTCCATTCTAGTCCTCGGTCCTTCAAAGATTGTCTAATGTTGTCCTCCCAGCGGACTCTGGGTCGTCCTGGAGGTCTGGATCCCTGGCTCTTTGTTTCCCATGCTTGTCGTGGTAGCCGATCTTCTCCCATTCTGCAGACATGGCCAAACCATCTTAGTTGGGACTGTTCTATTTGGGTCTGCAGCGGGTGAGATTTTAGGCCTTGACGTATCGTCTGGTTGCGGACCATGTCTCTTCTTGTTACTTCAACCACCTTCCTCAGATACCTCATTTCTGAGGTTTGAATCTGGCTTTTGTGGGTTGTAGTCATTGCCCATGACTCGCATCCATATGTCAAGACTGGGACATAGGTGGAGCGGTATACAGCCATCTTCGTTTTCTTACCAACCTCTTTCTTGCTGAGGAATCCTCGATTTATGGCCTGATAAAGTCTCCCAGCCGCTGCTTTTCGAGTGGCCAACTCTTCTTTGATGCCCCCCTTTCGGTCTGTAATAGCTCCGAGATATTTAAAGTGGTCGACCTGCTCCAGGACCTGTTCTCCCAACTTAATCTGATGTTTTCTTTCTTCTCGTGATATCACCATGGATTTTGTTTTAGAGCTGCTTATGACCATCCCTCTCTTCTTCAGCTCTTCCTTCCAGACTTGCAGGTTGGATTGGAGATGTGTCTCTGATTTAGCAATCAGGACAACATCATCAGCAAATGCTAGCTCTGAAATACAGACCTGTCTCATCTTCCAGTACCCCACTGAATACTTTCTTGTTCTCTCCTTACATGCCTTGATGACATCGTCCATGAGGAGTATGAAAAGATAAGGTGACAGGATATCGCCTTGTCTTACACCAGTGGTGGTTCTGAACTCTTCTGACTTATAGTTTGCTGTCCTCACATAATTTCTGCAAGACTTGTAGAAGCTCTGTATAAATTTAATTCTCATCGAGGGTAAAGTCTGAGTAATTGAGATGGTGGTATGGGAAGATATGAACCCATAACTATGGGGTGGAAAACGTCATACTCAGAAGAGCGTTTTGTTCTATTCTTTTTACCATTGTTATTGGTGGTACCAGCACAAAGTACTATATCTGAAACAAGAAGGGAACAGTGGCCTAAGCTTTAAGATGAAGGACGCACGTGGTAGACTCTCCTTGACGTTGCTGTGAAACGATCTACCCCCGACAACCTTGATCAGAGACGAGCGCGAGCAGAGTGAAAAGAACCAACCCATAAGAAGGAGCAGAACCGTCATTGGCAGCTAAGTTCAAATATATGCTGCCACTTGAACTTCTTGTAACATCTCACATTCCCTAAAGACTGTGAAGATAACTTTTCATGATCCATAACTATTCAAATTATTTTCCAACTGTTTAAACCTAAAGTGATTATTAAATTTTGTTATTTGTAATGTTGCAAATTTAACTTCGATTTAATCATTTTAAAATTACTGTATGTTTGTCTCAGTCAAATTACTACACTCACTCTAAATAGAGCTATACTAGAATAATAGAATTCCACTGAGTAAATCAGGGGTGGGGGTTTAAACGAGCTGAAAGTAATAAGTACTTAAATCCTTCACAAAAGCGTCGGCAGATTACAGAATTAACGTGCCCAGGAACAGCCAGCATTGTTTTCGCTTATCTGAATATCTGGTGAAGACCCCCATGTGATAGAAGCTTTACTACTCTTCTATCTACATTTCTGCCAAGAGTAATCTTGTGTAAAGATAGACTCCATTGAAGCCTATAATAGATACTCTTGAGTTTTGGCCACTGTTGGACCACTACTGCAAAGCAGGGGAGGCAATACCGTTACAATATACCAGTTTTTCGTAACGCTTTTTTGTGCGTGTGTGTTATGGACTTCTTCTTGAAGGGAAAGAAATGTACATAAAAGCATAATATTTAAAAAAACATGACGTTTTAAATTTTAGCTTAAGTACACTGACCTCCTAGAATCCATACACGAACGCTGAGGGTTCTGTGGATCACGTGTTAATAAATACTGACCTATATTAAACTTCTTGTGATTACGCAGTTTCTAAATTTCGTGCGTAAACGTGGAGTTTGGTATTTAAGATAAATCTGTTCTCTTTCTTGTCCTTCATCAGTACTGTAACCGTTGTTATCGTTATTGTTGAAGTCTTGCTTCCACTTGCATTTCTGTAAAGCTCTTCCCCACCATGGACCATGCACTCTTATATACCCCCCCCCCCCCCCCCCCCCCCCCCCCCCCCCCCCCCCCCCCAAAAAAAAATAAATAAATAAAAAATACTGTATATGGAGAACTTTATCAAAGAGCGAGGGTTTGTCACGTGTTCTAGAGAATATCAAAGGTGGAGAAAAGTTAATCATGCGGTTTTGTTGGGCGGGCAACACAGTAAGTTCAGAAGTCTTCCGAGTATCGTCAAGTTGATACAAGCACCTCATTGTTAACGGATCTAATCTGTAATGTTTGTCTTGCAACATAATGCATATGCTAATATCAACCATAACCTCTGACAAGCTGTTTGTGACATACAATCTAAGCATTGTATTATCTTCTTGACATTCCAGTGCCAATGCGCGTTTCTTTCTTTCTTTCTGTTTTTTTTTTTTTTTAAACTCCAGACATATCCCCTGCCGACCACCCCGACACATTTCTTCACACAAAAAGAATCAATCGGAATGTCAGATTAGTTCTTTAGGACCGAGGACTAGAATGGAACCAAGCCAGGAGGAAGACAGCTGATAGAATAGTATGGCGCTCTCTCTTCCAAACTTCTACACCTCACGGTAGAAGAGGGACGACTAAGTAAGTAAGATTACTTACGTCACTTCAGTGGTATACAAACTGGGTTCGAGTCCTGGGTAAGCCACTCACATCTGTTGTTTGTCTGTTGTCTAGTTTTCTACTTCTTTATTTATTACGAGTGCCTGAAAACATACCTTTATGTTTGTCTAATATTTATTATACAAACACAGGCTTTTTGTCTACAGGTTCTCTACAAAAAAGGGAGGGGGGGGGGAGAGGATAAATTAAAAAAATAAACGAGCCGTATTGCTGTGATAACTGATTGATCCTATCTTTAAAATCCTACACGTAAAATATATTAAGACCAGCTTTACTGTATGACAGAATTACAGAGTAAGCTTAACGTTTAGTTGACAAATATTTGTTCTGACGGTACTGTACACACACAAAAAGACAAACTGAAAAAGCCAACTACAGCAAACAGAAAACGCCACAATATAAGTAAAATACAGTAATACCCCGCTTAGCGCTCAGGATTCTTTCCTAGAAAATGGAGCGCTAAACAAAGCAGCGCTGTACGGGCCCATAATGCCATAGTGTAAATGGAACTTCAGTCCTGATAGGTTCAGTTTAACCTGAGATTGATATATTTACAGTACTGTACAACACGTGGTATTTGACCAGACGATTATGGGTAATAATAATCAGTAATTAAGTTATGTACCTGTAATATTAAATAAATAATGCAGGATATTGAGCTGTGCAATAATGATTAGCAGAAGTTAGAAGAATGATTCATGCAATAGAATGAGTGACGTTAAAGGCAGCCTTTGTTGTCGGCGAGCTGCAGTGGATCGACGGGATACATACAGTACATGTTTGTATTGTTGTACTGCCCAGCTCTACTATGGCTAATGCAGGTTAAGGTAATCCCTGTCACGGGATTTCTCTCCCTTACTCTGCAGTGGTTGTCCAACAGTGACCTCAGAGTATCTACTGAGGGTCTTCAAAGGTATCTACCTTTCGCCTAAGATTACTCTTGGCAGAGATATGAATTGAAGAATGGTGCTTCAATTCTAGGGAACCTCATAGGAATTGATGAGATGTAGTACTACAGCTGATATTATCCAGGCCGTAATAAACTATTGTGTCTTACTAGACCTTCTATGAGGAGAAAGAATTTTTCTCGTTTGATGAGCCCCCAACTGATTTAACTCTTCAGTAAAATGTTATTTCAATAGCTCTGTTTATGTGTATTTAAACTGACTAAGACATATGGGCGCAGTTCACTCAAAATGACGAAATCAGCTATTTATTTGTATGTGTGCGTGTGTGTGTATATATATATATATATATATATATATATATATATATATATATATATATATATATATATATATATATATATATATATATATATATATATATATATATATATATATAACAAATTTAATAATTAGTTTTAGTCAACAATGTAAAATAAATAAAGGAATTTTTAGCCTTAAAGGTTCATCATAGGTGATGGTCTTATGTGATCACGGCACACTTTTCAATTTTCTAAAAATTTGCGGTTCACTTATCTGAACTTGCACCTGAATTAAAAATTGCAGTGATATATACTGAATTAAATACACTAATTTGTGGGTACTTTAGAATAAAGAAAACTCTAAATTTGATTTTCTTTTAATTGTTTAAAATAATTTTGAAGTAAATCTATTTTTGTGCAAAGCAGTTAACAGCTCCAATTATTATTGAATAAATTCAAGCTGTAAGATCAGTTTTACATTACATGATCACTAAAAATATACTTCATGTAGTAAATTTACAAAGTTTTTTGCGGCACACTTTGATAGGCGCGGCGGCACACCGCTTGAGAAACACTGCTCTAGAATGTTTGTTTTAAGAGTTCACTTGTCAGCTTTAAGTGGGTACTTAGCTGCCAGTAAGATGTCGGTTGGCTTCTGCTCCAGCTGATGTTGGTTCTTTGTAGGTTGTGGACTTTTTCTCTCTCGTCACTGGTCAAGTCTGATTGCTGTAATTGTGAAGCAGTTACCAGCTCTTTCAGTTGTGGTTCATGAAATCACCATTTACATGATGAGGTTGCCAGCCTCTTATGAACTTGGACATTCACCAGCAATTTTAATGGTGAAATGTACAACTTACCCCAAATAACTTTGGGAGTATACAGACTTCTGGCTCAGGGAAATAGTTTTCGGCAAGTTGGTGAAGATTCCTCTTACACTTGGTCTGGGGTTGTTAAGACGCTGTTTATGTGTGGGAGGCGTAGGTGTGCCGTCGTATCTGTGTTAGGTATGTATTAGTGAGTGTGTGCCAGAACAGTCACTCACAACACAGGTACGCACATAGAAGTCATAGATGGTTGTAAACGGTGGTGACATTTAACAATGGTTTATTAAGTCACAGCACATCATCACGTAGACATAAGACGAATACACCGTTACAAAAAAAGGTACGAATTCAGTATACTCATAAGACTGCACTCACTGCAGTTAACAATAATATCAGCGCTATAATGTCCTCACGACTCAGTATACTCATAAGACTGCACTCACGGCAGTTAATAATAATATCAGCGCTATAATGTCCTCACTACTCAGTATACTCATAAGACTGCACTCACGGCAGTTAATAATAATATCAGCGCTATAATGTCCTCACGACTCAGTATACTCATAAGACTGCACTCACGGCAGTTAATAATAATGTCAGCGCTATAATGTCCTATAATGTCCTCACGACTCATAAGACTGCAATATCCATAAACTCTGCCTCCGCGGGAAATAATGGCCTCTTAAATAATATCTTCACAAAATATCCTCTACTAGGAAATACTGGCCTGTACATATTAAGGCCTCTAACATCTTCGCATCAAATATCCACTTATCCAAAAAACACAGCGAAAACCATCGCTAGACATATTCCTCGCTCGAACATACGAGAAGATATTATTCCTATCCTAAATTTAAACAAGCATCAGCTTAATCGGGCATTCAAGCGCCACAACCCATAATTTAACTTGTCCAAAAACATTCCAAAGATCACTTCCCTTCCATAGGATCTACTCGTAACAGGGGTATTACTTTAACCAGAATCCCATTATGACTTCGCGTTCAGGTTCATAGGATTCTGGGCTTTCCGTAAATAATAAAGGTAGAGTTTTCTTCTGTGTAAGTCCAGAAAATGTTCAAATACGTTATCCGGTCCTTTAAATTAGAATCCTGATTCTATTCCTTATTCTGGCATGGTCTGACTGTCTTCTTGGCAAGTTGAATTAGCAGTGCTGTATACTCCGAATGTTCTAGATTATAAGGAACATTTGACCCACGCATCCACATTGCTACTAATCAAGGCTCCAATCAGAAATGTTATATTTTAACATCTCAAATGTCAAACCAATAGCAATCAACGTGAGTACTTTGGTAGGGGCTATCCCCACTACCCTCTCATGAAAATTCATACGTGACACATAAGATGTGATTTTTTCACAAGTCACTCTCATATAAGGTATTTTCTCTTCCATTGATATTGATCATGTTTACAACCCACCACTTCATAGATCTTTCACTGACAATATCTTTATAGGTTGACAACTTATTGTAACAGTTGCCTACAATAAGTCTGCCCTGAAACGAATACATCATTTTTTTCGTGTTCCAAAATCTCATTCTTATCTTAAGTGCGTGTCTTTAATCTGTCACTAGAGTGATATTTTCCGACACCTTCCTGTGCAAACACACAAATCTCATGCAACAGCCTGGGTTCTTCCCTTCCAAACAGAAAATATTATCAGTGATAAGACACCTGACTGTGGCATATCCGCTTTGTATACATATTAATCCGGGTGCTCCCATTCACGGTCTGGTGAGAAATGTGTTACGCACTTGTCGTAGATTTTTTTGATAGGAGAATTAAGACTTGGGTTGGTCCCTTCTGAATAGGTTAGAATAGGTGATAGACACAGTGAGAGTTAGTAAAAAAAAAAACAAAAAAATAGAATTTCCACAAGTGAGATGATAGACTGTGATATAGAGGCTGTCTCTGAAAAATCGGGGAAATCTTCTCTCTTTCACCTATCATCTACGACAGCTTTTAAGGCGTCAGACAGTCTAAACACAGATATATATATATATATATATATATATATATATATATATATATATATATATATATATATATATATATATATATATATATATATATTTCTATCTACTCACGGGCACGCACATACACGTGACGACAGTTAAACACACAGACGTGGGAAATCTATAACAATGAATATATATATATTAGAACGAGCTGACCAACGCACTGATTTAGTTCAAGAGAGATTTTAATTATCATCAAAAAAATCTTCCCACAACACCTAAAAAAATACATCAAGGAAAAACATATACACTTAGTCATAAAATTCAAGAAAATGTTACAAGGATGATAGCCCCGTTATGATCTTAACTCTAGGTTTAGCCCACAGCCCCGTTAGGATGACAGATGATGGCCCAAAGGGTTATAGATGCATATGGTTAGGGTCTAATATTGTCCCCTTTCTTGAAGGTAAGAACTGACTTATGACAGCAGTATCTATTCTAAAGGAACAATTAAATTAAGCAGCAAGTCTTTCATAAGGAAACTATAAAGTGGGTGAATCAATAGTTATCAGAAAAAAACTCACTCAGTCCACTTTCACTCGGTTCTTTCATCAGGGTACCCTGGCACACGTGCTTACCTATCTGTACCGCTGTTCGCCGTCTGGCGCAACCTTAGGACACTTCTCTACAGTGAATCTGTATTCTTTGGATAAAGCGAATCATAGCTCTGCAATTACAGGTTTCTTCCACTGTTTTCGGGGAGCGTTCACTTCACCAGCTAAATTTTTTGATTACTGTTAATGTCACTTGAATCAGTTTGGATAATCAAGTTTAAACGGGCACACAGAGTAAAAAAACACGAGGATTCCCTTAATTTGGAAAAAGATGACCAGTGGACAACTGCTCTCAACAGATAGTCTTGGTTCACTATCCACTCTTTCAATAGTGTCGGAAATGTTAATGTTATTTCTAGTAATTATTCTCGCCGCCAGGCAGCATGTACATTTAAATTTGTGGAGCAATATGAACTGGCTCAAAAACCCAACATATATATTTCTAGTCTTTAGAAACCGTTAGTGGGATTGGTATTACTGTCTATCTCTGATGGCACATGCACTGTCAGACCAGTGTTACTTGAAAAAAAACCCACGTGGTTGAATATAGGAAATGTCTATGCTTCTCACAAATATGTCTCTTTACTAAACGCCGGCAAGTTGGGTTCACCCCAGTATTCACTGAATGAAGAAAAACAACATATAATATAATATACAGAATATGTACTCGTTATAACTTACATTTTAAACGGCAAGCCTACAGCTTGACTTATATTTAAAGCTTCCCGTGAAATAAGTTATATAAAAAAATACCTCATCATGAATTAAGAATATCTGCGTATTTCCGTCACCACTCATGATGCATCTAGCATTTATAAGTTAGTTTAGAAATATACTCGTCTGATTATCAGCAGTTAAATTAAATTCATTATAGCCACATTGTTGTTTAAGCTAGGAAATATAATTTATTCTGCTCTCCACTGAAACACGTCACTAGAAAATAATACAGACTATATAAATTTGGCACTCTGCACAAAATCTAACTAGTGAAATATGAAATAAGCGACTTAACACTTTAAACATTTCACAAAATACTAGAATATAATATATAATATTTTACCTCACACAGAACTACAGGTAGTCGCACAACTTAAGAATTATATGCTTATATTTATGGAAGTCTAGAAGTTCGAAAAATTGTCGAAACACTCTGAGAAACTTCGATATACAGCTTATACTGTTCCGAGCGACCTGTCTACTGCGAATTTAGGAGCGAGAATGAAAATAAAGTTTAACATTCTGGTTATATCTATCAAACAGACAAAGAGGTGAACGTTTATTTCGTAAAACGAAATGCTCTCCCCTTTCCGGCTTTAACGATACGTTTAACACCTAAACGCATGTCGTAACTACCACCTACTGACCGAGAGTGCGCGTGTCAGTTGCGAATCTCCCCGACAAATGTCTGCTCTGAGCTAATGCGTCTGGCGCGGTTCACGCCTCCGTCTAACTATCGGACCGTGAGCGCTCATGTCAGGTGCGAATGCAGAGGGCGATATTCACACTTTCCGAGAAACCGGCCTGAAAAACGCTGTGACAGGTGAAAATGCTATACGATAGGTCGGCCCTATGTCTGAGATGGACTGAGACATAATCACACCTCTCGTCAAACTGCGCGAATGACATCTGACACAATAAGGTTACTAGTCAGTATGAGAAAGAAAAACGATGATGGGAAAGAAATATATTTTTCGCAACGAACGAATGTGAAAATACAGGAAAAAGGTAAAGAGAGATAAAAAAAAATAGAGGACACGGGTGGAAGGAAAGAAGAGGATGTTGAAAATTTATAGATCATAAATGTCTACGTGACAGCACTCATAAACAACCTTTCACACTACAGACCCAGGAGTCAATATGGGTTCAAACAAAAGTCAGTGATTACAATAATCAGTAAAGATGGTCAACATGAGGAAGGAAAAACAATGCCCTCTTAAATTTATAAAGGACAAGCAAGGCAAATTGCTTACTGCCCCGAAGGAAGTAATGGAAAGATGGAAAGAATATTTCTCAGAACTCCTTGATGGTGAGCAAGGTCAAGCATCAGAAATGATAACCACTAGCACAGAAGAGGATACAAATGGTGATGAAGATGACATAAAGATGGAAGAACTGAAGGCAGCACTGGAGAAAATCAAGATGGGCAAAGCAGCAGGGCATGATGGTATAACACCATAAATGGTTAAGTACATGGGAGCATCAGGCGACCTATTACTCCTAAGGGTCCTACAAGCAGCATGGTGCAACAAGGCCATACCAAAGGATTGGGAGATTGCCATCACAACACCGATTTTCAAAAAGGGTGACAATCGACAATGTGGAAACCACAGAGGCATATCCCTTCTCAGTGTCCCTGGTAAAATCTACTCTAGAATCCTAGAGCAGAGACTCCGATGCCTAGCTGAGCCACAATTGGATGAAGCCCAGTGCGGATTCCGAGCAAACCGAAGTACTCAAGACCTAATCTTCACACTCAGGCAGCTGAGTGAAAAGGCCCTTGAGTACAAGAGTGAGATCCATCTTTGTTTCATAGATCTGGAAAAGGCGTTTGACAGGGTCCCCTGGAGCAAACTTTGGGACTGTTTGGCAAGGAAGAGCATTCCAGCACCTCTGATACATGCTATACAGAGCTTCTACAAGTCTTGCAGAAATTATGTGAGGACAGCAAACTATAAGTCAGAAGAGTTTAGGACCACCACTGGTGTAAGACAAGGCGATATCCTGTCACCTTATCTTTTCATACTTCTCATGGACGATGTCATCAAGGCATGTAAGGAGAGAACAAGAAAGTATTCAGTGGGGTACTGGAAGATGAGACAGGTCTGTATTTCAGAGCTAGCATTTGCTGATGATGTTGTGCTGATTGCTAAATCAGAGACACATCTCCAATCCAACCTGCAAGTCTGGAAGGAAGAGCTGGAGAAGAGAGGGATGGTCATAAGCAGCTCTAAAACAAAATCCATGGTGATATCACGAGAAGAAAGAAAACATCAGATTAAGTTGGGAGAACAGGTCCTGGAGCAGGTCGACCACTTTAAATATCTCGGAGCTATTATAGACCGAAAGGGGGGCATCAAAGAAGAGTTGGCCACTCGAAAAGCAGCGGCTGGGAGACTTTATCAGGCCATAAATCGAGGATTCCTCAGCAAGAAAGAGGTTGGTAAGAAAACGAAGATGGCCGTATACCGCTCCACCTATGTCCCAGTCTTGACATATGGATGCGAGTCATGGGCAATGACTACAACCCACAAAAGCCAAATCCAAACCTCAGAAATGAGGTATCTGAGGAAGGTGGTTGAAGTAACAAGAAGAGACATGGTCCGCAACCAGACGATACGTCAAGGCCTAAAATCCCACCCGCTGCAGACCCAAATAGAACAGTCCCAACTAAGATGGTTTGGCCATGTCTGCAGAATGGGAGAAGATCGGCTACCACGACAAGCATGGGAAACAAAGAGCCAGGGATCCAGACCTCCAGGACGACCCAGAGTCCGCTGGGAGGACAACATTAGACAATCTTTGAAGGACCGAGGACTAGAATGGAACCAGGCCAGGAAGAAGACAGCTGATAGAATAGTCTGGCGCTCTCTCTTCCAAACCTCTACACCTCACGGTAGAAGAGGAATGACTAAGTAAGTAAGTAAAGATGGTCGATGAAGCCCTGACATGACAAGAATTGAAGGAAGAAAGTGTAAACAATGAATCAAAAATCACAACAACTGTCAGAGGTGGGGAAAAAAGAAAGTGAAGAGCACAGAATGAATTACAGGATGGTACAGGAAAATGTAACGAATGAGGTTATTTCGTTACACAATACAGCGATATACGGGGAAGCGCTAAGCTGGGTATGTGTCTTGAGTGTGTAATGTTAGAGTATTTGTCCAGTAAGACAAATTGAGTGAACTGCAAGATTAATAGAGAAAACACAGATAAGGTATGAAATTAGGGAGAACTTAAGATGACCTGGTAGAAGGTATATTAACGCTGTCACTCTTTCCAAGCCCACAACTCACTTATGTAGTCTTAAATATCACCTGCTCTTTCTTCTTTCTCACAGACAGATAGAGAAATAGTAAGACCTTAAATAGGTATTGATGAAGGTCTTGAACAGTGTATTGACAAAAAGGTTAACATTTATTAAAGTTCTCTTTAGCTTGTATAGAAGAAAAGAATAAAATCTCGGCAAATAATAATTGATCAAATAACAAAGTTAACAATTACATCAATTCATACATCAAGGAAAACACACAAAACCATCCTGTAGGACACCGACAAATGAAATAAACAGAGAGTTAACAGTCCTTCAGCTGCTTGTGAAAAATACAAAATAAAAAACAGTCAGTGTCTTTATGGTAAATCCACTGGAGCGCTATCCTTGCGCCGTCTTCACAACACAAAGCTAATTTGGCCTAAACCAACATTTGGCTGTTAGTTTTACTCTGTCTATATTCTGACCACTAATACACGCCGGGTCCGTACTGACCAGAAGACATAACAAATCGAGGTCAACTCAAGGCCACAGTCTGTTTTGCCGCTATATCCTGGCGCGGTGAATTAAAGTAGACGTGCCTCGTATATGGAACTCGATGCGTAATCCGGTTGGGTCTGGTTTGAGACCTTTTGTTGGAACTGCGTACTCCGTTTAAGAACACAGTAAGATAATTTCCATTAGCTGGCGATGCTGTGTAAGATGAGATATTGGTTGCCACTAAGCTCTGACTTGTACTAAATAGGCGAGTAGGAAACCACTACTGCACAATACTTGACGTCAGGCTGAGTCGTTGGTTCTACACTGCCGTGAAGGGTATTCACGTAATTTTTCCACCTGCTTAGTGAGGTTAAGCGAAATATAGTTGACAGGTACCTGTTGACACTCGCCGTGTTATCTGCCTACTGGAAAACCGTGTGGCAGAAGGGAGAATGATGCATTCCCTCCGTTGCGTTCGTGTAGTCCATTGCTTTAACTAAGACCAAATAAACACCCGTTACCTCAAGCAAAATAAAACTTAATGTTATTGTTAAGTTTTATGCACCACTATTATATTTGTATTATTATTACTAGGTAAGTCTCTGTGCTGTCTTTCTTCCCACATGAGATTTCCTCCTGTTAATTCCACAATATATATTCTCAACATGCATCCCGCATAGGCTAATATATTTGTGTGAGCGTTTGCTCTGACAGAAAAAGATCGACTCAATGTCCTCTTCCAACTCAACATATGGGCTGTCCAACCATGTAGCCCCCGTTGAGAGGATGTACTATTTAGTTTACATCATTACACGAATTTACAAAAAGTATAAGCACTAGATACATTACACAATTAAACTGTACACGCCCCGTGGGGTCGATACACAAAAGGGAAAAGTAATAACCTCCCAAAATAGAATACATACAAGTACAATGTTTATGCTATTATGATACATTGTGACTTTACATGGTATAGGACTCTTTTGCTGGCCAGTGGTTAACTTTCTAGACTGCCATGTAAGTTAGATCTGATTTACAATAGCCATTCCATGGTTCCACACCCTGCCATGAGAAGTTCCCCCCCCCCCCCCCTTCCCATTACTGAGCTTATAAATGTTTTATAATGAGGGCCAGAGGGCCAGAAGCGAAATCAAAAACCAGACACGCCTTGGGGTGGTGGGTCTGAGCGGAAAATAATAAAACTACGGCCGCGGTAGAAGAATTTTAAAAAAAAGTTCGTATAGCCGGTAAGAATATAAAAATTTAAAGAGTAAGGCCAGGAGAGGGGCTGGGACGAATTGGAAAATTCAAATTTACTGCCAATGTGCGACAGTATGACTGTGCGAAAGAATAAAGCTGGTAAAACTATTAAAAAATATGATTCTAAACATAGCCACATAACTCGTGTGATCAAGAATTAGCAGCCTAGACACTTTTTTCTGATGCATTTATCAAATCACGCACGCGAATAATCCGTCAAGAAATGACTGCGAAGAATTATGGTGTTCGATTTCTGTCTTATGCTTTGAGAATATCACCATTTGTCCGGAATTCACTTCCTTCCTTCTGTTAACCAACCACCGGGCATATAAGCCCTTCAACAAACAACACACAATTGAAGACTATAAAAAGGAAAAACACACGAACAAAATTTTAAAACACAATGAATAAACAAATAAAACTGCTGGGAGCTGAACGCATATCTTTTGCTTGCAAGGCAAAAGTTCTATCCACTGAACCACCGAGGCACCTTTGAATATGTAGGTTTTTTTAATTGTGTGTTTTAAAAAATCTAAACTGTTTTGATGATTGTATCCCTCGGACTTGCGTTTGTTACTTGTCGACGTACCACGTCAATTTTTAGAGAAGATTCTGAATGTCTATACAGTAGTAGGTGGCAGTGTTCATTACGCACATTAAAATAGAATCGTTGGCGGCTATTATATTTTACTTTTTAAAAAGTCACTAATTGTAAATGCATCATTGGCTACTAATAAATGGAGTGTTGTTTAACTAGGACTGCTGAGCTTCTCACTCTTTAGTAGCCAAAACCAAGTTGGTATTATCTACACTGTAGATCTAGGTTTTTCCTGCGGCTTTTCTGCTATTCCGAAACGTGTTGAGTTGAAGTCATGAGCTCCAGTTTCTCCAGCTTGGCTTACATTTAAAGGATCATCACATCTGGTCCCAAGCTAGGAGTAAGAAGTGCGTGGCAAATTGTGCATTCCCCGCCATCCAAGGGGGCTCTCCGACCATGCAGAGATAAAATACTGTACTGTGGTTCTGGGCTCTCCCAAGGAATTGTCACGTCCTGCACAAAGCCACTTCTCAGCCTTCCCTGCCTATCACTGGGTCCATAGTAAGATCCTTCTGCATGCAGTCAACCAAGTCAAAGAATTACGCCTGGGGCTGAAGTGACTTCTCCAAGCTTAGTGTGCAATGCTGGGTTCTCAACAAGTTTCACCACAGTGGGAATCCCTGGAAGTGTGTGGATGATTTCGAGAGTCAATGAGGATGTAATTAGCCCCACAGACATAGGTTCACTTCCACGTACATATGTTATAGCATTGTGCATAACTAGTGGTCATATAAGGATGACTCCAGATATGCCTTCATGCATCTATAAATAGAGTGTCACATTGGCTAAGGGGTTAGAGCGCTTTCATTTCTAGGTACAGTTACCGGGTTTCAGGATCAAAACCTGGTAGCGTCACGATCGTCTACCCCGTTGTAAATGGGTACCTGACTCTGCTCTTGTTTTAGGGAAGGTAAAGGCAGCAGGGAAGGGTCACCCCACCTCAAAATCTGGACCTAGTATGGCAATTTCTGCTTTGGGACTACCTTTATCTTTACCCTCTACTAATAAATGCCAGTAAGAAGCAAGAAGTCAACAGAAATGCGACGTTGCTGAGGAGGGTGTATGGAAAGAATTGATAACATTATGGACAGCCTTAGCATTATGGTAGTCGTCACAACAGCACACCTCGCGAATTATCGAAAACCGCTTATCTCAACGGCGCTTTACGCAGCTTACTATTTTTTTTAAAGAGGGGGTGGGGGGTGGGGGAGAAGCAGAAATGTGACATTAAAGAAGTACAGAAGTAACAAAATCATTGCTAATGTTTCCAATGGATGGGTGTGAAAAAAAAATCGAAGAAAGGTGATTCGTCTTACGGGGACAAAAGAATGAGAAAATAGCCAACGTTACGGCCACAAGGCCTTCGTCAGGGAAAGGAAAGAAAGTGAAGGTTAGATAGGACACATGAGAACCTAAAAAGATATATAAAAAAACCTTTATCGATAACCCATCCACCCGACCTCGTTCGAGTTTTTACATTTCTGTCGTTCCTCTTTGTTGTGGTCGTGTTTCCTTGATGCCATGGTGTACCACAACATCGAATGGCTCGTTAGATTGACTTTGCACGCGTAGCGCCGCGGGGGACTTAACATTGGTTTACGTTGTCGACTGTTTCCATGGAACACGGATTATGCATTAATTGAAGTACTGTATACTTTAAATGGGCCAACCCCGTCTTCTTTTAAGACGCCTTTGAAAACCTTTCTTCGGTGGCCAGCGTTATTTTTAGCCTACATTCAGTCGGTAGTAAAACCAGGATTTTATTACGGGCCTTGAGTGGTAGTTTCTTTTCGCGCCAATACTCCCTGAACGGTTTTACTGTAACTGTAACATCTTTAGTCCTCGTGTTTCTGTGTTTGTTTATATGTGATCTCACAGAACAGAACTATTCATATTGACAGCCTGGCGCAATGCCCAGGTAAAGAACCGAACTCCTCGCGTAATTTGTAAAATAATAAATTCATTCCCGTAGCGAGGAGGTGTTACCGTTTGGATGGTCCAGGGTTCGAGTCCCCGATAAGCATGTTACTTCTGTAATTTTTCTGTTGTCTAGTTTTCTACTTCTTTATTTCCTACGAGTGCCTGCTATTACCAGTTTGTGTGTATTTATTTATTTAACATAATTTGTAGGTGCGGCGCTTGCTATAAGTAACCTTTGCTGTTAATTTTTAACAGTTTGTATGAGATGTTATTAGTTACAGATTTCGTCACAAAATTTAGTTATATTTCTTTCAGAAGAATATAGAAAAGTGTATGCAGCAATATCCCGGTCTTAAGCTGTTCGATTAGCGCTTTTTCGGTGTAACGCTGAGGGTTTTTTTAAACTGTATCTCGTTTGTTTGTTATAAGCTTAATAACAAATTCGATCTTACGCTTAGCACTAAACCTCGTGTTAGTAAAGGTAAAGGATCCCGTTACATGCCCATTGAGGCATATTGGGAATATCGTGTTAAGCCCATATTTTCTTGACCATCGGCACACTAGGGGTGATGTGGTCAGCATCAAGCCGGCCGCCTTAACCTTTCCAGAAGTTGCTCTGGTACCCAGTTGGTTCTGGGTCGACCCAGGAGCCGTTTGCGGCCTTAAAAAAATCCCACCTCATCTGGGGATCGAACCATAACCCACTGAGCTAGGAAGCCAGTGCACTAACCACTATGCTACCGCGGCTCCCAAACCTCATGTTAGGCTGGAATATAACTTTCGCATGCGCATAATGTTAATTTAAGGTAGAGGGATGACCAAGAATCATTATCATTGCTAGCATAATGTAGCGTGACCTCTAAATGGAATGCAATTATGTGGTAATCCGTAACATAGAACAAGATATTAATTGCTACAAGGTACGTCTTGAAGAGAAAAAGAAGCCGGCAAAGCAAAGCAAGCTGGATTCGTTTTTTCCTAAGTCTTCTCGAATATCGTTTGCCCCCATTGATCAAACAGCCGTACGTACCTTCTCCTACTGGAGCCAGAAAATCGTTTTCAACACGTACAAAACCCTCTTCTAACTAGTTGAATTATGATGAAGGCAGCTCCGCCGTGACAACTGGTAGCACAAGCGACGGAAGTAACATCGATTAAAGTTCTATAATATTTAATATATTCTATGTAAGCACAGGTAGTACATAGCATTTCGTTTGTGTTCAGTATGTCTGATAATTATATGTAGTGAATAAATGTTAACAATTTAGTTTTTTTTTTCTTTTAATCACTTTTTACTTAATTTTGGTACAACTTTCTGCAACTTTGGAACGAATTAATTTGATTTCTATTAATTCTTATGGAAAATCAGTTTTCATTTTGCGCAAGATTTTTCAAGAACGAATTAACAGCGCAAAGAGGGGGAATCCCTGTATCTGTCAGCAACATAGTAATTAATTTTCAAGCCCCCGTTTAGTGAGTATCTGAAAAGACACGAGAAAGTGTAAGGCTACTGCGCCCTCATTCGCATGCACTGGAAAACACCGAGTCCCTAGTCATTCAGTAGCAGAGTGTTGGAGTATTTCACGAGTTCTTATAACACACCATCTGATTATGTCTCAAATCACTGTCTGCAGGTTTATATGAATGCTTGGTTGAGGCTTCATGCCAGGGGGACAGTTGCAGTCGTGGGTCCATGCTGCGCAAGGAGCGAAAAAAAAAAAAAAAACAATGGCAGTGATATATTTTTCAGCAAAATGTATAAAATTATAAATCTTCCCGCAACATAAAAAAATTGCAGTATATATTTAAAAAAAAAAATATATATATATATATACAGTAGAACTCCATTTATCCGAACCCCAATTATCCGAACATCCAATTATCCGAACACTTTTTCGAGGAAAAAAAATCAGGCGCCACCAGTCATGTTAGACTTTATTTTTGAATCTTTTGATGCTGCAAGCTTCAAATGTGTGCGAACAATTTGTAGAGGATGGAATGGGCTAATGGTCCGTCGCTTACGTACAGGAAGTCAGTTAGATCATAAAGTCAGTTAATATCTGGTTTACCAATCTAGTGTACGTGTGCGTTCTAGGCAGAACACTGGCTAAACAGACAGTTCAACTTAAAATAATTGTGTCTGCTACTACAGCAGAATAATTTTGGTGTGCAAGTATTTCTCTGTGCGATATGGCATCTTCCAGAAGGCCTAAAGCATATAAAAGGAACCGCAATGTTTTGTCAATTGAAACGAAAACAGAAATTATCAAGAGACTCGGAAAAGGTGAAACTGTGTCTTCACTTGCGAGGATTTTCAATGTTGGGAAAGCTAACGTCTCTGACATCAAAAGTAACAAGGATAAAATTATGAGTTTTGCATCACAATTGGATATTGAAAATGGGTCGAAGAAACGTAAACCATGAGACATGCGAAAGATTTGAAATTGGAAGAAGCTTTGTATATATGGTTTGTGCAAAGAAGAAGCAAAGGGGAAACTATCTCTGGTTCTCTATTGTGTGAAAAGGCACTTCAGTTCAACAATCAACTTGACTGTCCTCCTGACTTTAAGGCTAGCCAGGGATGGTTAAGAAACTTTAAATCTCGTCATGGCATACGAGAATTGGAGATCCAAGGGGAATCCTTATCTAGCGATGCAACTGCCGCTGAAAATTTTAAAGAAACATTCTTGGCTTTTTTGGAAGAAGAAGGTTATTCACTCGATGTGTATAATGCCGATGAGACTGGCTTATGCTGGAAATCATTGCCTCAAAAATCACTTGCATCTCAGCGCGAAGCAGCTTCCCCTGTGTTTAAAAAGTGCAAAGAGAGAGTAACAATTTTGGTAGCCGCGAATGCCAATGGAAGTCATCGTTTACCGGTGCTAATGATCGGTAAAGCCAAAAAACCACGTTGTTTAAAGAATATGACATGTCTCCCATTGTGCTACAAAGCACAGAAGAGTGCTTGGATGAATAGTGAAATATTTCTTGATTGGTATACAAATCAGTTCATCCCAAATGTGAAGAGGTTGAGAGAACAAGAAAAGAAAACTGGAGAAGTAATTCTTCTACTGGACAATGCACCATCTCATCCAGAGACGGATACATTGAATGCAGTAGATGCAAATTTTAAAGTAATTTTTCTGCCTCCCAATGTAACAGCACTGATTCAACCAATGGATCAGGGTGTTATAGCAAAGCTTAAAAAGATGTACAAGAAGGAAGTCATGCGTTGTTTATTGTTGGCTGAAGATGAAGAAAGTGTGGTGGCGTTTTCCAAAAAGCTTAATCTCAAAGACTGCTGCTATATGTTAGCTGATGCTTGGACCACCCTGTCACAAGATAATCTCAACAAGGCTTGGAATAGATTGCTTGGGAAAAAAGGAGGAAATGAAACTACTGTAGTGGACACAAATGATGATTGTATAAATGAAGTTGTGGAACTGTTTCAAGCAATGCCCGGATTTTCGGCCTGTGACAAAGATGATGCACACATGTGGCTAAAAGATGATAATGATTCTGGTTTTCAGTTTTTGAATGACGAAGAAATTTTGTCTTTTGTGCAAGAAGAAAACCAAATACATGTAGTGACCGATGATGAAGACACCTCAGAAGTACATGATGTACTTGTAGATTATGAAGAAAACCCAAAACGTCGACCAAGTCCTGAAGAGGCCTTTATAGCACTAGAAACAGCGATGGCTTGGTACGAGCAAGAAGATGACAGCTGTCCTTCACAGCTTCTGCTGTTGAAGAGAATGCGGGACTTAGCAGCCAAAAGGAGACTATCCAGTTTGGTGCAAAAGAGGATTCCTCATTATTTTAAATAGTGGGCTACATCTGTGCAAGTACATGTATACGTAAGTTGCGCCTGGTTTTGAATCGTTTGTAATGTTATTTTGAAAACATTTCTCTTTCTTAAAAAAAATAATTAATACAAGTAGTACATGCACTGCAGTGTAATGAAAGATTTTGGTGATACAGTGATCTAATACAGTGTGGGTATTATTATTACAGTACAAGTAATTATGTTTTATAGTGTAATTTCCTTGTGATAGTTAATTATTTTTAGAAATATGTGTACATGTATTCGATACATTATGTAATCCAATTATCCGAACATTTGATTATCCGAACGATGCTCGGTCCCATGGGGTTCGGATAAATGGAGTTCTACTGTATATATACTGTATATATATATATATATATATAAATCAATCAATCAATCAATCAGTACCCTTTAGTTCACCTCCCCGAGGAACATAGGCCTTCAACAAACACATGCCAAGTCTTCCTGTCCTGTGTCATCCGCTCAAGTTCTTTTCATGTTTTCCTTATCATTTTCACCTATGTATCTAGTTCTCTTCTCCGTGTGTTTTTTGGTCTGCCTCTCTTTCCCTGTGGATTCCAGAACAAGGACTGCCTTGTAATGCAATCAACAGGTTTCCTCAATGTGTGTCCTATCCGTCACCAGCATCTTCTTCTCATCTCTTGTTCTTCTGGCACTTGTCTGGTTCTTGTCATCAATTCCACATTTGTGA